>VXBW01002134.1:686035-746824 GCA_013400375.1 Thinocorus orbignyianus
TAATGATTCTTATGAACTCTCCGCCTTTGAACAGGAGCGATTTACTTTTGATCGATGTCTGGCATCCAGTAATTTCATGCAAGAGTGGAGAGAGACTCCCTTCTGCGGTGCGCCAGGACGGCATGAAGCCTTGGGGAGACAGATGTGCTCGCTCTCCTGCCCTTGTGTCCTGCACTGCCCTTCCCCAAATCACCTCCTCCATTTATTGCCACCCTGACTGCAGATGAGACACAGTTTAAGGCGTTGAGACACCAGCTCTCTCAGATAGCAGGACAAGTTCCTGATTTGTAGCGGTTCACATGGAGCTTCATGTGAGAGTGACAACCACTGATCTGGCTGCAACAAAATATATTTTGATTGTTGTCATCCAGAAAATCACCCTTATTTTGAAGTAGACCAGGTCTTCCCAAGATCACTAATGATGATGCTCAGATTGGGCCTGTACTCTGACATTACAATACCAGTGTTTCTGCTAGTTTATTTGGGATAGAAATAGATATTTAATTTTTTTTTGCAGTTCATTGATGCTGCTTATGTTTTTAGTCATACAATGGATGAATCTGCAACTGGCATTACGATAGGAAAGTTTAATGATCTCAATTATCTCCTTGAATGTATCTTTGGCTATTTTCATACACAGAAATAAAATTTCTACTGGCTGCCAGACATCCTCAGCTGTTTTGCAACCACCATACATACAGGCGGAACAGATTGACCAAGCAATGACCCCGAACAATTGTCTACGTTAAGTGGTAATGAAGAAGATCAGGAGTTACATGGCTGGCAAAAGTGATGCTCGGGAAAGGAGCAGAGTCACCTCCCACCAGACCAGGTGCTGCTGGTGGAGAACAGACAACACATTAATACTCAAACCATCAGGAAGGCGGTTTCCTCCTCTTGTTTTGCTGAGAGGGACTTCCCAGTGGAAAGCTGCTGTACCAGCCTCAAAGAAACCATGTGGTCCTCATCATGAATGCTGCAGATGTTTATGGGAAATGCAGAGTTTGAAACAGACTCCCAAATATTGCTGCTGCATAGTCATGAGTGGTCACCCTAATTTTTATTCTGGATCTTTGACAGTATACAAGGCACGATTTAGAGTACATTGCTCACCTTTTAACCTAACCTGTATTATCCTCTCTAACTCTGATTCCCCCAAGCAGATCCAAAACGTGCTGCTCTCGCCTGACCTGACAGTCACTCGCCTCCACCGAGTTATTTTGGAATCATTTCGATAGTAGCAGCCACAGCTCCTTTACCTCATTTACCCTCAGTTGCTACTTAACCATCTGAGCACAATCGTTCCCAGCCAGAAGCCACTGTTTGGGAAGAAAAAGGCTAAGAGAAGAGAAAATCCACAAGCAGAAAGGTTAAAGAAGAACAAGTTAGGAGGTGACTGAAAATAGTTGCTCGATACCTTAAAATTTTTTCAGTTTGGATATGCATGGGGAGGGAAAGTAGGGAGCGAGACTCCAAGCCTCAGGGAGATGGTGGGTACAGCGATGAGGAACAGTTGCTGATATTGCACCCTGCATCAAAAATGATGAACACTGGCTTTTAATGTGATCTTAAAACACAAAATGAAGTGCTGCGTTTGGCAAATGACATTCTCATCAAATGTAACAGGCAACAACTGATTTCATAAAATTATTGTGTTGATAGTTTCTCCATGAAAGCCTACCTCTGTTTTGCAGCTATTCTACCAGTCCTGGTCTCAGCTCTGCATGCATGCGCGTAAAACTCCTGGTAATGGCAGCCAAACACATGCCTGAAGCTCATTTCAACAATGTTGTACAACATGAGCTCGCCAGCAAACTGGCAGAAATATCAGCAGGATAAATGACTGGTGTCATGAACAAAATAAGAGACCATTTAATTACTCTACTACTAGAATTTTATAATTTAAATCACCCAAGAGACTTTCTTGCTGCCGCTTCTGAACTTAGCCAGGTCACAAAAGAAGCTCGTTATGTTTAGCAAAACCCTCCACAAAAGTCAACAGCTCGTGGTCCTCAGCCTGGAAACCAGGAAAGTCTTCACTGATGCTCCTTCTGCTAAGGAACAGCCAAGGAGTAAAGCCTTACAGCTCAATGCCTCCCTCCAGCATCCTGCTGTAATCTGTTACCTGTCAAGGTCTCCTAGCTTTGCCGGTGACCTGGTATTTTGCTTTCTGTGTCCTACGCTTTACCTTTTTATGTTGATACCTGAAGCAAAATACCCTCAGTATAGATCTTGCCCAGTCTTCCTTGCCGTGAACTAACGATGACTGGAGACTGGCAAGATCGCCAAGATGAGCATGGGGCACATCCCAGCACACACGAGTATGGACATTTAACAAAAATTCAGCAGTGTTGGGCAAAGTCTGTGTGTGCTTCTCTGTGGGTCACTGTCTGCCCACTGTGCTTGCTTTCTACCCAGCACCATTCTTCATTACAAACCTCACTCCCCTGGCAGCATGATCAGAAGAGGGCAAAAAAATTATGTGTCTGCACTTTGCTCTCTTTTGTTGTGGGAATTGCCTATAATTTGAGCCAGCCCCTCCTCTGCAAGCTCAAAGGAAGGGTTCAGGCTCCAGCATGAACACACCAGCACACAGCTCGGCTCCATCAGTGCCCACGAGGTGCAGGAACCTGGTTGTGGTTCAGGAGCCCAGTGACACAGAGGCATCACAAGGTTCAGACTCCAACCTCCAACCCATGCTATGCTCTCTTGGGCCACCAGCACTCAGGGCTGCACTGGGAAACTCTGCTCAGTTCTCTACCATGGCTGCCAATGTTTAACATCCACAGTCTCCAACTTTGCCAGCACCTACAGCAAAACACACGTGCCCCTGAGGTCTGATTTCAGAGCAGCTGCTTGAGAGATTTCTGCCTCTCCCCCTTACCTTTCAAGTTTTCCACATTACATGGGGAACTTCAGCTCAATATTGCCTTTAATCTCAAAATACTCTTTGGAAGGAAGGGCTGTTACACCACCACACACTTTGTTAAAGTGGGGGATGCAACCATCTTCCCTCATTTGTTGCAATGACATTTCTACAAAGACTTCACACAGAATGACAAAGTATATTGTGCCATCTCTCTCCCCACCTTCTTACTGTCCTCTCTTTCAGAGACAAAAGAACTGGACTAAAGGCTACAACACATGAAGAACACATGCACAGATCACCCCTGCTGGGAAACGTCACTGCTGCCCTCCAATACGCAGCAAAGTCTGTGTGATGGAGGCCAGCAGGGTTTTCACATTACTTTAGGCTATTATAGCTGCCTTTTAAATACATGAGAGGCTCTATTTGAAGTTGTCTTGCATCCAGATCCCTATTGAACTTGCACTCTAATTTCTCACAAAACATGAGTAGAATCAGATGTTCCAGAAAAAAACATAGTATATTGCATGTGAGAACTCAACACTGAAATAGAGGTAAGGAACAGCTTACATAAGGTGCATTCCCCGTAGTTTGGGATATTGAGACTGAGCCTTTGAAATGCATGAGATCTAGCTTGTTGATCATTTCCCAATTTATAGTCATCTCAGTGGAAACGAGTCTCTGCCTACTTTAATATCCTTTTGAAGAAAATTCTTGGCACCCCATTTCTCTTAAGAAATACACTTATTCTCTTTTTATTTTGGTACTTTTTTAGACACAAACTGGAAGATTAACCCAGCTGTATTTTATGTTCATGCAGTACTTTCTATGGCCTGATCCATCTGACTCCCGAAGTTTCTTCTAAATTAAAATGACAGTGTCTATCACATCCCAAGCTGTGGCATGAAGCATTTGTCAAATAACACAGAAACACTGATAGTCTGAAGGATGAAATGTAGAGGGTGGAGGAAAGGACTAGTGCATAACACTTTTTCTTTAAATAATTCTCTTTTCCAGAATACTGAACACAGTATGGATTGAAAAGGGATAGAATTAGCCTTGGAGAAACCACATCTTTCAGAAATAAAGATTAGAGAAATTCAGTAAAATATTAAC
Source organism: Thinocorus orbignyianus (assembly GCA_013400375.1). Lineage (NCBI taxonomy): Eukaryota > Metazoa > Chordata > Aves > Ciconiiformes > Thinocoridae > Thinocorus > Thinocorus orbignyianus. The sequence continues at coordinate 690,018 of VXBW01002134.1, forward strand.
ACAGAGCTTTCAAAAAATATTCACTTAGTGGATGATGTAGGTCACAAGCATCATCTCTCTATTTAAGACAATAAAAAGAAAACTGAAAACGTAGTGCGTGACATTAGGCTAGTGCAGTTCAGCGAAAGCTGGTCCCAGCTCTCCAACAAGACATTGCTGCTGAAACAAAGACCCTGGAGCCCTGGCACAAGCCTTCAGCATGACCATGTACAACCCCTGCTATGTGCAACCACTATGGTATCTTTATATTTTGCTCATGGGATAGGCATTGAAAGTTCCCCAGGAAAGCACCAGGATTTCAGTGACGAAATAGGCGAGGGAGGGTTGAAGTGCTGCAAAGCACTCAGGTTTGCATACGGAATTCAAATTAGATTTAAAGACCTACGCGCAAAATTAAATTCATGGGGCTGCATTGTATTTCCAGTTAAAAGGAAGAGAGAGGCATTAACACAGCTCAGGGTCATGCACCAGTTATGTCTTATTAAGTATTCCAGCCTTCCTTAAGATAAGCATCACATATGGGTTCTTTTGCAGTTAGCAGTTCCTCACTTAAAGAGAGAGAGAGAGAGGTCTGGATAACATCCCTTCTGTCTCCCAGGGCCTCCTGGGCTGATTGACAGGAACACGTACTGCAGGGAACAAATGCTGCTCAAAGGAAAAACAAGATTACTTTCTCTGAAGGGGGCCAGTGGGGTCATTTCTTTGTCACATTCTCTGCTCGCCATCTCCGGTTGAGGAAAAGGCAAAGAGGAGGAGTGACATTTTCCTTTCCTAATAAAACACAGGACAAGCTGGAGAACTGGTGGGGTTTTTTTGGGTTGGTTTTTTTTTTTTTTTTTAATGAATGATGGCTTGCACTGAATTCAATGTTAGAGAAGCAAGAGAGATTGCTAGAAATAAATATGGCATTTTTAGAATCAAATACCACCTTCAGGAACCAGACCACATGGAAGCCCAACTCAAAATCCACCCTACAACCTGTCACAGTTACATTTTAGGTTGTTTTTTTTGGAGATAAGCAACACACATCTGATTTTATGTATCACCTTCGGCTACCAACCCCTCAGGATGGACAATGTCTGCCTTGGCTTCTCCTTGGACATGCTCACCAGGTGTTTTGAGGCTGTGTCACCCTGCACAGTGGCAATGTGGCCCATCAGACTGTCGGGGTTTTCACTGCAAAGAGTTTTCCCTGAATTCAGCAACTACTTCTCCACTTGCTCCCTCATTTCTCATTGTAGTCTCCTCTGTGCCAATACAGAGGGAATACCTCTGAGTTTTCCGGTTTGTGCCATCCCAAATCTTCTCTCCACTGAAACGATTTTAAGCTATAATTCCTGAATGTAGTCATTTTTAACGATGCTCAAGAGCTTTTCCTAATTCTTTAGCTCCTACAAGACCTTCCCCACAGCATCTACCTCTCCACAGCTGTGCCAAGAATGGTCCATCTTTCTGGCGCTCCCCTCTGCTCTGACCTAGTCCTGTAATAAAGCTCAGAGCTGGAAGCAGCCCATGCAGAGGCAGCAGACACCAGAACAGTTCTCCCAGCTAATAATCTCACGGCCAAAGTGCTTCCCTTTCCAGACACCTGCTAGTCCACAAAGAGCAGCATCAGCAGATCAGCACATCATCAGCTACTTCAATCTTTCCTACTTTTCCCCAACTGCTCCTACTTAGAGCTAGGAATTCACTGCTCTGCTTATTCTTTCCAAAATGCAAGGTGGTGATAGAGAAAAAGAATTGTATCAATAAACATTAATTTGAAATAAGGCTCCCAGCCTGATTAAAAAAAACATAATAATCCAGCTAAGAAGCAGGAAAGTCATGCCAACAACTAGATTTTCAGTGAAAGAAGAGAATTAGCAGTCTCTAAATAGAGGGGTTTAAGGTAGAGTGAAAATGTCAAGTTATTGATATTTTATAAGGTAACCATGGTTATTTTTTATGCATTCCTTTGCAGCATGAATGCAGATGATGAAAAGTACTCATGGGCCAATTGAAATGAAAATAAAACCGAAGAGATATCTTGATGGTAATTTAAACCTTAAACTGTGGAAATTAATCAGTCCACACAGACAATGAAGAGCGTTCAGCCAATATTGCACCACAAGACTCCCTTGCTAAATAGATGAATAAAACCCATTTCACAAAGGATGAACATCTTGAAAATCATCCTGACTTTAGCCCTAATGTACCTGCAGGGATCAATATTGCTGGAGCAGGACAGATCTGGTCTGCTGCATGAAGCTGCCCACATGGCCTCTGGATAAAGCACAACTGTTTCTAATTTAATTTGCACAAGCTGCCTGAAAATGCAGAGGACGGTGGGCCCAGGGGGCTGCAGCCCTTTGGTGATGCCCAGTGAGGGGGTCTCTAATGGTCTGGATCTGTTACTCTTCCCTACTGATGCTTCTTGAGGTAATTTTGCATGCTTTCCCACTAGATTAATGAACTCTCTTGGTTGCTCTCATCTTGCTGGCAAGTGGTGTCACCCCTTACAGTGAGAGCAGGGGAGCAGACTGGAATGAGGATGGGATGGGAAATGGCGAGACGTTGCTTGTGACAATTAACAACCAAATGCTCTATTGAGAAAACGAAATCAGGGCTTTGGTTCAGAGGAGTTCCCGTAGACTTCTGCAGCAAATCAGGAATTAAATCCATCTCCAGAACCCCATGGCAGAGGGGCTTCCAGCAGCTAAGATGCCTTGCATGGCAGCAGAGAGCAGAAACAAGAGGCTGCACCTTGATTCCTGAACCTGTCTGGATGGCGACACCATTTCCTGTCCCTTAAATAATACACCACAACAAGCCACAGCTTGTTTTGGTGGGAGAAGTGACATTTGGCTGGGCTGTGGAGCGGCATCCACGCTCCTAAAGCCGGAGGGAAGGCTGGCAAGAGGCGGCGTGGGAAGGGTTTGGTGCAGAAGACTTCAGTCTAATAAACACCTCTGGTTAGTGTTAGAAGAAAACAACTGACTTATCCACTGCAAGTCTTCACTATTGTTGCATGACATTATAATTTCTCTGCTAAACTTCTGCTCTTCAGATACACAATCTAGCCTGGTTTCAGTAAAGGAGCTGTAAAACCAGAAGATGTCCATAGTAGGGCCAGAACTACAAGTTCCTACTGCATGAAAACATACATCCCCAACTGGCAGCTAACAGGGTTAAAACACCCTCTGATTAAATGAAAGCATCTTTAATTAGTTTAATTGACCATGCCGCAGCCAAGACCATCTGCTCAGCAGCATTTGCCTTCTCTTTGTAGAAGCGATTGATCAGCCATAGCTAGAGAATACAGCATTAGGCTACATCAGATTTATTTTGTTTAATAGAAGAGCTAATTTGATTTAAATTTAATTACAGGGGCCAAGATTGCTCTCTAAGTCCATAACAGCACAGAACATAAGCTGATCCTACAGCTAATGGACGCACACGTAGGTCCATACGTGTCTGTGCAAACCAGACACATGGTGCTGACAGCTCTGAGAAGCAGGTCCCACCCTGGCAGAGAGCTACCGCTGCATTTTATGTCCCCCAAGGCAGCTGCCCCATGGCACAGTGCCAGGCTGGCAGGGCCAACCCGCTCGCCACCATGTCCCCCTCCAGCCAGCTGAGATCCTCCCTGCAGCGCTCCGTGGGATGCTAGAGGAGACCACGTATCAGATGCCGGAGCAGGGAGATGTCCTATCTCAACCACCTCTCCTGCCCTTAATTATAAAGACATTAAATGATGCATCACCTGCAGGGTCACTGCAGGGGACCGCTCTGTATCTCCTGAGTGACCCCCATCAGCAAACATCTCCCATACAGAGCTGGACATCACACTCACCCCACCCCTCTCGGCCTCTCCTCCCTCCCATGCCAACATCACTCTTCAAGATATCACACCCTGAGCTGATGAAGAAGGGCAATTCCCTCTCCCCGAAGGACCACGTGTATCTATGTGTCATGTCATTATGAAGAGGAACATTTCATTCACTTCCCCAACGTGTTTTCCTTTTTCAGTTTCCCATCGGCGCTAAATCACTGTCAGCTTTGGGAGACGCTGGAGCCCTGGCAGGCACGCTGCGGCTGCCGCTGCCTGCTACGGGAGCAATTACAACCCTGCAGAAGGCTCCAGGCTGCCATTTCTGTTTCCATGGAAATAAATACCGAATTACTGAAAACAGAGTATGATGCTTTATGGATTGTGAGGCTTTTGATCACTTCAAAACCACCTTAACTTAATTTTTATTGGTCGTGGCTTTGTTTTAAGGGAGGCCGGGCGGGAGAGGCGATGCTTACAGTGTGGAAATAGGCAGAGCAACCAAAAGGTGTTTTAAAGGAGTGAAAGAGGTGTGGGGCAGAAAAGCAAGGGGTTTGGCCGATGCCCTGGGGATTTGCAACAGGGACAGTGCTACTGGTTGAAGCTTCTGGTTGTCCACAGCATCCAGGCATCCAGCCCTGGAGAGAGGAGCTTGTAGAGGCTCATTGGTCCTCGCTGGCAGCCCCAGCTCACCACTGCCTCTCCTGTGATGGGGCTATGGGGCTGAAGCAAACTTCTTGCCCTTTTGGAGGGGTCATTATAAGCAGCGTTAGTGCTTAAATGTCCAAAACTACAGATGGCCATTTCCTAGCTGTTGAGCTTCAAGATGAAGCTAGAATAAAAAAAGGAATTGCTTTTTGTTCTTAAAAAATGATGAACAGGGCGCAAAAGAGAGCGATCCAATACTAAACCCCTGTATCTCTGAACTGAAAGGACACAGATGTACCCAGGTAGCTCCATGCTGTACACAACCACCTCGGGCTTAATTCTCATTGCAAGGAATGGCTGGGAACTTTTTATCATAATAAACTAAATTAAATACTTGGTTTGGGGAGGGTATACAAAACTCAAACATTTACTCTGAGGTCACCTCAACCTCCACCTCACCATCTGAGCTGTTACAGTGCCTCACAGGAGTTTCCGTCCTCGCTTGTTTCTGTCCTAACTTGGGAGGCATCTTCCAAGTACCACCACAGCATCTCTGCTATGGGCTCAGTGCACTTTAGTGAGTCAAGAAACAAAGTCTGGGAAAACCACCTAAACTGCAGAGCTGAGAGATGGGCAGGAGGTGAGACACCATCTCAGCAAACCATCTCTAATACTGACTTGAGCTGAAATCAAACATTTGAATCAGGACAGAAATCCTAAATATCTTTTCTGCTAACACTTCGGAAACTGATTTTTTTGGCAGAGGAACTTTGTGCTTTGTGAGAAATGTCAGCCTTTGGACGCAGTGTCCTAATTCAGCTGCAAAAAATAAATGTCAAAACAGTGAATTCTAGTTTTCAGCCAGTGCTGATTGGCAAAACTTGGGCTGAAACGTTTGCTAGCTAAAATCTCAGGCCCCCAAAACTTGCAAAAGAATTACAGTCACACTGGCTAGAGGCTTTCATCCCTTTACGTGAAATAGCCACCAGGCAGCGATGGGACTTGGCCTATGTTGTAGCTCACTCGCTCACACACACTTCTCTGATGTTTTGTCTTCTACCTGGATGGACAGGAATAGATGCTGAAAAAGCACAACTGTGTATTACTCAACTGGTTTGGCATGCAAATATTTAGCTATTTGTTTTCCAATCTAATATCTAAGGGAATTAAATGAAATGGGAAGCTTAGTGCAGGTATTTTGCACTTTTAACAGGAATGCCACAGTGTATGGGACACTTCAGGCCTGGGCAAGAAAAGAAAGAGTGATTGTGGAGCCGGTGAATTCAAACAGTCCTGCAGGGAACAGCTCAGGCATCCAAGACTTCCTCCAAAGCAGGAGGAATGAAGTGTGCAGCTCATCATGGATGTGGTCAGGACATCAGATGCTGCTGCTGGATTAACTGAACAGCACTGTACTAGCTCCTTCCCTTCTCACTGCACCTAAAAATTACTTTCAAACACAGCCTGACACAGAAAATTAAATCACTGCCCTATGGTTGGGGAAGAACAAGATGGGGAGAACACCACAGCCTGATTTTCAGAAATGAAGCTGCAATTCAGCCGTCATGAAGGTCAGTGGGAAATACAGGGCTCGTGCTCAAGGACATAGGGACAGCAGCAAAGCCCCAGGAAAGTCTGGAATTGCCCAACACTTGTAGAAAACAGCTCCTGCATGACTCTTCCACAATCACAGGTTAATTACAAATAGAAAAGCTAAACTCAAGCCTTGCCTGTGGGTTCTAGACCAGAAATCTGAGACCAAAACACACTTCTCACTCCACAATGCCTCTTACACAGCAGAGGAACTCGCTGCTGGAGCTGGAGATACCTAATTTCCACACTGACTCCAGTGGAGCAGAAACACCAAGCCACACAGCATGTGTTATGCAAAAAAATTAAGCCTCTGTGTATTATTTACAATGTTCTAGTCAGAGGTTGTGCTTAACACTGTTACCTCCACAACCATTCTGCTACAACACCACTTCCCATCTTTGTTTACTAAAAGCCTTTCCAACTACATCAATCCCTTTTGCTCTGCTGCTATCCTAGATCCTTCTGTATCACTTCTATCACATTAAGAATATCCTTATCTCATATCTCCTGGTGATAATGTATTTTTTAAAAAAACCAAATCCCTTCAGAAATCATCCTCCTTCTGCACAAACAAAATACTATTTCAGAAGTGAATGGAAACGCTGTCCCAGTGAGGTAATCATTATGCAATTAGTGAGTGTGATGTAACAGGAGGCCACATAGAGAAAAGCATCTTCTTCCAGACTGCAGGAGAAGTTCAAGAAGGTGTTTGGGGCTCTTGGCACCTTTCCTGCTCATGCTTTAGGAAGAAAATAAGCAGGCAAAGCTTTCTTACCCCTTGCTTCCTTGCCCAGCCTCCAGGGCAGTCTCACCCTGCACACCAAAGTGAGGGAGATCAGGTCAGATCAGCCAGCCTCTCTGCTCCCAGCAACGGGAGCAACAGGAGAAGTCATAGAACCATAGAATGGCTAGAGTTGGAAGGGACCTTAAAGATCATCAAGTTCCAACCCCCCTGCCATGGGCAGGGACACCTCTCACTAGAGCAGGTTGCTCAAAGCCCCATCCAGCCTGGCCTTAAACACTCCCAGGGATGGGGCATTCACAGCTTCTCAGGGTAACCTGTTCCAGTGCCTCACCACACTCACAGGAAAGAATTTCTTTCCAGTATCTAATCTAAATCTCCCCTCTTCCAATTTAAAACCGTTACCCCTGTCCTGTCACTCTTGACAAAGATTCCCTCTCCAGTTCTCCTGTAGCTCCCTTCAGATCCTGGAAAGCTGCTATCAGGTCTCCCTGGAGCCTTCTCTTCTCCAGGCTGAACAGCCCCAGTTCTCTCAGTTGGTCTTCACAGCAGAGGTGCTCCATCCCTCTGATCGTCTTCATGGCCCTCTGCTGGACCAGTTCCAATAGGTTCATGTCCTTTCTATGTTGAGGACTCCAGAGCTGGACACAGTAGTCCAGGTAAGGCTGATGGGCTTTGTGTCGCTTTTCTAAGCCCAGGTGACTGACTGATAAACTGCATTAACAGCACCACGCTGCCACTCCAGAAAAAGCGATGGCATTCAGACTGACAGGGAAAAGGGTCCATTTCCCAATTCCTCCCATGTACGGCCAACAAGTGTAGGTCAGAAATAAGCATAGCTTGTATCATGCCAAACCACTGCCGGGAAGCTTGCGATTGCCCCCAGGTTTGTTTAGAGGAGCTTTGCTCAGTCTCAGTGTAAAGCCTGTGGCTGGCACCATGGCAGGCTGCCGAGCCAGGGTCCGCAGTGGGCTCTGGGAGGAGCTGCCCAAGGAAGGAAAGCAAATATATTAACCATCCACACGTGTACAACTTGAGCCTGCAAAATGTTTCTGGGAATATCGTAATTTCAGCACATCCAGGAAAACACCAGAGTTTTCCTTTAACTTAAAGCTCATTCCCAAACAGAATATGTAAAATACTTCGCTCTACAAAACAGGTGACAGCTTTGATTAAATTATTAAGAAAAATATTTAAGTTGTACTTCCAATTAACTCTGACGAGACAAGAGTCAGATCAACAGAGCCAGTGCGTCTTCACAGGGAGGCAAACGAGCACTGCTTAGGCTGACTTTGGCCAAAACTCAAAACCAGCACAATGGAATACACGTGCATTTTTAGGGGTTATGGGGCCTGTGCCCCAAAGCCCAACAGGGGTGGCTCTGTGCTACAAGTGCAGCTGCAGGCTGAGAGGTGTTTGCAAACCTGCCTGGGCAGGAGCTTGCTGCTCACTCCAGGACTGGCTGGCAGAGGTGGTTGCAGAAGATGGCTCATCAGAGAGAGACAGATGCAGTGAATGAAAATGTATGAAAATGCAAAGCAGTGCTGGCAGGGAGAAAGCGAGGGCTGGAAGAAGTCCTGCAGAAGCATGTCCCAGCCCTGCCATGCCCAGAGCACACGGGTACATGCAAAGCAGGGAGCCGCTCCTCCCCTCCCGCTGCCCCTGGTCCTCTCCCACCCAGTGCTCATCCAGATGTTTCTGGTGTTCATCCTGTAATGCTGGCAGATGCCTCTGGCTCCCTAATTGGTGTCAGACTTCCCATATCGGAGATGCTGTGGTACAGAGCGGTTCAGCATGGTCCAAGAGGTTACAGCACTGGAGAGTTTCCAAGCCACAAAGGGCAGCGCCCAGGGCTTGACTTGCATCTCCAGCCCTGTAGCAATCGGGCATCCAGCTGCTGTCCTGGCTTTGAAACCTGCCCTGTGCAAATACCAAGAGCTTTTGGAGTAGGAAATAATTCACTACTAAAGTTTAGGAGGAAAAAGGAAAAAAAAAATCTCCTGTTTCAGGGCTGGTGCCAGTGCTTAATCATGGGAGATCAGAAGGAAGCTGTCATGGGGGGCAAGGGAGGGGTTACTGAATAACTGTTCTCTGTATATAATTTTCTGCTCTCCCCTGTAGCTATGCTGCAGAAAACATCCTAGCCAAGTGATGTGTACCTTTGATTTTTGCCAAGAACTCCCCATACAAGCTAAGCAAATGAAAAGATTAATAGGTTAATAGGTTTTACTTATACCCTACAACTGGCTGGCTGCAAGCGATGCCTGAGATCCTGCGGGAAGGAGCAGTAGTCAGCAATTTTGGTGCTTCATAGCAAGAAGGAAGCTCTCCTAAGGGCTGCTTGTGGCAGGAGAGATCCAGAGATCTCTGGTATAGCCCAGATGATGTGGCCACAGGCAGGACCAAAACGAGGGTCCCCACAGCCAAGCCTGCAGTTCCCCTGGGTGCTCACTGCTGCCTTCCCTGCAGGACCTTGTGGGTGCTGGGAAGGACCAGCAGCAGTGATCTGCTCCCACCATCACTCCACCCTGGGCTGGCTCCCACTCCATTGGCACAGGAGCACCGAAACCACCCACACTGTAACCCAGGAAAATACCGAATGGCTGAACGACTGCTGGCCTCGCAGCTTTCTGAGCTGTGCCTTGTACAAAGGGCTTTCCCTTCTGCATAGCTAATCCTCACTATCCAGGTATTTAAAACAGAGTAACTAATACTTGCTTTCAACAGAAGCTATGCCTTTCTCTAAAAGCTTAAATTACAGGTTTGCTGCCTGCAAGTATTTAGAAAAAAACCCAGAATTAAATCCTTCACTTTCAGAGTAAAACCAAGACCTACTGCAGGAAGCAGGTTTCTCTATGCAACAGGGCAATTTGCAGGGAGCAGTCACTGGGTTCCCGGTGTCAGCCAGAAAAGCTCTCATAAGCAGCGATCACCCACAAAGTGGGGCAGCTATGATTAAATACTGTTTTCTGCATCACTGGGAACCACAAAACAACAGGGTAGGCTCATACACACATGCTCACACAAAACCACCCTTGTCCTTAGCCAAGCACAGGTCAAGGGATGATGAGAGACACAGGGCTCGAGTTGGTTTAAAAAAAACCAAAAAAAACAGTACTGCAGAATTGACTCAGCCCTCAACATATCACTGAAAACATCATGATTTTGATTTTAAAGAAGTCCTCCAACACAGGATGCAGGCACAAAATCTGGTCTGTAAACATAATTTATGAAGACTGATGCAGTCCTTGCTGTTGCCTTTTTGCTATGAAGACGCCTTACTCAGGGACATCTATTATCCTCTCCCCGCTCTGCCATTAAGGTCAGAAATGAAGAAGAACAAATGCGAAATAATTAAGCTCTTTATAGAAGAAAAAAGAAAACAGATCAAACAATTTTCTATGTCTTGAAAAAAAATATGGAAAAGTCTAGACAGAAGACAGACAGAATTGGTCTTGAATGTATTAATTTCAATAAGAAGTTGAACCTCTGAATTGCTGGGAAGAGACTGAGGTCTCCTCCTCCTAAAACTTTCTACAGCATTACCTTACCCTCCCCGTGACTCTGACATTCTTTATCCCGCCTGCGATATTTATATCTGATAGCACAGGACCGTAATCTGGGTCACCAGCAGCCAGAACAGCCACCGACAGCCCTCAGCAAGAGCTGCTGGAAATGCAAGCAGCACTGCAGAGTCCCAGCTCCACGCTTCTAGGGAACTGGCTCTTATTGGGGAAGCAAAAGAAAGGAATGGGAAAGGTTTTCATCAGTCTGGGAACTCCTAGTGCACGTGGAGCTGCCCTGAGGTCATGGGGGGTTTGGGATGCTCTTTCCTTCCCCTGTGGGCACGCGGGGGTCACAGAGGTTCCCTCTATTTAAGGAGAACCCATACAACCTCAATAAGCAAGTTTGTATAAGACATCCACCCCAGGGCCATCTGAGCTTCAACTACTAATAAGGTTATTGCAGCCTGCAAGAACGTACTTCTGTCATTTAGATCGGGGATGTGACAGCGGAAAGGCAAGCGAGCAACAGCAAAATGGTTCACTTAAGCACCATCAAAGACCTGCATCATCCAGACACTGAGCTGAAGGAATAAATTTTTTCCATCTCAGCAATCCTATGGAATTTCAGGAAAGGAAACTTGATATAAAGACCTTCTAAAACATCTGCAGAAAACCCTAAGCAACCAGCCAAGAGAAAACAACCATGAGTAAGAGGCAGTCCACTTGGACAGACAGAACATAACTGGCAGTGCAGAAGTCCCACCATAAACCAAACCCATCTTACCTGACATGCATTGTACAGAAGCTGATGCTCAAATTTCTTGATCCCCAAAATGTTCTGGAACATCTCGTAGAGCTGTTCTTTGCTGAGGATGAGCTCTGAGGCAGCACTCGCTGTCATCCTGGCCTGTTGCTTGCGGGGATCCTCTTCCCCACGGTAAATAGCATCAAACTTTGCCATCCAAGAGCTCAGGACCGTCTCCTTGCTGAGGCCATCAATTTCTGGCAGGCTGCGCACTCTCTTCTCAATATGCTTCTTGAAGACCTCCCGGGAGTCATTCGCTGAGCACCCTCCGCTCTGCACCATCCTGGCAACACGGTCACTTTTCAGAAATACCTAGAAAAAAGGGGTGACTTCAAATGGTGTCAATTAAAAAAAAAAAATTAAAAAAATCCCCCTTAAGTACCACAAAACCTGGTTTCACTGCTGGGAAGCCCACTAACTGGCTGCCAGTGCACCTTCCAACTCCTTGCTCAACAACCACATGCTGCCAGATGGACAGAGGTTTCAGCTGTACTTTGGGAAGCGTAATGAAATCAGGCGAAGCTTCTGCTTTGTGTCCACTAAAATGGAACATTTTGATGCAATTAGGACTTCGTGCAATGTTGTGGTCGCACCTCAACAGATACATAAATGTCCTTTGGGAAAGGAGGATTGTATTTTGTTCTATCAAGTGTTCTCATAAGGAAGTTTCTGCACAACTATACTCACCTAGTCAAATTCTCTCTTGCTAGACGGAGCCCAGTCATCCTTCTCAAGTCAGCAGCATTTATGCTGGTGGCCAGGCCCCTTAGAAACCTCTCATCAGTGCAAGGACCAGGCTTACATTAAGCTAATGCACCAGAGGAGATTATGCAGACTGCATAGTATTTGCATTGTATCCATTAATTTAATGTTACCATCAGTTAAATAACATCTATGTCCCCACTTCTCCCATATCCTGGTCTTTCCAGCCTGGGCAACCAGCACTGGAAGAGCACCATTAAAACATTCTGGGAAAGGATAAATGGCCTAATCTTTGTAAACAGATGGGTAACACCAAGACAACTCAGATGACTAAAAGGTGGCACAGCCACATGTGGATGGGGTCAAACCCCTCGCGGCTCCAGCTCTGCTGAAGCAGCACAGGATGGTCCAGCACGGCTTGAGACTGCCTGGGAAGGCTTTGCAGAGAGAGCAGCCTGCATGGTGCAGGACACTGACAGCAGGAGGGAGGGAGAAGGCATTTGATGAAGATGCTCTTCCCCACTGCCAAAGCAGCAGAAGGGTCAAAACATAACAGATGCCTGCAGATGAGGAGATGCTATGGGAGCAACGCAGAGCTGAAGGGTGAGAAGGGACAGGGAGGTATTGTGTTGGTTGTCCTCTCCCAAGCCCTGAACACAGGAGAGCAATCGATGCCCAGCAAGAACTGCTGTTTTATAAATGATGCTGAGAATGGATGAATGCAGCAGGCAGGGAAGAAGTTGTGCCAGCACCGAGGTGTATCTGTCAGCTCTGAATAATTAAAGAGCTTGAGGATGACCTAAGGACATGGCAGATTCTTTTATACCACTCAGCAACATGGCACTCCGTGTTCCCAGATGCTTGATGGCACAGGCAGCTGTCGGGAGTAGTACTGGGTTTTGCTCCAGGACCAGCCCAGAAATGCTGCTGAGGAAGGGCTGGGCTGTTTCCTTCCAACATCACTGCACTGGGGAATGCTCCCTGCAGACAAGACAGTCAGGATGCCACCAGCAGCCTCTTCAGTTCATGCTGAAATGATACCAGCACACATTTTGTTTCCTTGCAGAGCTTAAATAAGAGTGATAACACTCTGGGTATGTGCAGGTGCCCGTGGGTAATAGGTGAGAGCTATCAAATCCCAAGCTGCCAGTGCAGCCAAGGAAGTCCACAACACATTGGCTGCTGGAAACAGTGGGAGGACATGGTGGCCCTGCTGCCACATTCCTTGGCTTCTGCATCCCCTCTTTAATCATCTGCCCCAAGCGCCTTTAGCCTGATCCTGTGCAGCAGACCTAATGACTTCTCATACCCGCCAGAACCAGCGGCTGTTGTTACCCATGGTCTTCATCCCTGCCGGAGGGGTGGACGGTGCTGTGAGCAGAGGGACCCAGCTCCCCTCAGCACCAGGTTTACCCTTCCTGGGTACATAGAAGCAGCCAGCAGAGGAAAGGAGGGCTGCAGGGGAGCATCAGTCGACACAAAGCAGCAGAGAAAGACCATAAAATAGGGAGATAAAAAAAAAGATAACAAGACATGTTTTGTCCTGCAGAGAAAGCTGCTTTCTTTAGAAAATACAAGGTGAATCACCTGGCTGCCCAGCTGCCTGGTAGGATTGCCAGGAGTCAAGAATTGGTGGAGCTATATCCTAGCATGGGTGCATACACTGGGGCAAGTAGAAGGGAACTGGTCTTTGTAACTGGGTCAGGCACCTCTTCCCACACCCACAGATGAGTCCCCTATGCCACACATGGTTCTGTATCTGCCTGTAGAACAGCGGAAATGGGTCTAATGAAGCATTTCCATAATACCCACTGAAGAGGCTGCTGCATAAAGTACTGGTTGACAGACAAAGCTTTACTCACCAGAAGTAAAAGCAGATGAGAAAAGCTGTCCTGGAGACTGACACTGTTAGAGTGTGCTGGCCCTGTCTGGCACACAAGGGTCTGCAGCGTTCCTGCAGGCACAGCAGTGCTTTGCAGACCAGCAGCAGAGACTGCTCAAGTCACTTAATCTTTTAATTTGATAGTGACCTGCGAACTAGCCTAAGACTGACAACCACACACTTACCCCTTGACAGCAGAATGCGGCCACGCAAACATATTCAGGGCAAGAGTAAACTCATTCCTGACCTACCAAGTCACCTTTACCTCTTCCTTTCTCCAGCAAAAAAAAGAAATAAATAACTGTTCTCCAGGTAATGAACCTATTCTGTGCTGTTAGTGAGCAGACTCCTTAGAAACAAGACCTGTACAGAGATGGCCAGTTTCAGCTGAGCAAAAAAACCAAGTTTGAGTATTTTTCAAGCCATCATGCAGCTTCGTAAGTCAGTATTTAAACACTGATTTCTAGATGGTGTCCATCCAAGGGGCAGTTAATTGCTCAACAATGAGCTTTGTAGGAGCTGAGAGAAGCAGGATCTGTTGTGATTGCCCCATGGCTGAGCCAAGGGTGGGCATCTCTCTGCAGAGAAGAGAGGGGGCTGAGGCTTTCTGTGGCGAGGGTTTGCCTTGTGCCACCTTGTGCAGGAGGTGCCAAGGACGATACATGCAGCCACGCTACAGCTGCACAGAAGCTGAAAGTACACTGCCGTCAATCAAAGGAGACCAACAGCTAAAAGGAAGAGAAAGAAAGTTGCACTGAAGGACACAGAGCGATGCATTGTGCTTTTTGTGGCCCATTTTAAGTAGGACAGAGGCAGTAAGGCACCCAGTTGAACTAAAGACAGGAGGTTTGCAGACCTCTAGTGATGATCAACTACTTTTTGGAAGTTTGATCACTTGGGGTAATTATACAGCACAGCTCATCTGGAGCTGGCCAGGACACAGACCCACCAGTGAAACAGGGATGTATTTTGCTTATTTTTAAGTGGTTTCCTTTTCCTGTCCAATAGTCCTATCTGAACACATTACTTTGCTCTTAAATTCTAAAACACAGCTCTCGCCATCTTGAAAACTTTCTCTGAGAGCATCTGTTTTGTGAAGCTGTGATAAACTGATGATCCCTTCGTAATGTCTTTTCTGATAAGAGATGTAAATTACTCTCAGCTTCCTTCCTGTACAGAGAACGATGGAGCAGTAACGGCTAGGGCAGTTTAACAGAGTTAATCCAGAGATAATTTGTGCTTTCCTTACACAGAAGCAGCTGCTGTCATTTTTTATAGAGTTAAAATTCTCTTCAGTTTTAGTATCTGACTTTGGTCCCCTCTTAGATACCACTTTCAGAGAAATATTTCACTTGGGCAATTCAAAATCTTCACCTTTTATGACAGAATTGCTCTAGGGAGAAAGAGAAATGGTTTGCAGAAAGGCTAACAAAAAAAACAAGCGACACTCCTCATACAAATCACAAGGACTGATTTCCTTCAAAAACAGAAGCTCTTTCCTTCTGAGAAGACATGAAAGGCAGCACTAAGGGCTGCATACAAAGAGGCGCAAAAAGACAGAAATGTATAATTATTCTTTTGCACAACTATGAATGATGCTTCATGTTCTTTGGTATCATCTAGTTTTGTAGATGCACAACCCTTCCCTCCCCCTTTGTTTTACAGCACTTGTCACACCAAAGAGAAAAGACAAGACTCTCGCTGAAAATCCCAAAGTCAATTAGACTCAACGCGAAAGCTTCAGCAAGAACTGAATGTGCTGCCCAGTTTTCTCTCAGTATTTTTCATAGGGAGCACACGATGCTTATTTCATATCGTGCCATCTTCCCTGTTTTAGAGTACAACGTTTAAAAGAGTCAGGAAGATATTTTTCAGCTTTAAGCTGAAGGGTAATCTTCCCCATAATCAAGCCATAAGATACACCATGGTGTGGAGGTTTGCCATGGATGCTGTGTGGTTGTGTGTTCAAACCCTGGACCTCACAAACCTTTTGATATACCAGATATCAGATGGAAGAAGCCTCGATCTTGCCTTTATTTTGTGCTGTTCAATAAAGTGCAATCCATTATTCAGAATTTGACCCCATGTGAATAGGAGTGAGAACAAGGATTCACATGCATAGTGTATAAATATCCTCCTTACCTCGTAGTAGCTCTGGACAGCGTTTATAAATGCTTCATCTGCCACAATCTGGGTTTCTCCATTGAGAAAGGCCTGGAAACGATCTTTGATTGTCTGGAGCTGCTGCTTACTTATCTGAAAAACATGCCCAAAAGAAGAAAATTAGCCAAGAAAGGTTTACATGTGAGGTAAAAAGCCCCACTAATTCTTCTGCAATATCTTGTTGGGGTGCTTATGATGTACACTTCTGCTCTCCTTTGGGGACAGCAGCAATAGATGAGGAATCAGCCACGTGTGGGTACACACACGGGCTTTTCACCCTGGCAAGTTCATTTAAGCATCATAAGCACCTAAAACCACACTGAACATCATTTTTCAACAACTCGGATACCACAAAATGCACACAAGACTTTCATCACTTCAGGTAAACCTAAGTCAAAAGCAAGCTACTTTGTGCATGCTTGGAAGACTGTTTTAGTGCAATCTCTTCCCCATTTAGCCCATTTAGATGAGGTTTCACCATTGAACAGAAAGCCTTGAGAGCTGGCTGTTGCAGTCAGCCCTCATCAATATTCTGAGGTCTTGGTCTTTCCTCATTTGTTTTTCTTTCCTTGCTCATTTATTTTTGCTTGTCACACATAAAACACCAGTCCGGACCAGCACTGAAAGAATTTAATGCCATTTAATGCCAAAGAGATCATACGAGGGCAAACCTGCTCTCCTCACCCAAGCAAGGACTTTTTGTGCTATCTCTGCTGCTCAAAACAGTTTCTGTCCAGCATACAGCTAGTATAACTTACAAGACAGTTCTAATTTCGGCACAATGACATCAGTAGAAAGTTTACAAGAGTTTGTTCCAGCCTTGTAAGATAACATGGCATTATTTTGCCAATTTATCTGCCAGCTTAAAAACAGTTTCAGCTAAAAAAACTCCCACCTCTTCAGCTTGTAGTGCAGTCAAAGTCACAGCAGCACTTAAGTCACATACCAGCAATGCCAGTACAACATCTTAAGATGCAGATAACACTCATGCTGAAGCACTGCTGGCATTTAACTACAGTTATGCCTGGTTTACCATGTAGCTACTTCAGGTCTGAGTGTAAGGACTAATTTAGACAAAAGAGAAGTAAGCAAACAAGATGTATATATGACAACTCTGAACTTAAAGGGCAAAGGGAGCAGTAAGAACTAGGACAACAATTTACTAATAACCAAAAGGTCTAGAAAAGACCTTTTCCTCACTCGTATGCCAGCAGAAGAAACCAGCCCATTAGAATGGAAGAGAAAAATAAAATTCTAAGTATCTAAACGACTTTGAATAAAGTATCAAAAACTACAGAGATCCAAACAACTAGAGCATAATGAAGCCTTGTAAACACAGCTAGTGATAGAAAGCAGGAGAGGGACCACTTGGAAAATGCAATGATAAATATCACTAGATCTAAATGATGCACCACATGGGGTGTTTAGGGATTGCAGTAACGAACATCATGAATACTGGTAATTAATTCTGCAACACCACACTGAGAAGGGTTAGTGAGCAACGGCAGTTTGATGTGATAATCTGGGATTAGTTTATCCTGGTGCTTATGGAGAGGTGTTCATCAAAGTGACATAAAGCAAGACTCAATATGTTCTGCTTCAGAAAAAATGGAGCAGCCTTTGCCATCCCTGTGGGTGCTCAGAAGACAGGTCATTCCCAGCTCCAAAAGAGCATCCCACATTTCACAATGTCTGACAGATGCAACAAGGGTCAGTATTACAGGGCTGAAGCAATGACTGTCCCTTTAACCTGACCCACCTCTGCCTTGATCACCACCTGCAATGAGCCCTGTGGAAGAGCACTGTTAAAAGCTCCTTATTTTAAGGCTGGTAGGATCTAGGTTTTGGTTGTAAGAATCCATCTGACATGTCAGGCACCTAAAAATCTTTGTGGCATTTGTGAACAGCACCCTAGATATCACAGCATCACCCTTGGGCAACATGCAGAGCACTAAATGTAAAGCAGGTCCCAAACCTATCTGAGCTGATGGAAGCTCCTGATGGAATTGAAAACTGGGTCAGTGACAAGAGGAGCCAGAGACAATGTAGTGATCATGTGGGAGACACCTGTGGGAAGGTGCTCGGTCTGTTTTTATTAAGCATTTACTTATCTGCGAGAAGAGAAAAGCAGGACGTTAATTAAATGTATTGACGATTTTGTATCAGCAACCATTGTGAACATCAGGCAGAAACGACAGGGCAATAAAAGCCGTAAAAAAAGCAAGAAAAGAAACAGGAAAACTAGAGGTAACATGGAAATCATGGTGTTGAGGCACAAAGAAAGACATACTAAGAGTACGGATACTCTGAGCTAATAGGTTTTTCATCGGGGATTTTAACACGGTACATAGCATTTTATTGGGATTTTTTTCCAGGTTATTCTTAGGACAACATCCACAAGTCCTTGCCTGTTTCATTCCTATAATGCCACCTAGCAGCAATATTTTCAGCTCCTTCCTCAATATTGAACGGGTTACCTTCAAAAGGAGCAATGCTCCTTGAAATTCCTAGAAATTCCCAATATGCAGCTCACACATGAGCTCTGCATGCTATGGAAATGAATCATCAGATTTGTTTCTAGTAGAGTTTCAGTTGCCTCCTCCTCACCCCCAAGTTCTATACAAGTATTTTCCCTGCCTAGGGAAAAGCAGATCCTCTCTGATGACACCAGGCTCCAGTGTGGCTCAGTCCCCGGCTAACTTGACCCTCAGTCTTCCATTCCCTCCAGGTCACGAAACAGCACTGTCTGTTGCCACTGTTACAGACATCACCAAGAAAACAGTCAATCTAAACTAAAATTAAACAGTTTCCATATTAAATTGAGCTTCTGCAAGACAGTGGGAGACACCTGGTGCAGAAAGTCAGCATCAGTTGGGAAGCAGAGGGTGGTCAGACCCACAGGTCAGTGAAATCTGTCCAACATGCTCTACCTCCTATTTTATGCCTCTTCCCCTCCCCATCAAGTGCCAAGGGCACCACTGTTGAACCCCAGCACCTTAACAGCAGAGGCTGGACCGGGGCAGGGGAGCAGCCTCAGCCCCAACATCACACTCCAGAGTCTTTAAGCAGGATCAGGCAATGCTACCAAAGGCATCCACAGGCTTAAAAGAGCACATGCCCTGAACACTCACCTAGAAGCTTAAGTGCTTTAATGGCAGGGGTGTTAATTTATCCCTCGCTATTAGAGGCACCAGTGACCAGCTAGAAATCCATATAAAGCAAGCCAACAGCTTCTGCAGATCCAGCAAGGCCTCTAAGGGGCCAACGCAAACCACTTTTCACTTAGTAACCTCCTGTAGTGTGCTTACAAATAGCGGAAAACAAGAGAATTACTTCCCCTTTGAAGCACATCAGTACAATATCACAGCCTTTGCACCAGCTAAGGCAGGAGGTGAGGCTGTTGGGCTGGAAGCCCTGCGGGAGGGAGAGAGGGAAAGAGGGAGACGGTAGGGGCAGAGCCTCCCTGCCCCTGATGCAAACACGAATCTGGGTGCCGGCGCAGGAGAGAGAAGCAGAGAGCTAGGAGTAAACAGGAGTACTGCAGTGGGGAAAGAAGTTTATTCTATTTACATTCCCTCACTTTTCCAACCCTCACTGCTTGCCCCCTCAACTGCTTTCAGCGTGTGACAGCTGTTAAATAAATAAGTCTTTTCTGCTTTCAAGAGAGATTGCAGAACGGCCCATTTGCACACAGTGACTCTGGACCCAGTGAATACCCCCAA
The DNA here is from genome assembly GCA_013400375.1 of Thinocorus orbignyianus. Classification (NCBI taxonomy): domain Eukaryota; kingdom Metazoa; phylum Chordata; class Aves; order Ciconiiformes; family Thinocoridae; genus Thinocorus; species Thinocorus orbignyianus. The sequence goes on from VXBW01002134.1 coordinate 709,589, forward strand.
GTTAACACTGAGGTGTGCTCATGCAGCAGAGCATTTCACAGCCTTTATCTATCTCAAGTATGGGAGTACTTAAGTTGCCAGATATACACATGTATATTAAAAAATTTAATTAATTGAGTCAGTAATGACGAACTCCTCATACAGGTATCAGGCAGAGCACCCACCGAGCTGTGGGTTGGCTATTCCCGGTGGATTGCACGGCTTCTTAGAAGAAGCTTGGCAGAGGTGTTCTTCATAACAGACTAAATTATGGGAAAGAGCTCACCAGCGATGAGATCTGGGCATCCAAATGCTACCTATCTTCTTGTTCTAAGTTTTTTGGGTATTTTGTGTTGGTTTTGGTTTTGGTATTTTTTTTAAATTAGAGAAACTGTGTGCACAGCACAACTTTGTGACCTCATAAAATGTGGTGGAACAGCCTCTGACATATACCATGTTCCCCCCTATTCCCTCGTCATATGTAAATCACAGCGGCAATTTCTTGAATTTGCTTGATGCAGACCTCTGCAAAAAGCACACCAGCCTCCACGGGACAAACGCTCACCACCAGATTTCTCACTACACAGTATTTTTGCACATATTCCATCTGACTCAAAGCCAAACACAAAGCTAAATCCACGGAACCATGGCACCTTCTCCAGAGTTCTTCCAGCCTGGAGAACAGCTGGCACGTTCTCTGCATCATTTCCAGCCTCCTTCGCCCACATTGGGAGAACACTAGCATTGCAAAGAGGAGCTGTTTAGCACAGAAAAGTTCCTTGAAAAAAGTTATACTCAGAAACGTGCCTCACTAAACCATCCGCTCTCCAAAATGTTTTGCTCTATGTGAGCACACAGAAATAAATACGGCCATACAGCTCATCGCTACTTATGGTTTATATACACAATAATATAACATTAGCTGGATTTGGGTTTTCTACCTCACACTGTGTCATGGATGGTCTCGAAACAGAGCCTAAGATTTACATGCTTTGAACTTTGAAGAACTAGAACAACTTCTGCAGATTTTAACTCTTTTAAAGAGAGCTTTCAAATCTGCACATGTGAACAAGATGACTTGCACTTACACAGGACCGTAGTCTCTTTCCAAACTTTGTATGATGCACATCAACAGCATAAAACATCCAAAACCCACAGATGACATGCCTTGAAAACTAGAGGACGGTTTTATAAGAATTTATAAGATTTTTCTTTTCTTTGTAATGTTGCAGTGACAGTAGTCCAGCACTGGGACAGGGGCCCAGAGAGGCTGTGGCACCTCCAGCCTTACAAATTTTCACAATGTGATTACACGAACATGACCTGTTTAGGAGGAAGCCCTGCTCTGAGCAGGGAAATTGGGCCAAAGGCCTCCAAAAGTTCCTTGCAACATACATTATGCTATGGCAGCACCATATCCAACAGAAGACTTTCAAGGAGAGCCCATCCCAGACTGTAGCTTGCCAAACCTTTAAGGGCTAAACACTGATTTATCAGCGGCAGCCTACAGAACAACCTATCCACAGCTGTACATGTACTCAGATCGGCTAATAAGTCCATATCCATCAATGTGATGCTTGCTGCAATAGCAACCAGATTTTAACTCTGTAGGAGGAGGTTTTTGAGTGAAAGGCACCTCTGTGGTGGAGAAGAGACCCCATTTACTGCCATGCTTGAAAGCCTCTGTGTTTCAGTGTACTGATCACTCCATGGTGAGGATGCACTGTGGCACTGCACGCCAGTCCCTGGTGGCTGTGACCATCAGTATCATCCGTGTCTCACAGGAATCAGTTCAGCTAGGGAGTGCAGGCAGTTCCCAGGGGAAGCAGCTCTGCCTTTTGCACAGAGACACCAGCACACAGCACAGGACCGTGAGCAGCACAAAGCTCTTCCTCCTTAGGGCACCTGCTGCTCGGGTACCACTGCGAGGAGGAACATTTAACTGCGTACCATGTTGTTGTTCTGGGTTTTGTTTTGTAACAACTAATAAATATTTTATTACTCCTGAGTACCAGGTGATTTAGGAAAAATCTCAGCCAATGAACCAAGCATCCCTCATCATCACTGCTTCCCCAGTCAGAAACCCAGCTGCGACACGGATGAGGTGGAAGGGAGGGAGGTGCGTGGGGCCAGAGCAGCTGAACAATGACCTCGGGGGAGAGGCCAGAGGCCCCAGCGATGGGCACGAGACTAGAAAAAAACCACCACACATCCAGGTTATTTTGCACTGGAAAAATGTGTCAGGTACTCCCTGCACCAATGCTGCTTTCCCCCTGACAGGATGAGATGACTATACAGGAGCTGGCTGTAATCTCCAGTGTTTGGGGTTTTAATTGCAAACTCTCCTGGGCAGGCTCAGCTGCTTTGCAAACTGCTGAATGGCAATGGCTTTTTGCCGTTAACGCAAGCGAGCAGCATTAACTGCCAGTCTCAGGGAGCTCTCCCCAGCCGCCTAACACTGTATTTTTTTGCTTGTCCTGGAAGAGCTTAGTATTTGTTACCAGAGAGAGCTCCTTGTGCTTTGGTTTCTGACAGCCACAATACATCTTTCCAGGGATACTGAGTCGGCACGTCCTTTTCCCTCACAGTCTGACCATACAGGGATCACTGTGCACACACCCGCTGATCTATGGGCTGCCTATACAATTCCCTCTTCGTGGCCACTTGATTTGTTGCCTCCCCCCTCCAGCCATGATTTACAAGCCCTGGTGGATCCACACTGCCCAACCTCTGTCCAGCCACACTCATCCTTTGTGGGCAGCAAACAAGAAAAGCACCGGTCACATCCCCAGCTACCTACTCTGGTACCACCTTCTCTTCTCTCAGAAGAGGTGCCTGCTTGATTTTTTGTGGAGAAAATGACTGTCATCACCATGCCTGGGTTTACACACTTAAGGGAGTGAAGTGTACGCACCACCCCTTCTGCCTGCAGCAGCTCATACCCTGCCTTCTCAGCCCACCTGCAATATTGGGGATGGGTCAGAGCAATGGGGACCCTCCAAGGAGCAACATTCCAACATACCAGCCTATCTCAGGCTCAGAAATCAGGCTGGGTTCAAGCACAACCAGAGTCTCTTGATACCTCCGTTGTTACAGACAAACTCCATCAGCCTTGCAGCATGAGCAGCGAGCGCTAAACGACTGTAGCACTTGCTGGGACATTTCTTCTGTAAAGAGGCTCAAGTACTCCTGGATTAAGTAATGGGAAGGTAAAACATCAATCCCTTTGGTTAGGCCAGTTGCAGGCACAGAGCCTCTAGATTGAGCAAAATGGATCTCTCCTTTCGACTGCCCCAGACGACATCCAGCAGCAGCTTTATCAGAAGAGACAAAGCATGGGCTCTGAGAAGCTCTCTTTGAAACACATAGATACTCTTTTTTTGTCCTCTTGAACCCTAAGTGCATTTCTTTCATTTTTTTCCTATGCTTCACTCTGCCAGCTAGCTGCGCTGCTTTGACAAACATGAAAGACCTAAAACGTTATCGTGATTGCTCCTACTTTCTGAAACACAGTGATGTACAATGCTAAAAGAGGAACGTAAAGCCAGGATTTGGGACTGGGCCTTTACCAAGCTCCACCTTCCTTCTGCAACCTGCCACCACAGGGAGAGCCTAGATGGAAGGCACATCAAAACATACCTTGCCACTGCCTGCTTCTCTTGCTACCTCCCTTTGTACCAGGCATGTCTATCCAACGTCCACACGCCAACCCTACATCTCTCCCCTGAAAAGGGTCCCCTTTTCCATGAAGATCAACCCCTCTTTATTGAAAAGGGGAGCTCTGGCAGCTTCAGGAACTTCTGCTCCTGTCTCCAAGCCTTCTTCTCCTGTGCTCTCTCTCTCTGCTCCCTGCTGGTCCTTCCTCTGCAGCTGGTGTGCAAGTGAATAACCCCAAGATGGAGCTACCTGATGAGAGCATAGAAAACTTGGAGCTTCTCCCAACTTTGATCTTATTTTACCCAAGCAAGTCATTAGCCAAGTGAGTTTGCAAGAGATCCAACAGACTAAGCCAGCCCTGCTGGGTATTTTTCTGTGTACGATCAAACAGATATTCGCCCCTATTTTTTACTGATTAATCAAAATATGACTTTGATCTCAGAAGAATGGAGAAGCCAACACAAAATACAAGCAAGAAATAGCAATGATGAAATACTAGGCCAGTGACTGATCATGGGGAATGAGGGACAATTGCTGCTCTAAGAAACCTCCCTAGTGACTTCTGCTGTGATGGGAACCTCGCCTGGTAGGTTCTGCTGGGTAAAACACATCATCGTGATCTGGCAACTTTCAGCAGAAAGCCTAGCATCATCCCGCCTGTGGTAAAAGTGTAATAAAGCTAATAAAACAGAAAAAAACCCCAAACCCATAAAAATACTAGCAGAAATACAGCTAGCAAATAGAATCAGGAGACAAATAGAAGGGAGGCTATTGCCTCTAGGAGGCTATGGGCAAAGCGACATGCAAAGCCCCCCAACACTGGGTGCAGGAGATAAATCCCTTTATTCCCACAAGGTCTCCTCCAGACTGGATTCTGCAGCTAGACTCTCTCCTCCTCCTCTCTCTGGCCCAAACACTCTCCTTGTTCCCTCCCAGTCACCCTGTGGTTAAACCTCAAGTCTCAAGGGCCACTACAGAAACCACTTACACAGTCTCCTCTGGAAAATCCTACTAGCAAGGGCTTCAGTCAGAGGTGCAGGTCAAGTCATATTTGCTTGGACTGGCATAGGAGCTCTTTGTAAATGCAACAGAAATAACTTCGCCTGGCCTTTTACTCCAACAATGCAGTACATGTGGTAGGTACAGTCCAGTACTGCTCTGAGACACTTAAAAATACCCCCAAACTTAGCCCAGGAAAAAGGGTCATGGAAAGATTCTCCTTCTCCTCCTCTCAAGCCTTACAGGCAGCCTTGGAAAATAGCGTTTTCATTCCTTCTCTTTTTCTTCTGGATGGAAAACAACACACGGCCTCCTGAAGCTTGTGAGCGTTGATGTGACACAGCTTCTGAGATATTACCTCACGTACTTTCATGCCTCAAGACCACGGTGTGCTGCACAGTGGAAAGACATGGTGTGGAGCTGAAGAACATCACAGATCATCTCCCTTGAGTCACCCATGCCACACCCCTTGGAGAAGTCAGGGAGAGACTGGGCTATGAATTTATCAGAATTTATCTTCATTTCAGAATATTTTAAGGACAACTTCCAGAGCTTGGATGTTTTACAGCCTTACTGACAAAGAAAGTAAACCCACTATGGATGCTGTACGTCCATTGCCCCGTGGCCACAAAGCCCTAAGCCTCCTACTGTCACTGAGACAAGAACGTAAAAAACTCTCAGTTCAGTCAACTGCAATAGACAGCTAATACTGTATTTATTTGAAAATAAAAATGTTATATGCAAAAAAACCCCCACAAACCAACTTTAAAAAGGTAGATTCACAAAACACCCAGGTGCCCAAAAGAAAGAACTGTATAAAAGTGAATGGTTTTACTGAGCTGATCAACGTGGCCAGAGCCCCTTTGACCAGGGACACTCTGCCAGCCCCTCCTAAGGGATAACTAACAGTGGACAATCTCTTTCCACCACCCTGGTCAGTGTTATTTGGACAGTACAGTACTCTGAAGTTCAGTAACCCGTAATTGCTGCTGCTGCTACTACTCAAGCGCCTTGGTTCTTGGATTACTTTAGAGGCTACACAAGGCTTGATATACTCTTCGTTTGAAAGGTCCATGCACAACCTAAAGACAGTTAAATACCCATGAACTAACTGAGCCTGAAAAGAGGGTGAGGGATGGGGTAAGAACACAAGTTCTCATGCAGGGGGGTCACCCATAAAAGAAGGCAGTGTCCCAGGATCCAGGCAAGTGCTTGCTCTTCAGCAGCCCAGTTTTCTGCTGCTTTTGTGCTGCATTTGTGAAAGTACAACAAGAGCACTTTGCTTCCCTCCAGAAGTAGCTACATGCGTGAAAAGACTGAGAGGCTCTCACAGACTAGAACGGTGGGCTATCCAAGAAGAAAAGCACGCCACTTTCAGAGAGACACTTTTAAATCACTATTTGAACTATTTTCATCTCTATGTTCCCACTCCAGGCAGACCTTACATACCGCAGAAACTAATCATCCTTCATGGTTAATGTAGACAGCAGCTCATGCTGACTTGAAAACATTAAACAACCAGAGCTAAAGATTTCCTACTGACATTTCAGATCTCCAAACAAAAAACCCCAGTCTTGTCTTTTTGTCTCCTCTTTACTAAAAAGAAAAAAAAAAGGGGGGAGGGGGGGGAAGAAAAAAGTACATTCACCACCACCAGAGTTATTTTTGTACCATTTTCACCATTAAACTCTCCCTCTCCTTCATGTCACTTGCTATTTTAAAAACAGATCTTACTGAGCAGAAGCAACGGACAAAGGAATGGAGACTCAAGGACGCCTGGTGTGTTCCAGTCTCTATGAAAGTGCTGTTTTCGGCCTGACAAAGTTAGCAGGGAAGGGAACATCTTTGATAGGACTGAAGTTAGCAAGAAATGGACAGAAGCTTCCAGGTAGACAAGGCTAAAATGCTGAGCACTGCCATGGGCATCCCACATGCACCCGCTGCCCCTTGTCGAAAGCCAGGGAGCCACTAACCCTCCAAAACGAAGGGTTGCTGTCTAAACCAACTTCAAACTGGGCTGGTAGGGTGGAAAGGTGAGCACACACAGGTGTGAGCATTATTTCTTTTCCAAAGAAAGCAATTTTCAACATAACCCATCTAGAGATCTGACCTATTGCATGCCAGGAGCCTGGCTAAATACAACTTGTTGAATTCGACATTTTCCCTTATTCTGTGCATGTACTATGATTTCCAGGAAACAAACAAGAAGAAAGAAAACACCCCAGATTTTAAAGAAAAACTGTTTATGAGCCAAACACATCTCTGATCCAGCAAAAGATAAGCTGTCTCCTCCAGACAGCACTTGAGAAAGGTTCAATCAATCAGTCAAGACAGAACAGAACTTGTTTCTAGATGGAAAAACAAGAGAGAAAAGGTGTGAAACTGTAGTACACCTCCTCCTCACATCTCCTGCTAAAGTGAGTAATCTTAGATTTTACAAGGGCATGTTGTTTGGAGCTGAAAAAAAAGTTTGGTAAAAGGTAGTTTGTTCTGAGGCAGCAAACTACTGAGAAAACAGAACATTTCAAGTTTCCATCTCCATTGCCGTGCAGACATGGGAACATACCTTTGCAGGGAGTTTGGTATGTAACCAAAATAGCTGAGAATGAATGCCTGCTCCTTCAAAGACATCAGGGAACATTATTTGCAATGTTCTACTAAGACTATTATTATTTTAAGGAAAGACAGTTAGAATTATTCATTCCCCCCCCTCCCTCCCAGTCCTAGTCTTTGGAGTCAGTTTATATCAGGAGGCTGAAAATGAAAGGGGCAAATCTCCTGAGGCCTCACAGAGACGGGGTGAGAGCCCCATGGGGACATACCCCCGGAGGCCAGTTTAGCTCAAGCAAGTGCTCAGATTTCCAGGCTCGGAGCACATTCACTCAGCAGGGGAGGCTGGAGGAAGCAGTGGCCTTTTCTGAGCTTTTGGGCTGTAAATATAAATGAAACGTAGCTAGGGAAATCGTGTTCACTACGGTGCACACACAGCATGTGTGCAGTGTGTGCAGGTCCCGCACTGGCATCTGCAAAGAAGACAATTAGCTGCTTACATGAAATTAGGCACAGAGTTCAGTAATGGCTTTTAAGATAAGAGAAAGGTCATTTGCTGACTCTGGAGTCTGCAGTGATAGGGCTGAGCCTTGTAACACATGGAGATCTGCCAGGGAACCAGTGGAAAGACAGGTACCTCCAGGGTGAGGTTTCCTGGCCATGCATGGTTTGCCACCAGAACCTTCCCCACAGCAAAACTTGTGCTTGGAACCGTCCCCTGGGGCATCTGGCAGGGGCAAGAGGGACATCCTAGCTCCCTGACCGATTACCCCTCTGCCCTCAGTGCCTCTAGCTGGCATGATGGCTGTCTTTTGCCTTTCACCTCCTGCCAAGTTTAATTAGAGCAAAATTACACCCCCTCCAACATTGCTTTGCTGTGGCCCAGAACAAGTTATCCAACCCCACACAGCAGAACCCACTGAAAACCACCTCATGCTGGCTCCCCGGCACAGAAAGCAAATGCAGTCACATCTGGTCCAGTCCAACCTGCCTCCCCAGCACCCATCTGCGACCTGGCCTGGAGGCAGAGACAGTGCTGCTAAGCTGGAAGTAAAAAAGAACCACATAAGTAAAACCTTATGTCTTTGATGCTCTCTAGTGCCTTTTTTTGGCAGGGGTAGGGTGTGGGGTTAAATGTAATAGATACTAGTTCAAGTCATCCAGCTTGAGCTTGTCTAACAAGCCCAGAAAAAAACCCAACTTTGGTACCACTACTATATATTAACTACCTAAAATCTGGCAATTTTCAACACAAAAGTTGTAAAGGGCCCTACATAAAGATCCTTTCCAAAACCACATGCCTACACATTATAAACTCTCTCATTTAAAACTAGGAAAGCTGTTTTAGGGATTCCTGTGCAATGCAGTATACTGATAGCTGTCTCAAAAAATAAAAGGGAGACTCATCTTTCTTGTTTGGGCGCAAGGCAGGGTATTTTTAAGGGCTTTGACTGATGAGCTCTAGGCATTTCTGCTGGGAGGGTTACTGCCCTGTCTCTGCTCCTCGCTTGCTCAAGGTGGCGTGCATGTGGATGAGAAGAATTGCAAGCTGATGCTACAAGAGCAGTGACCTGCAGCAGAAGGGGATGTAACAGATGGAGCAAATATCCTCTTCAGTACACCCTAATAATATGCTGACCAAGCCCAAAATGCAGTTTTCTTACGTCTTTTATGTCACCTTTTCACTTCTGAAAAGGTCCAGGAAGAAGGAGAGAACATGCTGTGCACAGAGGTAGAGAACACCTTCCTAAAGGGCAGGAGGGAAGAACTGCCAGTTACTACATCTGGTTATGAGTTTATCTGCGCACTGAGAGTACAAGCTGAAACCCCCACAAAAAAGCAACACAGCTACTGCAGATCTGAAGCATATAATTTCAGAGGAGTGTTTGCAGGAGCAGAAAACACGGAGGAGGAAAAAAAAACAAACCAATAACCCTAGAAGGAGGAAAAGCCAAAATCAAATTATTCTTCATAAAAGGCAGCTGTGCTACAATTTGCCTACCACGTTCTCCATCCTGGAGCTTCACTTCTGCCCTCAGGTTCCCTGGAAGAGGTCACTGAAACCGTAAGAGTCAAAACAAGCTCCCAAAATGAGCACAATGCATTGAACCACTACTCTCTTTTCCCTCCTCCCGGCAAGTAGAAGGAACAGGCTGTGTCCTGGAAGTAGGTCAGTGCAGGTGGCAGATCCTGGAGCTCGGTGGACCCCGCATGTTCCGATCCCACGCTGTGCTGTACATATACACACAGTCCCAGAGACTCCAGCTCACAGCATAGATTGCCTTTTTTTTTTTTCTTCCCCTTTTAAAACTCAAACATTCTTATTAGAAGCCTCATCCTACACCAAAGAATTAGAGATAACTGTTACCTGCAGAAATTGGAAGGAAAAATACTAATCTTATAGATTGCTTAAGCAAAACCTGCAAAACTGAGGATCTGGTAACCCAGTCTTTTACCTGAAAATGCCCCAAAATATTTGAACAAGAGGATCTGGGAGTTCCACTGCTGGTGCTAAGTGATGGGTGGGCACTGGCACGGCCAGCGATCGCCTCTCCCCAGGCATGTGGCCCAGCGACATATTGTACAAGTGGCCCACACAGCCTGCTGGGAAGGAGGCGGCCCTGATTGACGGTTGTCTTGAAGACAAAATGCCTTCACGCCCCTCTGGGACAACAGTAGCGAGCTTCCCTGGCAGTCAGGCGAGGGAGGAGGCATGCTGCGAGATGGGAAGGGAGCCCTTGGGGTGGAGGTGAAGGCAGGCACTGCCAAAAACCATAGCACCGGCTTTCTTTGCTCCTCCTGTGTGGCCTCAAAACCCCATCATGAAAAGAGAACCATGCTGAACTGTGACCAAACAGGTTTTGTCCAGAAAGCCAGGCAAGGCTGCAGCATTCACAAAGGGAAAGCACTGGCACAAACAAGGCTGAACGCCTCGGTGTGGCAGGGGTTTCACACTGGCAGGGCCTTCCCCAGTGATGCCACCGATGATTTGCCATTTGGCCCCTCCTTGTCTGCAATTTCCAAACTTCAGAATGCTACACACCATGGTTACTTGAGTGGGCAAGCATCCTGCCCACACTGACAAGAGAAGGACAAATGAGAATGAAATTTTGTTCCACCTCCAACTCATTCCCAGGCAGCCTTCAGCACTTGGCTTGACCCACGCAGCACAGAAAGCTGCCAGGCTCGAGCCGAAACCCTGGCTGTGGGTTTGGAAAGCCAGAGATTATGCATGCTGTGGCAAACAAAACTCAGCAACAAATTTGCCCCCCCCAGGAAATCTTGGAAAGAAGAGCTACAGAAGCTGGCAATAGAAGGCACCTGAGAACTTCAGCACCACTGCTCATCAGGAAGCAAACAGGCAGCACCAGTCCTGGAGAAGACACTTCATCCCCTCACTGACTCAGAAGTCAAATTCTTCATCATGAGCAAATCTCCCCAAGCCCGAATGCAAAGCCACCGAGCACAAGTCACTCCGCCTGGTTTACATGTATCTGTCTTTGTAATTTCACTTCTCTCTCCCATGCTATCTTCTGGGTACACCTAAGCTCCTTTTTTCCTTTAACCTTCTACATCAAAACAATTTCTTTTCAAAACATGTACTGTTTTGTTGAGCTGCAGGATTAATTCCTAAGACAATTTTCACAGAAATGTGATTTAAGCAGGCAAAACAAATCCCAATTCATCCAGATACAACATAGAAGCAAAGAAACTGCAGATAGAATTGGAAAAAAACACATCCAAACAACAAAAAAAAACCCCACACCACCACAAAGACAGATGCCTTTCCACATTGCAGGCCAGCAGCAAACAGAGATATGCAGAAAGTGCACGACAGAATAAAGAGACTTATCTTGAGTAACCCAGGGTCTGGCTGACATGGCTCAGAGCAAGTCTCCCACCAGTCTGCCTGGAAGACCAAGGAAACTTCTGAATGGGTCTGGTAGCTGAGCTCTCCGCTAAGCCTGTGCACAAACCCTGTTGCCCAAGGGCTGGCATTCAGGTGGGCAACATGGGCTGCCTTCCCTACTCATGGGCTTCTGCTGTGCTGCTGGAGAGAGACCTACCAACGGAGGGCCACAGACAAACCCTCTGAAGCACCACGTCAAAGGCTGGAGTTCAAAAGGAATAAGACTTTGCTTGCCTTAATCTTGGCTCCTGCAGAACCAGCACTAACCTCCACCATGCTCTTTGGCTTTATGGGCTCTTTGCAAGAAAGAAAATAACAGAACATTAAGCTGGCACAGTATGTATGAAGCAACAGCAAGACCCCTCGCAGTAAAATCTGTGTGACACAGAAGGAATTACCTCCACCATCCCATTCCCGCGAATCCCACAGCATCAGGCTGTCAGACACCGCATGGGGGGTGTTGTGCTGCTGATGCCAGAGCGTGATTCCCATTAGTGTTAATAGGAACTACTGACAGCAGCCAAGAAGCCAAAAAGCCTCCAATCTCGATGATCACCTCTGATAAGTACAGAGCTGCATTAAGTCAGTCCCAGCAGCTGTGCCACAAACCATTGCTGCTGTGAGTGTGAGAAAACAGTCAGGACTCAGTGTTCAACAAGGTCCAAGGAAGGGCTGGATCCCAGTCAGGAGTCAGAGCTGGAACGGTGCAAATGGCCATCGAGGTGTCAGCAATGCCATAAGTCTACCCCATATCCAGCATCCATATTACAGCTGGTTAGAGTCCTTAGGAGCAAGCTGGAAGGAATCAGGTGGCCACTGCAGCACTTCTTGTGGCTGCTCCAGGAACAGCTACTGCAAACAGCCACCAAGGTCCTTGGGATGGGGCACGGAGGCTACGGAAATGTGAGATATTTTTCCATACCTATACTTTTCTTGGGAACTAAGGGCTTTGAATCAGAATACAAGAAGAAACATAGATGGTCCATGAGAAAATTAGAGATATGAAAGAATCCTTGCTCTCCTCAAAAGGTGCTGTTTTGGGTTTTTTGGGGGCTATATCTAACTTCACTTGCAGAGCTCTGTAACAAGCAAGCACCAATAAGTATTACTGTTTCTCAGCTAAATGCACATGAACGTTTTCTTGGGAGTTGCCTGAAAAGTCCTTGTTGGGCAACCTACTTGTTCAGGTTTCTACTTCCTGCAGACACCCCTGTAGTTTTCAGGCCCCTTAAAGCTCAGGATCTCCTAAACTGAGATTTTTGATTGAAAAAGTTAATAACGCTTGCTCAAACACAGCACCACATCAAGATCCTGGGGTTGATCTGCATCTCCCTCTGTTTCAGAGTAATACTTGCACGGTATAAAGAATTTAAAAGACAAAAATAACAAGGGAAAATAGTCGCTTTTACTTTCATTGGGTTTTAGCAGACAGTAATTATACAGTCAATGCACTTTTACAGAAACAAATCCAATTCTAAATGTACTAATTTTCATCTCCCATTATGGTCCAGACAGAAGGACATTTCAGACAGAAGGAAATTACACCATCACCTCCTATCATTGAGGCTTTGGGATATGCAGAAGCCTAGAGAAAGTTTATCCCCAAGATATAAACATAGATTTTTAATCTTTAGAACAAGAGTTACATACAAACCCGCAGTCCTTCGAGAGCAGATAAACTAGATGTCAAGGTTATTTTCTTCAAAACAGTTTAAGAAGTGGGTACTGAGTCTGTGGTGGCCGTCTATCAAGCATGCAGCACAAGGTGAGCGAGTTGCTGGCACATCCTTGGCCCTTGCAATTTGCAGCAAAACCATCAGGTCTCACAGCAGATCCCCTGCCAGTCTGGAGTGTCTCCCCAGCACCTCCACCACTTGTTTCTCATCAGCTCTCCGCAGACAGCAACAGATCATTGCATCCTGTTACTTACACCACATAAATTTAGACTCGAGGAAAAATAGGCATAACAACATTACATCGCTTAAGCAACCAACTTTGCTGACTACATCAACTTCTGCCTGAACTGCTGGCAACAACAAAAGACCTTTAATTAAACTAACTAGCCCTGAGCCCGAGAAATACTTTTTTTTCTGCTGATTCACTTGATAGGAAGCGATGGTGCTGAGATTACCTTCACAATCCAAAGCACTGCTGGGTGCTTCCCTACAGCTGACTCAGATCCCTTTGGTTGCAAATGCCTTTGCAGCAGACTGGGCTTCCCAGGGACCTGCCTTGCCCCTTTTGCACCCAGGTCAGCTCCAGGGTTTATTTCTGTTGCCGATAACAGGACTCTCATGGCCTCCCTGTACTGCTCAGTGTAGAATGGAAGTAAAGACAAACCCCACCAGCTTGTGCCCCAAGGTATTTGTAATTCAAATAATTTCACATGATAATCTATGAGAGGCAGGAGTAGTCCCCTTCACAGGGCTGTGTCAAGAACACGCGGCCGCATCCTTTGGGCACAGACTGATGCTGGGCTCTGGGAGGGGAGCCCAAGCTCAGTGCAGGGGTGGGAGAGAGCATCCCCAACTCCCACTGTACCTGCGCTTGCCCACATCAGCTTTGCCATCCACCCTCAAAAAGCCAAGCTCTTCATGGGAGCAAACGGCTGCAGGGAAGAGACACAGCTTTGTACCACCCAGCATGATGCTCTGTCATATGGCACTGCCCAAGCCCACACAAGGCATTATCTTTTACTACACACTGAAACAAGCTGCATTTTCTTAATGCTTTTTTCTTTTCTTCTGGAAAGGGGCTAATTAGAGTGGGAAAAGAGCTCTGTGGCTCTTACATGTACGACTCCTGTACTTCTGAGATTTTTAATTTGTGTTACGTGACTACCATGCACACACTGTACTCAGAATTATATAGCATATAGCCCAATCAAACAACACTAAAAATGTCAGGTAGTTACATCACGCTGTGATAAGTGAAGAAAACAATTTTGTGTGGGCATGGCAAACTCTCCCTCGCACCTTGGTCAAAGAGGCATCTACTACCAATTACCAAGTTGTCAAAATGTACCCGTTACTGAGGGCAATGGTTTAACTTAACACGCGAAGTGTTTGGCCGGGGCTGCATTAAAGTCATTTGCCCAGCGCTACTCAGCTGTCGGTGGAGCAGACTACAGGCTGAGCACAACCAAAAGGAAGTGTATCGGGTTGTGAAAATATCCAAAGCATCACACCGAGATGAGTAGAGGAGCAAAGAGACAGAGGGGGCACTCTCTTTCTCCTGGAGCAGGGAAGGGGCACCCCAGCAGGCACTGACCACCTGGAAAGCCCCCGAGAAGGGAGCAGGAGCCAGGCAAGAAACGTGAGCCTGGAGAAGGACAGTGGGAATCACATGCAAAGCCTCAAGCAGGCAGAGGACAAGAGTCCCCACAGTACAGAAAAATCCTCTGAAAACAAAAAAAAAAGAATAATTAATTCCCTGCCTCCATAACAAGAAATTATAGGTATGTGTTGTAGGAAGGAAGCCAGGCTGGATACTGGGGACAAAGCCCTGCCACAGTAAGGGTGCAGATGCATGAGAAAAGGTGGCACGGAAGCCCATGTCCCCACACCCCTGGTGGGACCAGGCAGACAAATTCCACCAGGAATGACCTGGAAACACTCAATCCTGTTTCAAGAGAGGAAGAAGATTGAATAGCCTGAGGTCATTCCAGCCCTACTTTTACAGGATTTCTGCTCTTGACTCCAGCTACCCCGCCATTCCTCGCACGAGGCACCTCGCAGTGGCCCTTGCAAGAGGTGCAGGCTATATTTATTCTGGTACATTGCAGTGGGAAGCTTTAATCTGTGTAATCGCCTCAGAGAAGATTTCATTCAGTGAGGGGAAAGCAATTACTATTTCATTTGCAACCAGTTGCCTTCCCAGGGTCTTCATCTATCAGAGCTGGAGGGTCCTGTCAGCCCCTGCACCTGCCTAGACGTTTTTTTGGGGGTTTTTTTGGTTTATTTTTTGAGAGATAGGTTCATGCCTCTGACAAATACGTGTGTGGATACTCAATGTTTCTAGCCCCCTGTTCAAAGCCATTTTTCTCCTCCCAGCTGCTATTGCTTTTATCTGACAGCATACACCCTGCATGAAGAAAACAACTGGATATAATCCTAGATTAAAGGGATTGTAACGCAGAAATAAATACAAGCCATACCCTTGATAGGGCTCGCTGTCGTCATTCACCAAGCACAGACCTCAGCTGTTTGGAAGGTGGGCAGATGGTGGCGTTTTGGATACTCTCTGCAGCTCCTGATTTTCCTAGACAGGCAGTTACGTCTCCCCACATAGGTGGAAGGAGAAAAAAGAAAAAGAACTCAGCCCTTAGCGTGATGCTGCACTAAAATCCCATTGGGATTTCACTCTGAAAACTAGAAACTAAAATCCTGATGGCTTCAAACCCTTGGCAGGACCCTGCTGGAGCTGCTGCACCTCAGTGCTAAGAGGGTCCATAATCCCACAACGACCACTCCAGGAACTGTAGGAAAGTGACAGTGGCCTATAACAGGCACACAAAAAGTTCTGAGGAAAGGATATTCATTGTCTAGGGCAGCAAGGACCACAATAGCTGAACAATGCAAAAGCCCACCGGGAAATCTTTGTGACTTTATCTTACCTCAGGAAAGCCACAATATACTTACATGCACAGCTGCATATTAAGAAAAGAAAAAAGGCACTTTAATCTTCTGCTCTTTCCAGCCTGGCAGCCAAAGCAGCTTGACTCAATAAAAAGACTTGAGAGCTGTGAAAACTACATATTAAAGGAGAAAATTTCCAACTGTCTTTCTCTTGTAAATTGTGGAAGCCAAAAAATCCAACCCTAAAATAAAGACGTGCCTGAAGGTAGCAATTTTACAATCAGCAACATAATGATTTATATCACTGCTGTCATCTTTGTTGGGGAAAAGGAAGCCAGGTATTGTGATCATTAGCTTTTTGATACAGATGATCTTTTTAAACGAGGAAAAACACATGCATTTTAATAAGGAACTGAAGGAAACAGTCCCAAAATACTAACAGAAGAATCTGCAGCTCACGCTGAGATTTGCAAACACCGGAGGTGAATATTCAAGCCAATGCTATTGCTGGTGGCATCCTGAGCTGCTGCAGATCCCTGAGTCGAGGTGTTCAAGGCCAGGCTGGATGGGGGTTTGAACATTGTGGTCTAGCGGGAGGTGTCCCTGCCCAGGGCAGAAGATTTGGAACTAGATGATCTTTAGGTAAGATCTCTTTCAACCATTCCATGGTTTTCTGAGTCTATGTGTGTGAGTGTCACTCCACTCCAAAGCTGGTAACCTCACACCCTCCCAAAACACATGTCCTCATGCCACAGGCCCTGAGTGGACATAGCCTGGAAGCTGGCCCTACTCCCACCAAAGCCCATTAGTGTTTTTCCATGGGTTTTCAGGTGCTGGTCCTTAAGAGTGAGATTTCATTGCTCCTGCCCAGGGCAGGGCTGTGCATAGCACTGGGGGTACCCAGCATCCCACTGATGGTACCCAGCATCCCACTGATGGTAGGCACAAAGCAGCAGCACCATGTCGCACTGAGCAACAGTGGATCCAGGTTCTCATCTATAAACAAACTAGGAGCAGTGACATTCCTGCCTCTTTTCCCTAGCAAAGTCTCAGAAGCAAAGCCTGGCATTGCAGGTGCCTGTTCTCTAAACTCCTGCCTATGTCTTGGTAGACACACATGAAATTGCAGGTGCAGAGACTGGAGGCAGCTGCCACTGCTACTGTCAAAGGATTAAAAATCAACCGAACTTGACCTTTAATGCTAAAATTTAAAGCCACGACCCGGCTTCTCATACTTCCATTCCCTAATGTAACCATAATCAGATTTGTGGCTGAGATCAGAAAACTGTTTTCAGAGACCAATTTACATGCAGCCTTCAACTAGCCTGGGTGATGTGACAGGAAGGACATCAGCAAAGACTTTCTCAAGCCCCTGACAGAGCAAGTTTAAAGTTTGGAGGCTTTTTAAGGTCACAGAACAGGATTTTCTGCAGGTGATACCAGCAGTGCATCAAACTTTGCTGAATGCTTGCAGAGAAAAACAGCAGAGAAGTCACTGAAGGTGCTCAGCTGGGATGGAGAAATCTGCGTACGGCAACTCCAAACCAAACAACAAGTCTCAGGTTGCAAAAAACAACCAGCTTTCACCACAAATGAAGAGGATCAAGACCAAGTACTATGCTTGTCACTCAAAAGTGCTGATGGCAACAGAATTTGCACTGTTTTCTGAATATAAGTCTAATTCAGTATGTTTCTGCCCCGTAATACCTCTGGAAAGATGGAAGAATATCATCAAACCTTACGCCCGGCCCTCCTCCTGCACAGCCCATCTCCTTTTGCCCAATGTAACCAGTGAAGAGCAGATGAAGCCTTGATCTAAGTGCCAAGATGTGCACCTGCAGCTGTGTTGAGCAACTCAGGGGCACACTCCAAGCTGGAGGTGCTAAGCTAGGAAGAGCTAAAACACCTCTCATTCTCCCTGACCCACCAGGGAATGTGACTACCAATCACCCTTCTGACAACAAACCCTCCCCATCTCTGTTAAAGTCACACCAGCACCTCAGATGCAGCCCTATCTCATTTTTGAGTCCTCTGCAGAAAGTTGTGGGTATGCAAGGGAGTCAGAATCAGGTCTAGAGCATCCCTGTGGATGGGCGTTTCACACAGCCAGGTACTAAGCCCTTCCCTGCTTGCCGATTTCATCTCTGCACAACAGCTAGCACAGATCTTGGGTGCTCGCCTGGGAGTTCATCCTGCTCCGTGCCACACTGCTAACAACAAAAGCTAACAGCAAAACCTCCAGCGAGGCAAAGAAAACCAGAGCACAGCCCCAAAACATTAGTCACAACAAACACTCCACATAACCTGAAGCTGAACACACACGGGGCACATTTTAATTTACCTTCCTTTAATTATGAATGAATGTGGGTTTATTTGGCATTTACTCCAGAGCAATAAAAATTAATCCAAAATTATAAATCCCCCTGCAAAGAACCATCACCAGCAGATGCCAACCTCAACCGCCAGAGCAAGCAAGTAGAGATATCTTGGAATGCCAAGGGCTGACATTTGTCACAAAGGAACCTCACCTGGTAAGGGAACAGCATAAGGAAGGATTGTCTGGATTCACCAGAACAAACAATAATCATCACTCTGATCTTGGGTTGCAATTGATTAGTTATGAGTACACACCACCAGCAAGGTCTCAGGGCAGGGAAGGAACTTTATTGGAAATGTGCAGGAACTGACCCCAACAGTGGAGTGCTTGCAGCTCTCCAAAAGATAACCCTAAATGTTCATTGCAAATGGGAGATCATATTTTCCTGCTCATGCTGGACAGAAGGCCAAATGATATCATTAAAGCCTACATCGCATCTCAAAGTCCTTGGAGGGAAAGGAAAGTGGTACTTCATATTTCTATAAAACAATTAGTATTGACAGAATGGACTATAATACAGCACTTGACCCAGAAGAGTAATTAACTATCACGGCAGCTTGCTTACTGGATGCAGATAGGAAGCAAGGAGGCAGCAATTACAGAGCAAAAAGGCAAGCCAGACACATGGATTTGCTATAACGAGGTATTGACCCACCAGCCCTCTGCACAGGTGTCTGATGAGACATCACGTACCCCACGTCAGGCATCAGATCATCCCCAGCACAGCCATTAGCATCTCCCTGGGCAGGGCAGGGAAAGAGCTCAAGCCCAGCACCAATTCAGGAGTGCTTTCCCCACACAGGTTGTGTTAGCCTTTCTTCCTTTTTCCTTGGTTTCTCTGAGCCTTAAATAAGAGAGTGGCTATAAGCCAAGCAGAGAGCTCTGGCCACCACAGCATCAGTGGTAGAAAAGTACTACCAATGTAGGAAAGTGCCTGGGAAGTTATCTACAAGATACCACATACCATCAAATACTTTTACACTGAAGTTCAAGGCAACTGGTTTCAGCACCCTTCTCATTTGCAAATCTCCGAATAATCCTGGAAACTGAAGCCTCAGGGACAGCTGGGGCTCCTTGCATACCTTTTCAACCTCAAGATGCTTGGCTTTAAACATCTTTAGAGAGAGAAGATTTGCATCTCAGTTTGGGGTCCAGAAAAAAGGACATCAGGTGCCCAAAACCTTCAGTGTTTCCCCACCCAAACTGAGAGGGAATGTGGATCTGTCTCTAAAAAGCTTAGGAAAACGCACCTAGCAAATAGGCTCTTCAAAATAAACTTAGTAATAGCCCTTTAAGCTTGCTCCTCTAAGGAGATAGTAATAAGATCACTTGGTGCTCTCTAAGAGAGGAGGGAACCACGGGGGAAGAACATGTCCATGCATTGCCAGCATCACAGCACTGAAAGCATTGGGGTACAAGGCACCACACTCCAGTATACAGGCCAAGAATTTGGGTGGGTTCCCACACCATAACCTCTGTACCCTTGGAAGGCACCAATTCCTTACTCTACCTTGGTGCCAGCTCCTGGGAACAGCATCCTGGCACAGCATCTTTTCCTCCTTTAACACCTTCCTTCCACCTCTTCCCAGCTCTCCCTTCTCCTGTTTTTTTGCTATCAGAGGTTTCCAGCACCAGCCGGCAATGCCCCTCCACAAGGCAGCAGCCAACACGAGGAAAACCAGTTCATGTGATTCCACTGCATTTATACCCATGCACAAACTTCTGGCAATCAGCTCACAAGTTGGGCTGGAAACATAGTGGAGTGTGAGAAACAAAACGCTTTCCTCCTGTGAAGTTTCAAAACAATTCAGGAGGCTTTTTCATACCGGGAAAAAGCCAGGGCTACAGGTACAGGGAGGAGTGAAGGCGCAGCAGTTCCAGAGGCAGAAATCTATTCTGCAGCAGTGCAAGTGACTGCTTCATTCCCAATATTCCCAAGACAAGGGGAGGAACTCACCCAGTGAGGGTTTCAGAAGGACATCATGCTCTCTGAGGTAGGGGTGCCAAGGCACAGTAATTGACAAAGAGCAGCAGAGGAGCCAGAAGACATCAGGCATCTCTGGGCCAGAGCGAGAACCACAATGACTAAGTCATTCTCTCCAGCCAGCTCAACCTCTTACAGCACGGTTAAATGATTATTCAAGAAACAGATCTGGATCTGGAGGCAAAACCAATTTCTGGAAATCAGCTCTCTGAACAAGCTGGGAAGGCAAGTAAGACTGCTGCAGGGTTTGCTGCAAGTGGTTTAAGACATGAGACCCACTGGGAGACAGCAGTTTAGCAACCAGACTTTCCAGAAACTGAAGCTACAGAGACCTCAGTGTCAAAGCCATGATTCCCACCTGCTGATGCCAAACTGAGAGCCAGCAGCTGAGAGTAGCAGGTTCTCCCCTCCCACCTTCTCCTGACAGCAAACCCAAGAGGGCAGTTGGGAGAACATCACGGATGCAAATACAGCATTGAGGTTTCGGACACAGGGATTTCAAGGCTGGAATTCTAACAAACCTTTTTGTCATGCTCTCTGACCACCTGGGATACAGAACTCGCACCAGTTTGCCAGCTCTGTATGTAGCATTTCACTCATTAGAGCAACAGTAGCTGCACCCAGGCTTTCTGGTGACAGAGACCAGCGCCCTGCACACCAGGAGGACACAGTGATATTATTCAGGAGATGCATTAAGTAAAATAATCTCATCAGCTCCAGGGAATCCCAGCCCGGTTCTGAAGATGCAGCATCTGAGAACAGACAGTGCCACTGAGCTGCTGCCATGCAGATTAGAGTCCTTTAAAAGCAGAGCACTTATTTTCATTTCTTCTCTTCCCCAAATCCTTGCTTTCCCTGGAATATTCCACCAGTATTCCACCTTTGCACTCCCGCTCCATGCAGTGTTAACAAAGCAAACCAGATCTTGGCCCCAGTGAAAATGATGTGATTCTTTTACCACTGAGGAGTCACTGCTTTACCTCACCTCAGTGTCCCAGCTCATATGCAAAAGTGGTGCCTGTTTTCACAACACAATTAACTGTAACAGCAGGTAACAGCCAACACACAACTCCTGCCAACACAAATGTGCTGGTTTCATCTTGGGACCTACTCCTCTACCAGCATCAAGGAGCAACAAGACAGGCAAAGGAAATCACAGATGAGTGAAAACTGACAGCAGCAAACCCAAATACACTGGTCCTGCTGCAGTAGTTGACAGATCATATTTAGGTACCGAATCAGGTCTGAAGGAGGTGGTAAAGGAAGCCAGCAGGATACGGAATAAGATTTGGCAGCTGCAGTTCTGGTGCCAGAAAGGCAGCGGGGCAGGACCATGGCTGGATGGTGCTGGGGGCAGAGGGAGCTCCAAGGCACTCAGGTCTATCCCATGCTACTTTACTGCTACTGCACTGAGCAAGCAGCTCTCCCCCCTCTCTCCTCAGGCAGGTGACGTTAGGGAGGAAAAAAAATTGGGAGTCGTTATTGTGCCACAACCCTGAAATGCTTTCCCCATGTACACAATAAACTGCTCCCACCACAAAAAGTCTAATTTCACCGTGCATGTGCACAAATGCACAAGGTAAGGACTAAAAATAGAGGTACCCTATTTCCATGCATCGAGTCAGCAGGCACAGAAACAGTGTAAACAGTGAATCAGCAGCATCCCGTGTGATGCACAAGGTTGATCCCTTGCTCCTGCCTCCCTGTTTGTAGCCTTTCCCACCTCAGCTGGGTCCCCAACTCCCAAGCAGCTCCCAAGAGAGATGCCCAAGTCTGCCCTGTGGGGCTGGGGGAAGCCTGCCAGCCCCAAGGGATTTGCTGGTTGCTCCATTCCCTCGGGAAGGGGGTGATGTGGGGTGTCTGAGAATGCCCTTCAGGCAAAGTCCAGCTCCCAAGAATACAACAGTTATAGAGCTTCTCCGTCTACAGAAGTTTTTCCAGTGTAAAGTCTACACACAACCATAATTAAGTACTTTGCTATGGAAATAGCTGCATAATTCACATTTTTTTGCTATTTTTTCCATTGAGTTTATGAGCCTTGTATCTACAAACCTTAGTCATCCAAGCTGGGTACAAAAAGATGCATGATGTACAACTATAGTGTATGGTTGCCATCTCTGGTGCAAAGTAGTGCTGTGACTTCATAAACACCCCTGACAAATTGCACAAAATGACACTAAGGACGTTTTTCAAGTCCTGTGAGAACTGATACATAAACAGCTATGACCTTGTACACATCGTTTCAACAGGGCCAAGTTGTTTTTTTGCTGGTTTTCACCCCCAATTTTTTCATTAACGTTTGCCGAGAAGCCAGAAGGATGAGCAGATATATGAAAAGGAGAAAGATTGAAGAGTAGAAACATCATCTTTCATTTACCTTACATTTTGTAGAACTGTAACTTACCTCTTCAAGCAGAGGGTAAGACGACATTTCACTTTCTTCCCCGTCACGCAAACCTTCTCATTCACCCTTTCAAAGCCAGCAAAGGGAAGAAAAGCCTCCTAAGACCTTGCTGGATTTTTTTTTTTCATGCTTTAAGAAAGCGCCTGTTTTTAGGCACCCCTCCCATGAAAGAAGCTGATTTAACTAAAAGCACCAAGAGGCAATATCTAGAGAAACACTCCTGGCCAGGATGCCCAAACCAGGATGTACCTCTATAGTACCAGCACTTCTGTGTTTTGTTTTTATCTTTGCTTTATTGGTCAAAACGCATGGAGTTAGCAGCATCACCAGAGATATGGGAAAACTTAAAGCACAGGACATCCTCTGCACTCACCGCACTTCACACCACACACCCCAGGCACCCGCTGCTGCACCTCAAGGGGCTGGGGCTGCCCAGGGCGACGCAGGCAGGGTGGAGGGGGGACTGTGCCCCACACATGATGCAGAGATGCTAACCCAAAATCACAGCCAAAATCCAGCCCCTGTGCTGGAGATGCCATTGCCCAGATCACACAAAACTTACCTGCCAATAGCCCATGCAAAAATTAATAAATAATAAGTTATTAAAATCAGGGGAGCTGCCATTACAACCACAACTTTCATTTTTCTATCATTTGAGGGATATTAGTCCCCCGAGTGTGCAAGTCCTACATGCAGCCAGCAAGCCTTTTAACACATGACAAAAATATCCTTGAAGGGTTTTCCTGTACAACTTTTGACATATCCCCACACCATTCCTAGCCAACACAATTGACCAAGAACAATTAAAGCACACAAGGATTTCAGCATAATCTCAGAATGGATTAAAGTCCTTCCTACTCTCACCTTGACATACACTGAAGTCTGGGTGATTTGCATTTTGACATCTAATTGAAATGAGGATTGCTGCCTGACAGGCCTTAATCTTCTCAAAACCATAGTTGTGCCTCCCTCCCCAATGGAAATATTTATCACAAGTTTCACCTTGAATATAGGTCACAGCATTGCAAAGCAAGTAATCAGAGCTGTAAAAAAAAAAAAAAAAAAAGAAATTAAAAAATTTTCTGTCTAGGTAAAAAAAAAATAAATTCAAAAGGCACATCTGCTCTCCTGAGCCACAGCAAAGAAAGATTATTACCACCAGTGTGAGGGTTATACAGCAAATGAAACAATTGGCTAAAGAGAAAAAGGAAAAGATAAATAAATCACTTATAGTGTCATCTTTCATCATTAAATTTTCATGGAAAAAATACTGTGATTTGCTTAGTCTGAACGTATACACAATGTAAAGAGACCATCTGACATCATCAAGGCATAACAACGCAAGATAAATGGAGACAATTTGCCACACTACTGGAGCAGCTGTAGCTGCCTTCCAGACCTGCAGCAATCAAATGAAAGGGCACAGAAATAGCAAGCCATCTGCTTCTCACTGGCCACTGAATTTTGTGTTAGGCTGATAGGAAAGATTTGGGGGTCTTTCTCTTCTGTTCATTTGGGCTTAAAGAGGGAGCAGCTGAGCTGTTAGGCTTGTTTAAATACCTGTCTCTTGTTGTCCCTGCAAGCCTTAGTCATTGCCACATCTGGGACAAACATCTGGAGGCCGCGGTTTGCACCCAGAGCGCCCTAAGCAAGAGCAGCCAGAGCACATGCATATGCATCCTGAGAGTGCCCGTCTGGAGCGGAGTCTTGCTCTGCAGACTCCCAGCAGTGCAAAACCAGGCTCAGGGCTCCAGGTTGCCTTCCCTTCATACAGCAGTTGGGTTTTGAGAGCATTAAAATGAAAGACAAAAGCAGAGCAAATAAGGCTGAAGTATTTTTCCTGTCCTGCCTCTGCATTACAGTGCAGTTCCCCGCCACTGCACCCTCCCAAAGGATGGTGGCACCTGTGATGAGCTTGGGAGACATCAGGAGTGAGATGCTATGAACTCCTCTGCACATGGAAATCCCTGGCAGCCCACTGCCCACCTTCCCAAGTGCAAACAGAGAGGAGGAAAGGGTGTACAGCTTTTGCGCATAGAGTTGTTAAGACCTATATGAAGCCCCACGTGTGTACATTAAACATCGGCTCCTTTTATCACAAAGTGCCGTACAGCTTGTAACCATGAATTATGCAAGACTATTAACTGTTGTCTTCTAAGAAGGAGCAGCTGTAGAGGCTGCTTGGAGGACAGAGCAAGTGCAGAAGGGGCAGACCGAGGATTCTCGGTGTCTCTGTCCGAGCTGCAGCATGGTCACTCCCTCCAAGTCTGGCCGCAGTGCTCCCAGGGCACCACACATCCTGTGCTGAGCAATTAGCTCAGCATCTCATAAGCTCCCACCATCTTCCAGCACTCTATGGAGGTAACATAAATATTTTCATCACCTTTTTATTGATTGCAGCTTGAGAGATATCTCGAGAATTGTGCAAACTCGTGAAGGAGAGAGCAGGGAGCTGAGTCTGTACCCCAAGCCAGCACCCAAACTGCCGGGCTCTGTCTTCACTTTCATCTAGGAGCACAAGGAGCCTGAAACAGCATAGCCCCCCTGACCAGGGAGATCCCGTCCCTGCTCCAGTTCAGTAATTTGTGCTGTCACTAATGAACCCCAACACGGGTCTGGAGCACACTGGTGAGGACACCAGCCTCAGGCAGTACTGCACAGCCCACAATGTGAGCACTGCCAGGTTGCAAGCAAATGCTGGCCACGGGCAAGTGCTGGCCACAGGCAGAGACACAGGCTGGTATCACAGTGCACTCACCTGCCCTGAGCTTGTGACCTGCAAAGCAACGCAGGCTACCTTACTCAGCCCCATCACCAACTGACAACACACTGAGCAGATGTGCCAAGGTTGCTGGATGCAAGCTCTGGCCATAAATTACCTATAGGGTGAGAAAGCTTTTGATCCAATTTTATGTAAAATATTAATCTCTCCAGTCAATATGAATGCTGTTAGGATTGAGTGGCAGTGCCTTATGCAGTTCAGAAGCTTTTTGGAATACAACAGGTGCTGAAAGGGGAGGCACAGATTGGTATTAAGACCAGTTTCATTTAGTGTATATATTGTGGACTTGGAAGAACAAACATCAAGCACCATGATTACATTTACTGATGATTCAGAGTTGTGTGGGCTCCTCAATACACAAGGGGGGGGCAATAATGTCCTGGACAACTGTGAGCAAGCAAGCACCTCGGGGGATAATTAAATTAATTCGAGCTATGAAAATGCCACACAACAAGGCTAAAACGTAAAGCAAATAACAATGAAAAGGACTTTGCACTAGAAGACTGAGACAAACCCAGGCTACTGCTTGCTCCCAGTTACCCACACAAGGTGCCAGGCACAGTACAAGCACAAAACCTGTGTTGTCATGGCCATCAGAGAGAGCAGATAGGTGAAAACAGATACAGGATACACACAGAGTACTAAAAAAAAGGCAATTCCAGTGATATCAGTTGTATGTGCCCCCAACCCAACACACCACAGCTTTAGAGAGGGCCTGTGCCACATGGGGACCACTGGGGATACAGCAGCTCCCGGGCCACCCTGGCAAAACAAATCCACTCAGGGGACCTCATCCTGGGTCTCCCAACTTGCTTACCAACTCCCAGCCCCTGTTATCAACTCCTTTCCCGACTCTTGACCATTGCTCTCCATTCCCAGATCATGAACCTGCCCCTAACTGCCTGGGTAGCCTTGCCAAGCTAACCAGCCCTGCCACAGGAGACACCGAGGCGTCTTGTCTGAGCCATCCTGCCCAGCACAAGGACCTCTGGGAGAGCATCACAGAGCCCTTTCCAGAAGACGGGTCCCAACAGCACATTGGAGCGAGACCAGGGAACACAGGGCATCTGGAGCAACAACACAAGAAAGGACATGGGAGAAGTAAAAAGTGGCAGAGCTGCCCAAGGCCCTGAAGGCAAGGAGAAGATGCTAAATTTGATGAGGTTGAGGAAGGGAGCCAAAGGAAGAATAAATAGAGCTAATGAGAAAACAAGGCATGAGCATTCAGAAACCTTTAACACACTGCTAAACAGCAATAAAAAGGCAATTAGAGTTCCAAGATGCATGGAGGGTAATTGCATGCACTATAAATAGGTGGTAGGAAGACCATCCCGCTCAGCAGGATTTGATTCACTTTTGGGGTGACTTCTGTGCAGACAGGAATATTCTGGTGAGAGAGAAGCTGAGAGAAGAGAGTTTTACAGAGGGATGAGATTACAGGAAGAATTTCTATCACACACATCCCTTCTGCATGAAATATCCACCAAGCAGGAGCTTTACAATGGAGGCTTCAGAGGTCTAAGCTTGAAGAACTCCAAGCAAAAGTTGAGCAGCAGAGATGTGAAATAGCCACAGAACGAAAGAAATACCCATTTGATGCCAGCCAGCAATGTGTATGGCACTGGAGTCTGGGCGGTCCAGTGGCTGCCACTATTGGAGAGACTCACTAACCACAGACATCCTGCCCCGCTCCACACATAACCCCGGCATGAGCATGTGCGCACATGTACCTCTATCAGCATTTAACACCAAGCAAAAAGAGAGGCTTAGAAGAGGAATTCAAAACCCAAATCCAATTAAGCATGCTCCTCAGGTTGCCACCAGTGCCTGTGCCTCGGGTGTGTTCACTCTGCTCCGCAGACACTTAACCCTCTCCCTTGGGTTGGTGTAACCCTGGGGGGATGCCCATGTCATGGCCATACGGGTTCAAGGTAGCCAGTGAAAACAGCTAGTTCACTATTTAAAGACCAAGCTATCTGAAGGCATTTCTTGCTCAGCCTTCCTTTTCCAGCCAGGCTGGAGCAAATGTACCAACTCTCCCAAGGTTCTCTCCCTGCCAGGAACATGGCTTAGGCCATGAAAGAACATGCCACAAAAGATCCTGGGAAATAAGGAGCCCTCAGAGTAGATAACACCCACAAGACCCCAGTTGAAGGTAGGGGCAGTGTCACGACCAACATCGTCAAGAGCAGGTACCACTGAAGTCCATGGAACCTGCCAGTGAGCAGAAATTGTAATGGGTAGATCTATGGCCAACGTAAACCAGCAACTGCATGATCAACTTGATTTTTTTGAGTATGCCAGTCTTCTGTTGAGGCAGCTATTGGGTAAAAAAGTACTGTTCCCCACTATCCCTGTAAGGTGCGGGGTTGTGCCTGCTGCAGAGAAAATGGGAGATGGAAAATGTAGCTGTGCCTCAGAGCTGTGAGCAATCCCTCCTCCCTGCCCCAGCTCCTTCCCACATACCTTCCAGAGGGGAAAAATTTGCAGACTGAAGCACCAAAGGCCCAAGAAAGGAAAGGAGCAAAGCTGCCACTTCCCAGCTCCAGACTCCCTGGGCCAGGCCTGGTGCCCTTCCCTGCTCCTTCCACCGCAGAGCATCGGCATCGATTCACGCGTGGGAGCTGCGCTGCCCTCGCAAATGACTGAGCACACGCAAAGTCTCTGCAGTCTTAACTCCAGCTAGCTCTTGGCTACACACCAAAACACAACCCTGTGCGGCTCAGACAGCTGCACGTCCCCAGATAACAGCAGCAGATGGCTTCTGCCTAGAGGTCTCGCTGGCAGAGGGTGGTCTGCGGCACTGGGGGTGGGAGGCAGAGGACTGGTTTTCATAGCATGCACCACTGGCAGGTCACGCAGCCTCACCCCGTGACTGGAGAAGCGCTGGCTGTGTCCTTCCTTCATCCTTGCATTGTCACCATGCAGGTAGCAAAGCAGCTGGCTCCTGCTGCGTCACCCCATTAGCTTCCTTCCGAGGCAGAGATGAGTCTGTCGTCTCTGGTTGCAAGAAGGGTGGGAGCCGTCTGCTAGGAGGGAGGGGAAACCTCGGGGTGCAGGCAGTAAAAGCAAAACCCAGAATGTGCAATATGCAAAGCACTTTGTGCCCTCTTGCTGAACCTAGGAATGATATTTGGCATCTTAGAGGAAATTTGCCTTTTGCCTGATGTTCTGCTTACGTGGTGCCTGCATCACCTCCCAGCTGCTTAAATCCTCTACTGCTGCCGTGTGGGAGCAGCTGACCCTCCCCACAGCATACCAGGCAAAGTGAAAGCTCCTTCTTGTAAAAGCCAGCCCCCGACAGCCTCAACAGCGGTCCCAACAGAACTTCCGAAGAGCTTCACTTAACAGCTCCCACATCATCCCATATTTTTTGCCCCTAAAGCCTAATGTCTGAACCCTCTCTCCTTCCCGGCCCAACCCATCAGACAGGGACATCCAAGGGAATGGGTACATAGGCTGTATCTGGCCACTGCTCATGGAGGAGCTTCTCCTTTCCATAGCAACCTGCAGCAGCCACATGCAAGCCCAGAAGCCTCCTCCCAAATTTCCTTTGCAAGTATTTTGTTTTACTTGACCAACTGGCCGGACAGGGACCCCATGAATCTCACCATGGTGTAAGAGTTTGTTCCCAAGCAAAGCACCAGTCCTGTTGGAAGTGAGATGGGTGGTAGAAGGAACAGTGAGGACACATATGAAAAAATGCATTCCTTAGACAGGAGGAAAGCACCCCAACATACAATCTTCTGTATCTCATGGCAACGTCAACTTCTCATCAGCTGGACTGGTAATAGGGTAAATTCCCCAGGGAAGAGAGAATCACTTCCTACAGGAGTCGGTGTGCCCCCACGCACCTCATCAGCTGCAAACACACACTGCAACTGACAAGCATCAGTGGTTAATACAAACTTACAGTATCCCCAGACTCCCAGCGCCATCCCTTCCAGCTCAGCAAGTGCTCAGGATCAAATTCAGATGTTATAGCAGACATCGCTGATGCTCACAAGGCAATATGTGAGACTTTCAATAAGACATTTTTTAACAAATAGCTGCTTCTGTCAGTAGTTCCTCATGGTGTGAGCCTGGAAATTGGTCCTTCCTCCCCTGTGCCAGACAGGGAACTGGGAGCAAAACCATGTGCTTTAAGTCATGCTCTGAAGGACCAAGCTCTACACACCACTGTGCTGTGGCTGCTCTGGATGCAGGCTTTCTTTCTCTTGCAGAAATATGTTAGGCGATGACAACATCCAAAACAAGTGCTGTTTTGCCACTTGCCACTACCCCTCCATGATCCTTCCATGGGCTAAAGAAACAAAAGGTGATGGGCTTGCAGGGGTGAGGTCTCTGTATTCCATTCTTATACAGGACCAGATTCAGTTCATAGCCAATGTTCATCATAATCATCAAGCGTGGACCTAAAATCTACCCAAAAAGGGAGCAGGAGATAGAAACAGGTGGTCTACAAAGCTAATCACGAAGATTGTCTCATCATATTCTGAAGACAAGGAGCACCCTGCCCTTGGGTGAACATCACCCTGATTCAGTACATGATATCACAGAAGGTTGGACCATTAGCAGGCAGCCTTGTCTGCCAGGCTATTGGACTAATGAGCGTAAGCATCAGCCCAAAGTCCTACCAAAGGCAATAGGGTTCCTTCAAGATCTGCATACTGCATCTACAGTTCCCAAAGATTAACACTGCAGCACCATCATTAAACCCCCCCTTTCCCAAGCCCACACTAGAAAAAACATGACTAAATCTAAACTTCTTTAAGTTTCTTCATCAAACATCAGCATTTGGGGATGGGCAGATGCTCAGCACTTGAGCAGTCCCGGTCACACAACTGTCCAGAAGCACATGGGTCATGAGTTTTATGGTCTAAATCATTGAGTTGTGAGCATAGGCTGGAGGTAGCCTGTACTAATGTCCTGTCACAAGAGTCATCATATACCTCACACTACTAAAAATCCAAGCTTCCAACCTTACCGGGAGACAGACAGATTTTGAACTGACAACTACAAACATGGCATCACTTACCCCAAGCTGAATAAACACCTGCATGACATTTTGACTCAGATGTTTAAATTCTAGAAAACATCTGAGTTTATCAGCCTGAATCACAGACAAATAATACCAAACACGATCACTAAAAGCACCTTTTCAAACAATTTCACACATTCACATCAAACATTCAGTGACTGCACTTATGTCCAGTTTTAAGAATGATGCCCACACAATCCAGAAGAAAACTCTTTTAACCTCAGGTATCCTGTACCCATAAATAAATTCTTCCAATGCAAGCACCAGGCTAGGATGCTCTGTGTATTTTTGTCAGTACCTACAAGGTAACCACATAGGGAAACTCCACAGGAACCCACCACCTTTTGCATCTCCCCTCTCCCACCCTCATGAATACATAGCTGGACCTTCCTGTTGGACCTCAAAGCACACCCTGCAAGAAGGGCAGTTCTGACCCTCTGGGACCTGGTGGTGCCACCTGCTGTGCAGAGCAGCCAAGGCAAGCACACAACCTCTTGTCCTCCTGTGCCCACACCAGGGTCTCTGAGAGCTGAGAAGCTAAGTGTCACCTTCTCTTACACCCCACCCTACCCTATTTCCAGGAATGGAAGACCTTTGAAGAGCCACCCATCCTCCTGGGTGACAAAGAGAGGACCTGCTCACCACCAGGGAAGGTCCCCTCATCTGCAGTTTTAAGGGAACTCTACCCTTTTCATTAGTCTTAATTTTAAAAGCCACACTAATGTATACATCACTCCTAGAGATCACTTTGCAGATGAAACCCTGGAGCTGCTGCTCAAGTCACTAGATGAATTCACATCAACAGCTTTATTGATTATACTATATTGATTGGTCTTAACATTTTAATCAGGTTTACATAATTAAATAGATATAAGGTGTACACCTCGTGCCGCCCTGGACTAAAAGTATCATCAGTAGCTGTGAGGGGTTTGCATGCGTTCCCTGCTAGTAGCAGTGCTGTGATGGCTGGGCTCTTACTGCTAAACCACACTAAAACCAAATAAAATACCTCTCCAGCTAACAAAAAATTACACAGGGAAATGACTTGCTGACCACTTCCCACTTAGGTGAATGGAGAACAAGTGACTCATCATTCAGCCGAAGGAATTACAAGTTGTGCAAAAGGCAAAGTGCTTCAGGGAGAACGTCTAGCCTATGCAAAGCAAGGCCATAAATAATACCTTTTGGAAACAACAGGCTTCAGCAGGGGTTGGAGCTGCACAGTCTGATGAGTCTTCTCCAGTTAGTTCACAACATCTCTGGCCTGAGAGGTGCCATGCACAATAATTGAATTGTTTGGCTACAGATCAGGAACTGCGAAGTTTTACAACAGGCAAAGACCAAGCTCACAACCTATTTAATTACCTGCTTCCCAATCCAATAAGCTGCAAGCATATAAATAGCCAAAGTATAACAAATATTTAATATCTGCTAGAATTAAATTAAGATAAGGCACTGGCAAAATAAATGTTTTAACTGAAAATAACCATTTTCTGCAGATTCCAGACAATTTGAGCACAACAATCCCATTCTGCCCTCCACACAGCTAAAGAATACTGCATCTCAGGTGAGCTAGACCTTCTTCCTCACAACAATGCTCCCCAAGAAGCAGGTTCATCTTCACTGTGGGTTAGCACAGAGCTGACCCAGGGACATCCCCAGGCACAGCTCTCATCTGACAGTGGCAGTGGTCCATCTCCACACCGAGCCAGCTAAGCAGTGACAGCAGCCCCCAACTACTCTTCCAGGTTTTTATAGATATTAGCACTAGTAATTGCCTTGCAAGTCCTGCTAGATGGTGTTGAGCTCCACCACAACCACAGAGCTGTACAAGCAGCCCAGCTCACACTTAAGACCTGCCTGGACCTTGTATCTCAATCTTAAGCAGCACTAGAGAGCAACTAAGAGACAAAGGTACATCATCTGTACCTCTGCTCTCCCGCAGAGCTGAGAAAACCATACCTCCAAGGGTTCCTTGGGTCTAGCAGGGCAGACTCTCACCATAAAATTCCTCCAGCAGAAAGCTGCTAAAGACACACCGCCACCTGAGTCACAGTCTGTCCCAGAAGAACAATGTGGCAGTGGTTTTAGGAGAGAATTCGCGTGTATCTGGCATGAGAGTAACAACCCAACACATGCTAGGGAAGTAGTATGTGATTATTTGGAAGGCTACACTAGCTTTACTATGTTCCTAACTGTTGCAGCACCTGTGTGCATACCAAAAATGGCAGAAAATTGATATTTTAGGATACATCGTAACCAGTTTAATAGTGTTTTTGATTCCTCACACCTGTTCTGCATTAAGCACTGTGCTCAAATCAATGGCCATTCAGCAAAGTACAGGCTCAAGCGCTTTGCTGAATTTGACTGAGAAGTTTGGTAATGCACCCGACGTCATCCCCCAGGCTTACACAAGGACCCAAATCACAAGCCACTTCTCCCAGGAGTAGCTCCAGTAATCTGCAACTAAGCTGGAACTTCTTTCATCCCACATTTATCCTGCTTGGAACCGATTTACTCTCCCACGTGCTGCCTGCCTGCTCCCTCCTAACACAGGTGATAACAACCGCACCTGCAGTGATGCCTGACCCAATGTGGTCTCCAGTCCTAACAAGCCCCTCTTGCTGCCCCTTTCCCACCGAGTGCTTTCAAGGGTCTGGTGATAATTTGGAGAAGATCTCCCAGTTTGTTCTATTTTGAATGAGCAAATGCTGATTCCTGGCTTACACTGTGCCTTTTGGCTGCTGTGTTTTGGAGATACTTAGCAAGAGGTATAACCCACAGCCAAGGACACTTAGTTCGCATAGTATTGCCCAACTTCCCCAGCCTGCTGGCTGAGCTCTGCTCCCAAAGGCTTCAGACCGCTGGGATCAAATGGGGAGAGGCACTGAGCATGGTCGGTATTCTCAACTCTACTTCCAACAAGTCAGCGTGAGCTAGAGAAAAGACTGAATACATCCTGGGCAAGCAATTACCAAGCTAAGTGCCATCTGCAGTACTAAAAACATGTTGTTCTGAGAGCTGACACAGCCGCTTTCCTCCTGAGATGCATTTCAAGGCTGAAACCTTCAGTGCCCAGTAAGGTGTAAGCTCTGATGGGACCTCTTCCTAATGGGCCACTGGTTCAGTAGGTCTTTTGCTCAGATTCTCCAGTGTCTAGTAAGGGCTACCCACACACTGCCATCTTCCTACCACCTCGGGTGGGAGATAAATATGGGTCTGCCTATTTTCAGCAGGCTTTTAAGGGATGAGTATCTTGCAGACCACTGGCTGCCTGTCAAATATGCCTAGAATTCAGTAGTAGCTTAAAAAAAAAAATAATTCAAGCGGGAACTAAGACAGCACAGACAGGTATCTAACATGCCTTTTTCCTTTTTTTCTTCAGAAACAATGCTAGTGAGATGCAAATAAAAGAACCTGCAGGTAGACATGACAGAAGTGTAGTTACCAAGTGTATCCTTACCACATAAACATCAAGATAAAGCTGAAGCAGAGGTGTAGGCTTGAACACACTGATCTAAAACACAATTTTTGTTCTTTTGCTGGAATTTCTGGGGTGTCAGAATGAGAAAAATACCAGTTCTGAGTGGCATTTGCTTGAATTCATTTTGAAACCTGAAACAGAGTTTGTTATTGGTATAACCAAGCAATGTTGTCATGCCCACATGCAGCATATACCCGGCTATGCCATCCATTCGCACATTTCTGCTGCTCTCCTCACTCTCGTGTACGTTATTATTTATCAAACCACATGTAATTATCTTTCTGTTGCAACAGCACCTTAAGTACACGCTTCCCTTTATTCCAAGGTGGCTCATGAGTGCTGTAAAACACCAGGCTGCATTTTCCAGCTCCCGAGCACTCCACGCCAGCATGCTGCTACATAACCGGTACCCGCGGTGCCTGTGCATGACACTGCTGTAACACCCGGCCCCTAGGGCTCAGGGTACCAGCCAGCTCTGATCCAGCAGTGCTGCGGGATCAAGGAGGAAGGATTACACACCTCAGGGGACTACCACTGAGGATCTTCAGCCCAGGCAAGGACTTCAGTGCAGTGATTGCAACAAAAATCAATTGCTCTCTTTTCCAAGAAAATCACAAAAAGAAGGATGAAACTGCAGAATGAACCTGGGCTCCAGAAGCTGAGTAGGGGCTGCAGGCCACCTCAGGTCCTTGTGGTCCTCCCAGGAAGATGGGCTGGCTCTCTTTGCTGCCTTGCCTGCAAAGCCACAGTCACCCTGCTTGGCCTGTGCTTGGAGGTGGCAGCACCTCCCATGCTACAGGGCAGAGCTGAAGGTTGGGTGAAGCCAGATCTCATCCTCCCAGCACCAGGCAGGACCTGCCCAGCAGGGCTAGGGACAGGTCATAAGTCCTCACCACTGCACAGCTCTGCCAAAACACCTCTGCGTTGGCTGTCCGGTGTGTCACTGATGCAGGCATGGGGTCCGAGCAGACCCTGTGAAGCCTGGCTGGTCCTCACACCTTGGCAGAGCCCCAGTAGGGCTTCTAGGTGTCCTGCCATAAGCAGCAACCACAGCAAGCAGATTGGCAGAGTCAGGCCCTTGCATCTTCAAGGTGCCCACACATGCAGTGGATCAAACACGTTTCTCTGCAGCCTCTCCATCTGCCACCAACAGGAGAAGCAGGTGCAAGATCCTGCACACCAGCCCCATGAAGCATGGGGACTGTAAACCACAATGCTTGGGGGTTTTCTGCTTCTCCTTTCTCCCAGGATGAAACCCTCCCTTCACAAATGGCAGGCTGTAAGGATGGAGAGACAAATGATACATGGACAAGGAAGCGGTTTATCTCCCTCTGCGGGTGAGGAAACCGAGGCAACAGGTCCCATTAGAGCAAGACAAAAATCTGGTTGTCTTCTACCTCTCCCCCAAGGAACAAAATACATTTGCTCCACCCTGGTAAGTCTGGAACTATATGGTATTTCCATCACTACCGAAAACCCATCAACACACGAAGTCCCCACAGGGACCATTCAACTGGCAGAGCCACCACAACAGAAGCTTGGTGTCCAAGAGGAAACGAGTCCCACACCTCTGGGACACCCTCTGGTCTCCCTTGAGACAGAGAAGGAAGGGTGGGCTATGTCAGGAAAGCAGAGGAGCACATGACATGTGGCAACAAACTGCAGGCTCTGGCAGCC
This sequence comes from Thinocorus orbignyianus, assembly GCA_013400375.1. Taxonomy (NCBI): domain Eukaryota; kingdom Metazoa; phylum Chordata; class Aves; order Ciconiiformes; family Thinocoridae; genus Thinocorus; species Thinocorus orbignyianus. The sequence continues at coordinate 745,010 of VXBW01002134.1, forward strand.
CTTTAACTGACTTTAACAGGAGCCTTGGCTAAGGCAAAAGGGCAAGGATTTACTACCAGCATGACAACCGAATATAGGGACATACAGAAAACGAAAACCCAGAATGGATTCACCTTTAAAAGGATGAATTCAATTTGACACGTGTTGTCAAGTTAAATTTAGTTTTCCCAATTCCATCTCACTGCTAAGTTTGAGGGGAGATGGTAAGCCCCCAAGACGCACTTATTTTAGCTGTTTGTATACATAAGACAGGGAAATTTCCCAACGTCATTCATTTCACAGAGAATGAATTATTTCCTCCAAAGATCCTGGGCACCTTCCCTATTCCCCTGAGTATCGCTGCCAGTTTATCATTTTTTCTCACTATTCCTAATGTCTTTGTTTCACCTAAACTTTATCCTCTCTTCTTTCTGTCCCTTCACAGTGCAGTATTTTGATTTCAGGGTCTACAAATCCCCCTTCTTCTGGCCACTCTTCTCCAGACTGCTAAAATGCTGTCTATTCCTTTAGAAAAACTCCCTTTCAATTTCAGTTCACTTTCACACAAGAAACAGTCACGGAGCTTGTTTGTTTGCGTTAATTTCTGCAAAACTGGCAATTACTTAAATTCCATCTTCTTTTTCTAACACAAAGAAGTTGCACAGGAAACAAAAACCAAGACGACTTTGAAAACCCACAGTCTTCTAAAAAAAAGGGTTGCAGGCAGAAATACACATTAAAAATTCTCAAGACCTAGGTAGATCTTTGCTCAGCACACAAAAGCAGATCATTCAACCTTCCAGCGACACCAGATTGTCCTATATTGCCTTTAAACTACATGCAGTACGGATACACTTCCCTACCTCCGTATGTTGCAATGACTAATAATAGTCCTGTGGTGTAGCAGAACTGAATGCCGTTTGCATCAATACATCCAGGAGTCTGCCTGATTCGTAAAGGTCATTTGTGAACACAGAACGGTATCAAGGCTAAAACGGCAGTCTAAGAAATTAAACTAAAAACAGAGAAGACAACCAGCCAGCTGTTCCAGAGCACTACATCCCACCATGGACCTAACTCTGGCTACCACAGGGAAAAAGTTGGCTGTGTTTGACTGAAAGGCACCCGTATCCACATCCTGGAGAAACTTAATTCCTGCCCTGGCCCATGAGCTTATGCTTCAGTGGAGAAACAAGCTCCAAGCCAATTCCTGGGGATGGGGAGCCCCAGTAAGGGGCTCCAGCCCAGGCTCTGCCCGGAGCAGCGTGTGGCTGTGCTGCGGTGACGTACTTGGGGAGGAAGAGTCAGGATCGTGGCAGCGACTTCATCACTCTGCTGCCACGTTTTGCTGGGAAGCCAGCGTTGGGGATCTTGCCGCACATAAACACTTGCAAGAAGTTGAAATGAGACTTGGTAACTCACAAAGTCAGTGCCAGCACTCCCAGTTAAGCAAACTTTGCAGTGAGCACGGAGTTGCAGAATGCCTTTGCTGGAGGCAAGGGGACACGCCTGGTGTTTTCCAGCATTATAACCCATTTCTCTCCTTCCAACAACCATTTGAAGGCCAACATCTCAAACTTCCCAAATCCTGATGTTGCATAACTACAAGCAATGCCATATGTCAGGCTCTGTGCGGGAGACCACGGAGAAGTGGCAAAGGGGGCAGGGGAGCTACCCCGCACCCTGGGACGGGGCTGCTGCCAGCAAAGCCCACCCAGGCAGGCCCAAGGTGCCCTCACCAGGATTGCCCTTGGGGTGCCCGGGCAGCTGGCAGGCCTGGAGAACACCCACACGGGGAGCAGGAGGGAGGTAGGGGGGCGGGCAGGGGTGCGAGTA
>VXBW01002134.1:747216-761761 GCA_013400375.1 Thinocorus orbignyianus
AGGGACGGACCTGGGAAGCCGCCATGGGGTTCGCCTGAGAGGGGCGGCGGGGTGCGATCCGGCAGGGACAGCGCTGTCGCTCGGTGTCCCCACGGGCACACACAGACACCGCTGTGGCCTTGGTGTCCCTGCAGCCGCACACACACGCCACCGTGTTCTCGGTGTCCCCACATCCGTACCTCAGTGTCCCCACAGACACCACTGTGTCCTTGTTATCCCTAACAGTCCCACACAGATGCCATTGTGTCCTTGGTGTCCCCACAGACACTACTTTCTCTCAGTGTCCCCACAGCCCCATGTAGACATCATTGTGTCTTCAGTGTCCCCACAGCTACTGCTGTCTCTCAGTGTCCCCACAGCCCTANCCTGGGAAGCCGCCATGGGGTTCGCCTGAGAGGGGCGGCGGGGTGCGATCCGGCAGGGACAGCGCTGTCGCTCGGTGTCCCCACGGGCACACACAGACACCGCTGTGGCCTTGGTGTCCCTGCAGCCGCACACACACGCCACCGTGTTCTCGGTGTCCCCACATCCGTACCTCAGTGTCCCCACAGACACCACTGTGTCCTTGTTATCCCTAACAGTCCCACACAGATGCCATTGTGTCCTTGGTGTCCCCACAGACACTACTTTCTCTCAGTGTCCCCACAGCCCCATGTAGACATCATTGTGTCTTCAGTGTCCCCACAGCTACTGCTGTCTCTCAGTGTCCCCACAGCCCTATGTAGACACCATTGTGTCTTCAATGTTCCCACACACACCACTATGTCCTCGGTATCTCCACAACCACAGCTGTCTCTCAGTGTCCCCACAGCCCTATGTAGACACCATTGTGTCTTCAATGTTCCCACACACACCACTATGTCCTCGGTATCTCCACAACCACAGCTGTCTCTCAGTGTCCCCACAGCCCTATGTAGACACCATTGTGTCTTCAATGTTCCCACACACACCACTATGTCCTCGGTATCTCCACAACCACAGCTGTCTCTCAGTGTCCCCACAGCCCTATGTAGACACCATTGTGTCCTTGATGTCCCCACAGACACCACTGTGTCCTTGTTATCCCTAACAGTCCCACACAGATGCCATTGTGTCCTTGGTGTCCCCACAGACACTACTTTCTCTCAGTGTCCCCACAGCCCTATGTAGACACCATTGTGTCCTTGATGTCCCCACAGACACCACTGTGTCCTTGTTATCCCTAACAGTCCCACACAGATGCCATTGTGTCCTTGGTGTCCCCACAGACACTACTTTCTCTCAGTGTCCCCACAGCCCTATGTAGACACCATTGTGTCCTTGATGTCCCCACAGACACCACTGTGTCCTTGGTGTTCCTACAGCCCCAGAGACACCACTATGTCCTTGGTATCCCCGCAGCTGCACACAGACACCGCCATGTTTTCGGTTTCCCCACAGGCACCGTGGTGTCCTTGGTTCCCCACAGATACTGCTCTCACTCGATGTCCCCACAGCCCCACACAGACATGGCTGCGTCCTCGGTGTCCCCACAGGTGCTGTTGTGTCCTTTGTGGTCCCACAGCCACCCAGAGATAATCTCTCTGCCCACAGTGTGCCCGTGGTGTTTCTACAGACACTGCTGTCTCTCAATGTCCCTACAGTCCCACACAGCCACTGCTGTGTCCTTGGTGTCCCCACAGACACCACCGTGTCCTCGGTATCCCCACCATCACTACTGTGTCTCAGTGTCCCTACAGCCCTGTGTAGACACTATTGTGTCTTCAGTGTCCCCACAAACACCACTGTGTCTTTGGTGTCCCTACAGCCCTATAGAGACACACCACTGTGTCCTTGGTGTCCCTACAGCCCTACAGAGATGCCATTAAGTCCTTGGTGGCCCAACAGGCACACAGAGCCACTACTGTCTCTTCAGTGTCCCCACAGGCCCCCCCACACGCTGCCATGTCCCCCCAGCTGTGTAAGCCACACAAATCCCTGCAGACTCGAGGCTCTCAGCAAATTTGCTTTTCAATAAGCGGCTCTTCTTGCTCCTCAACAGCACTAAAAATCTTAATTGAAAAGCGATACTGCTAATAAATATTTCACCCGAGTCACTAATTATTACATGTGTAATGATATCGTGGAGCTCTGCTTTGAAGATTACCTGGAGCGAGCTGAGGACTTCAGGAGCAGTTTCGACAGATGAATCAGCAAGGACGTTGTGTGCATTCAATATTTTAATTTTCGGTGATTTTCAGATCTGATTGAGACTTCATTTGCTCTTACGTGTGTATTTGTGGTGGGTGGGTGTTTTCAAGGGTTGTTTTTTTCTGCTCAATTAGCAGCATTTCTTTTGTAAATGTCAAAATACCTGTCACCTGTGATACATGTTAATAAATGTTTGTTTCGCTTTGGGGTAGAAGGGGTAAACATCTACTCCTGGTGATGGGGCTGTGAGATTACCTCTTGGAAGGGGAGACGGGTGCTGTGTTTCAGGATTGTCACATCAGCTGGGCTTTCTGAGCTTCTTGCCCACTTCCAATTAAAAGCTAGGCATAGCAGATGAGCCTGGAAAAACTTCAGGGCCCTGCATTTCCAAAAGCCATGAGGAGCGGCTGAAAAATTGGCACAGAAAGGAAAAAATGGCTTTTAGACTTACCTGCTGGAGCTGTGCCACCCTGCATGTCCCATGGGGTTACATGCAGGAATAGCCACGCTTGGTGACTGGGCTCACTGCCATCGTCATGGGAGTTCCTTCTCCCACAGGGACACTGGCAGCACAAGGGGAGCCAGTGGCCAGCTGTAGCCCTGCGGCTGTGCATGCCATGGTGCAGGAAGTCCTGCGGATGCTGAGTGCTCTGTGGGGAAGAGCAAAGTCGTCAATTTCCTGCAAGTAAAGTTTTCCCTGTGGTCCCCAGTGGGAATCCTGTTTCAAAAGGCTGGGATTTGGAGCCTTGCACCCCTGGCACTGCATGGGGACATCTGTGGCTCAGTCTTCTTGGGACCAGTCCCAAGGACATCAGAGTGAGCTCTGTAAGACAGAATCATTGAACAGCCCCAAGCCCTCTCTTCCTGCAAGGGTGACAGCTGTGGGGCAGACCCAGACCCTGTGGGGTGTGAATGGGCTCCTACAAGTGCCTGGTGCTGACACACACCAACGTGCCAGGCAAACACAGCTCCAGCCCTGTTTTCACCTGGTGTGGTGTTGGGACACAGAGGCTAGGCCAAGCTGAGGTTAGGAAAAGGGTTTTCAGCCCTTCTCAGCATCATTTCACTTCATGCCACCCTATTTATTATCCCCCGAACCAAACAAATAAAAGTACCATGATATCATTGCTGTGAGGTGACTACCTCTCCTCACCCAAAGGGATGTCTCCTGTATTTGCACTGCCAGCACCTTGTGATCTGGACAGGTCATACAGCAGCTCCCTAGTGCCATTTTGCCTTGCACATGTGTCCTAACATGACTAACGCAAGAACAACTACTACAAAGGCGGTGGGAACATCTCAAAGATCTCCTCTCCAGTAAAGTTCTCTTATTTTTTAAAGTCTCTTTAATTTTCATACTATCCACCAGAAAAAAACTTGTTGCCCTGACTCCAGTTGTTTCCCTGTGATGGCAGGGAAAATAGAATCAATTACACCAGTGCCTGTAATGGTGTCATCTATAGGTAATCCCACAACAGAGGAGAAGCCTTTGGGTTTGGGACTTATTGTACTGGAGAATGGATAATTTTTTTTCTATGACATGAGGCTGCAGGTGCTCTCTCTTATAGTTTAGGCGGTGGATGTTGGGAAGCTGCAGCTTTCCGCCTTCCCTATCCCAGACACGACAGCAATGAAACTCTCTGAGATGATCAGAGGAAAATTGGACCATTTTTATGAAAGGTTTTCTTTCAGTGGTGATTGCTCTGAACTGTTTAGGTGGTTGGAAGTGCTACAGATAACTCTGCAGAGGTGGATTCACTGGAGGAAAGCAGCTGGGGATGACAGAAGCAACTTTTGCTGGTAGGAACATCACAGACATTCCATATCTATCTATAGAGACAGATTGACTTTTCTGACAGATTGTCAGAAAAAATTTCTTAAATTAATTGATGCAAAATAGATACATACAACCACCCAAAAACCGTGTTCTTCTTTAGGAGCTTTCAGAATTATATTTATCCTTTAGTGGGTGAGATTTTGCTCACTGGAATACTTTGAAATTGGATAAGCTTGAAAGGGCCGGATGAGACATCCAGGCACAGATTAGTCAAGGTTCATCTGGAAGTGTTGCTCGTCCAGGGGAGCAGGGACACATTGCCCTCAGAGTGATCAATGCTTCGTCTTTCCTTGATTCACGCAGCTGTGTTTTCCCAGTGATTAAGTGTGAATGTACGATTACAACATTAGTGCTTTTTTCTGAGTAAAGCAAAGAGCAAGGTTGAAAAGTCTACTGCTTCTTGCTTTCTGCTTCCAAATGCCATTTTTGTCCAGAAAGGTGTGTGCAGCTCCTTCTAAAACATCCCATTTACAGGTATTTGCATCCTAACATAAACCAACACTGTTATGGCATCTCCAGCTGCAGGAAAAATAGCATCTGCCGGCAACAAGAAGAGTAGGATTTGCAAAAACTTGTAGTGTTAGCCTCCCCACACCGCTCCGTGGCCCATTTTGTAGGAGCTGAGGGCTTCCTCGTTGGTGTTGGAGCATCCTGAGGAAAATATTGCCCTGTTAAACACATGAACGACATATGAAGCCTGAGCTTTGCATCTGTGGAGATGATCTGAAGCACATGGGTGGGTGAGCCAGCAAAGCAGCCGTGCAACAGGACTGACTGTCCAGCATCGTGCAGGAAGGGAAGCAGCGCAAGTGGAGCGATCATAAAAATTATGTGTGCGTAACTTCCAGTGGTAATATTTCATGGTGGGTAATTGTGTAATTACCCATTATGAGTGGGTAAATGCAGACAAATTAGAGCATTAGCTAAGCCATTTTTGATATTATATTGGCGTATATTGCTGTTTGCTCAGGGTACTAAAACAGAGGCTGTTTGGGTTAAAAGGATGCTTAATGTTGGGCAGCTTGTTTTCAAGATGCAGCACAGCTGCAAAATCCATGGCCCTGCCTAGCTTATCACTTTGGAGCAGGCTCCAGGTGGTTTCAAAAAATCTGCCCCTACCTATTGGTTCCCAGCATCGTGAATGAATTGCTTCTTCTAAAACACTTTCCAGAATAATTACCTAATGAGATCCAGAGTGCCTGCATTGCCTGCTCTCTTGCAGGTTCCAGGAAGAGGCAATGCATACCATGTGGGCATCCTGGACCCTCGTGCCTGCTCCTATTTACACAACAAACACAGAGGAGCAAACATGACCCGGCCCCACAGCACCTGAGCTTCTCACCTCTCCTGGCTGGAGCCACTGCAGCTGCTGAGAGGAGATCTCAGGTGGCCTCAGATATTGGAAGCAGCCTTGCTTGAAGACTATTAAAAGTATTTTGCGAAAGGTTGCAAATTTGTTTCCATTTTGTAGGGTGTCATAGGGAAGAACCTGATGATATTAGAAAAAATCACTGCTGTAGTGTTTGCATCCCTCTCCATTTATTCCCATTAGATGGGGGAAATCAGTGTGGATAATGATTTGTGGAAATGACTGTAAAGGAAAACGGAGCTGAAGCAGAGGCCCTTGCTCTGGAAAGAGAGTGGCTGTGTACGTGGCACTGGGTGCTGTGGCACTGCCTTCACAACCAAGACCCGACAGTTTGGAAGAAACCCTCAGAAAGAGCAAACTCCATTTAAAGCAGTCATTTGGGATAGCTTAACTGAATAGCTCCCACAGGGAGGCTCACATTTGCATGAAAAACAAACAATCTTTTTAATAATCTTGGTTAAAGGCCTGAATGAGAATATTTATGAAAGCTGGAAGCAATTAGCGCCTCTGTAAAATCTATGTGCATCGATGGCGACCAGTCATGGAGATGGTCTAGAAGGGAAAAGAGAGAGTAAAGCACATCTCTCATGCTCTTTAGCCTCCCTCATGGCCATGGAAAGTTGCTTGCACTAAATGGGAGGAGATTGGGAAGGTGAGGTGACTCTTTAGGCTGCTGGTGCTGGGATGCTCACTGCTTCTCCCCACCGATCACCTGTTGTTCCCGCTAGCTCCTGTCCCCAGCCCAGCTCAGCTAGTGTTGATTAAATGAGCCGGGGAAGATTTGCCTCATATGATTTGATATGATCTCAAAATAGTGGAGGGGTGTGCTGGGACCTGGGCTGCGCTTCACCCTTACATTGAGACCAGCTGGATGAGCAGAGCAGCTCCTGATTTTGGGTGATGTAGAGGTGGCACAGTGCTGTCCAGTGCCAGCCACCTGGGAATCACACATTGCCTGCTGGCTGCTGCTCTCGGCACATACAGGAGTCCAACATCTGTGATCATTTGTTTTGCTGGCTGTTACTCACCACAACCCCATCCCTTTGGCAATGTGCCGTCAAAACCTGAAGTAAGTGTTTGCTCAGCTGTACCTCTTGTTTTGGAAAAGCAATTTTGCAATACAAGTCTGAATTTTGTACCGTAGCAAGCAACATGGGAAGGGGAAAAAAGAGACAGAGGAAGTGGCAGAGTCTACTTAAAAGTATCTTCCACTTAATAAAAATGAGAAACTTCAGCAGCAAGTGAAGGAGGAAGCAGAGGAGCTGCTGAGGGCCAGCCTGGCTTAGGCTGTGCAGCAAGTAGCACTGAGTAAATGGTACCTTCTCCCGAGGACTGGCTGTGATGTCCTTGGACACACACTGTGAGGGGCCGGACAGTGTGCACCTTGCAGCTGGGCAGATTAAAGAAGAGCAGTTATGACACTGGATAATGAGAACGTGCAAACGGGCAGGTTTGAGCAACTCATCCTTTCTTTTAGGCTTGAATAGAGTCCAGTCTGTGGCTGCAGAGTGCCACTGTGAAACACCGCAACTCGATAATAACACTAATTTACAGAGGGGAAATAGAAATCCTGGTGTGTCCTAGGCTCTGTTTGTTTCACCACCTCCTAAAATAGCACAGAAAACAATCCTTGTTCCTTGGTAACAGCGTTATATAGATTGCTGTGTCTTCCAAACAGAACAGCTTAAACTGGTGCTCTTTTCACCCCTTCACACACACTCAGCTAATATTTACACTGGGATCCTGGCTGCATCAGGGCTGTGCCGGGAGCAAAGCAGCGGCCAGGGAGTGCTGCTGGCCTTGCTTCACCCCTTGGCAACAGGGAAGCATGGGATGAGGAAGGGGGGCACCTCAGGAGACCCTACTCCTACAGTTCTGGACAGTGAAAAAGCCAGGGTGCTGCTGCTGCTGCAGCTCTGCATTTCTCTTACCAGCACTGTAGCATCTGCTCAGCATCCTCCCTGCCCGGCATACAGACCATTCACAGCATAGGGCTCCCTGAGTTACAGCATGGGCAAGAAAGTTTCCTTTCTTCAGCAAATTGCCACCTCAAAGGACAGCTTCCAGTCAGCTGAGGGTCAGTTCCTCCTCTGTGGTGGGACTGGTTATCTGGGTCCTGCTCAGTGGCAGCTGCCCGCTGGGAACTGCCAGAGCTCGACTGTCAGGAGAGATGGAGTGCCCCGTGCCACCCACACTGCCAGGAAACTGGGGCTTGCAATGAGGTCACCTTCTAATCTATTTCTGGGTAGTGTGTTTGAAGATGCTTTGGGAAAGCATGTCAGTCCCTCAAAAACGTTGGTTGAGCCACTTGCCTCTCCCCACCCTTGCAGGTGCTGGGTGCTACTTTCCAGACCTGATTAGCATCTGCAGGAAAATGAGAGCTCCCACAGCAGCCGGGCTCCAGAGTCAGAAATAGCCGTGTGTGCTGAGGTAGGAGCGCCAATTCCACCCTGTAACTGGATTTAGACATGCTGCAGCCGCCGCTGTGTGGGGGGTGATGGTGGCTGGGTTTGAAGCAGCCCTGGCCTCTGGAGGCAATCATGTTGTTCCCCAACTCTCTGCCTCCCATGGTCCTCCTGCAGGGAGGAGACAACCAGCACATCAGTTTTGGTGGCTTCTGTGCCTTGAGGCTGATACTTGTGATGTGCTCCACCTGATGTGCTTCTCCCAGGCACCTGCTATTGCTCTAAGGCACCAAGAATGCAAATGCCTCAGGGATAGAAGGGGTGATGCGTGACGAGAGGCATACCAGGGCAGAGGAGGAGAGGTTCAAATGCAATATTTAGTAACACAGGGCAGGAGTGTGGAAATCTAGCCACAGTATCGTGGGAGAGGTGCTGCATGCCGTGGTCCCCCACTACCCAGCTGCTTTCCCCTCCCTGGGCTTGGGCAGAGCCTGCTCACCACCTGGGATGCGCTTGGCCCTGGCTCCGGTCTTTGCAGCCTCTTCATAGGGTTTATTACACCAGGTGTTAAAATAAATAACACTGAATTAGCCTGACCCAGCAGGGCCTGGAAGAGGGCAGACTCAATGTCTGTGGCTACTCAGCAAAATCCACAAGCGAGCCATTTATCTCCGCTTTCTGGCCAGACTGGCAGCATCACATCAGTGTCAGGTTCAGCACCGAAATCCTTTTCCAAACACTACTGAGAGGATTGTGGCAATATTTTGCTGCCCAATCAATGCTGGCTCCCAGTTTTCAAGGCGTCTATAATTAAAAATGACTGAAGCTTATTGCAGATAGGAGGACCACGGGAGATTTATTAAATGCACCCTACTCTGCTAGCCCAGAGCCTGAAATAATTGCAGCTGATCTATTCCAGCATGCAGAGGCCTCCTACAAAACCTGGGCTGGATTAGTGCTGCCATTCAGTGCCTGATTGCCATCCCCAGGGTCACTGCAAGTCAAAGTGCATCTATTTACTTATTTTTGACTTTCTTGTGGTAGTTTTTCAACTGGTCGTTACATTTCAGGAAAGCAGCCAGAGAAGATAGCAATTGATTTGTAGCAATTATGCTTTGGCTGAGTGATTGCTCCTCTGAATGTACAGTACTCCCACTGCCAGGGAAATAACTCCTAATTTCTACTAGGCTTTGAAGTGTCTTTATTCTGGAAGGGCTGATTTTACTGGTTTTCAACAGATCACTAAAAACTTCCAGCTAGTGCTTTTTTTTTTCACGGTAACTATGAACCCTTAAATTTCCCTTCGCACGAGCCACTTCCCCAGGTTTACAGAAGTGAGTAGATGGGATTCCTCTGGGGCCATGAATCTCACTTTTTGTTAAACAGCCCAATCATAATGAATGCCTCAGAGTCACCATTTTAAAATAAACGCATTATCAGTACTGCAAAATCTATGTGAATTAATATGTAATATCAGTAAGTAGGACGCTTGAACAGTATTTCAGGCACAGAATAAATATTTAATGATTTCTGTTCCAAATTTAGTGTGAAAGTGATTTAAATGCACGGCATGCTCCCTGCTTACATATCAACAATTTGACACAAATACCAGCCGGCTGCTCGCATGCTTCCCAGCGATACCACTCGGGAGCTGCGGAGCATCCTCGCTGGTGGCACAACCATGGCTCGCAGCACTTCGAAATTTCTCTGCTATTAATTCAGTAAAGGACTGGCTCATATGTGGCAAGCAGGCTCCATGCTCCTCGTCAGGACTCTGCTGTTGCCATGAAACAGGATGCAAATAATACCCAGCCCGTTGAGTGTCCCATCCAGGAGCGTGGCCGTGGCTGGCGAGAGCAAAAGAGTTTGCAGAGGCAGAGGGTGGGGGGATTTACTTGAGGTGAAGGCTCACATACCTAGAGAGGGGCTGTTTCTCCTACGGTTATTTTGGAAATGATGGTGAGTATCTTCGCACACCAAGTCATGTTGGGAGAGGAGTACTTGGGTCCCCTCTCAAGCTGTTCGGCAATTGCTGGATTTGGTTGAGTTTTCTCAAAGGAATTCCTCTTTGACCACTCCAAAGGATCGTTTTTTAAGTTTTGGTGCAGGTAACAGCACAGCCAGTCTACTTATGGAATTCCTAGAGAGGTTCCCTGGGAAAGTTTTAGACTCTCACAAATTCAAAGAGGTAAAAATGCTTTGGCCAATCCCTTGCCATGTTTGACCAAAAAAAGGAAGACTTCTTCTGGATCAAACAACAACAACAAAAAAAGAAACTCAGCTTCATGCGTTTCACTTGGAATCACTTCGATATTTCAGCATCTCAGCCACACAATTTTGTGGATGAATTAGAAGCGCAGCACCAGGGCACTACAATGTAAATCTGAAGAAGCCCGTAGCTGTGGTTTCACTGGTGGAGGCCGCTGCCTTTGGGAGACCTGGGGCAACTTTGGGAAGTCACTGGAGAACAATGCATGACTTTTTCCTCTCCATTTGCTGCAGGCAGCCAGCTCTGATGAGGGGCTGCCATGGGGCTCTGTCTGGCACCTGCAGGCACAGCCCCGCTGCCACATCACCCTTCCCGCGATGGGCTCTGCCTTTCTGAGCAAGGCAAATGAGAAAGCTCTGTCATAAAACGCCCTCCCTGAGTCGGGGATGTGCTCACCAAGACGTAGATGCAGCTGACCCAGACTCACAGAGAAATGCAGCCAAATACAGTCCCAGTAAAATTACAGATGGATAAAGCTGCTGAAGTTGGTGCAGAGAAAGAGATTTTCCCTAGCGGTGCTAGGTCTGGATCTGTACTGCCATGCTTGTTGGCTGTGCTCTTTTTGTGCTCACTGTGCATTTTACAAACTGGTAAAGCAACTGCTGGGTGAATTTGTCCCTTAAAAGCATATTGATTCAAGGAAACATGCCTCTTTACACCTCAGAAACCTCCTCTAATAGTTGATTATATTTTGATTCTCTAATTTACTGATGGGAAAGGTGGTGAGCTGCACAGATTTGTGCCTTCTAAGTAATTTGACATCTCTGAACGTGATATCACACAGCAGCAGCAACAGAATGGGCAGGTTTGATGTAGCTTTTAAAAGCGTCGCTTTGGATCCCTTCCAAGTATTTGTGCAGTGTTAGCACTTCCTATAGTGCTATACCCCAAGTATTTTGGTTGCAAGCAGCACCTTTCAGGTTAGATGCAAAATTTTCTCCTTTGCTAAGAAACTTGGTCCTGGTGTCACCCTCAGCCAGGGCATGGCTCATCCTACTGAAAAATCCTGTTTCAGCAGGTGGTTTGCAGCAGCTGGTCTGTGATACCAGTAAAGCCCTGGTATGGAATGGGGACAGCCGCTCTGGTCTCCCAGTGCTAATGCATCTCTCCCCATCTGGCGTTGCCTCGAGGGCTGCACATGCTCTGGATACAAGGGCATCCCAGCTTCCAGCCACATGGGTGCTGGGTTTCCAGGATACACACCAGTTCCCTACCAGTCCTGGTGGGAGCTTCTCCACCTGGACCCTCTTTGCCCTCTGTGTATCAATCAATCAATCAATCAATCATACATCTTTAGGACAAACCCTAAACTTCAACAATTTTGCAGAGCCGGGTTTCATTTCTCTGACAGGATCATGCTGATGGAGACAAAGCTTATTTCTTCTAAACAGCAGGTTTTGAAGAGTGGTGCTGAAACACTGTTTGAACACTCGTTCCTTTATTGGCTTCGCTGGCATAATCTCTGGCAAGCTGATTTACTGCAGCTGTTTTCCTGTGTGTAGAGCAGGGGGACCAAGTCTGTGAGCCTCCCTGTAAGCTCTTTGGGCTGCATGGGTAGAATAAAAACTGCTCAAGTCAGCCCTATGCCATTATGGTGGGATGGTGGGTGAGGATGGACAAAGTAGTGTGGTCCTCAGATGGACTGGGAGTGAGGTGGAGAAACAACCAGATGCACAAGGCAGCCTGGCTCCATTAGAGCCATCAGGACTGAATCTGCTGAGGTGTTCAGCACCTTCAGAACCCCTCAGGTGTCCCCCACCAGGCTCTAGAGGGATCTGATGGAGGCTAGGGATTTCAGGAATCCTGCTGTACATACACTATGCTGTATGTGCTTAGTGCTGCACAAAACTGTCCATGCTTTAGGTGTTCCACCCTGTATGTGCATTGCACTGTCTGCACTGTGTTGCACGACCACAGTATTTTGTATAGACTGAGCTATACATGCTCTGCGCACACATGTGCACGCACCATATTGTATGTGTACTGTGCTGACACATCAGAAGGCTGTGCCACCATCCAGCAAGACCTGGATGGGCTGGAGAGTTGGGCAGAGAAGAACCTGATGAAATTCAACAAGGGCAAGTGTAGGGTCCTGCACTTGGGAGGGTTATTCCTCCCTGCACCAGTACAGATTGGGGGCTGACCTGCTGGAGAGCAGCTCTGAGGAGAAAGACCTGGGAGTCCTGGTGGTCATGAGCCAGTAATGTGCCCTTGTGACCAAGAAGGCCAATGGCATCCTGAGGTGCATCAAGAGTGTGACCAGGAGGTCGAGGGAGGTTGTCCTGCCCCTCTACTCTGCCAGTTCTGGGCTCCCCAGTTCAGGAAGGACAGGGAACTGCTGGAGAGGGCACAGTGGAGGACCACAAAGATGATCAGAGGCCTGGAGCATCTCTCTTACAAGGAAAGGTTGAGGGACTTGGGTCTTTTTAGTTTGGAGAAGAGAGGGCTGAGGGGGCATCTGATCAACACCTGTAAATACTTAAGGGATGGGTTTCAAGAGGATGGGGCCAGTCTTTTTTCAATGGTGCCCCGTCTTTTTTCAATGGTGCCCAGTGAGAGGACAAGAGGAAATGGGCACAAACTTGTACATAAGAAGTTCCATCCAAACATGAGGAGGAACTTCTCACTTTGAGGGTGGCAGAGCACTGGAAGAGGCTGCCCAGCGAGGTGATGGAGTCACCATCTCTGGAGACATTCAAAATCCACCTGGACAAGTTCCTGTGCAACGTGCTCTAGGAGGACCTGCTTTGGCAAGGGGGTTGGACTAAATGATTTCCTGAGTCCCTTCTAAGCCCATATCATTTTGTGGTTCTGTGATTCTGTGCTGTGCTGCCCATGCCATCTCTGCTGTGTGCACAGCAGCCCCTGCTCAGTCCCCAGGCAGCACACGGAGGGCCTGCTTGCCTCTGAGAGCATTTGTGCAAGTGGGGCTGGGAAAAACACAATGTGAAAACCACAAGTACCAGCTCATGCTAATGAGGACCAGCCGCAGGAGGGTAAGCACCACTGCTGAGGGCCAGGCAATGTTTTACCACGACTGCATGGAGATGGAAATAACTACGAAGCCCAATAACTGTGGTGGTGTTTGTGATGAGAATAAAAGAGACAATTGGCTCCAAATTTCAAAACACATCTTCAGATGGGAAAACAGCCAAAATATTCCCCCCCCTCAAGGAAGCCTGCAGTGGCAGAGAGGAGAAGCAAAGCAGCATTGTTCACTGGATTTCAAACAGCTGGAAAAAGGCTACTATCAGCTAAACCCTGCAGCTCAAAGTGCTGGGGGAGGTGAGCTTCTCTTCACTAGGAATAACCATAACTACGAACAACTGCCAGCAGACTCCCCAGTCACAGCAGGAGCCAGCACTTGTGTCACCCGGGCAAGCTGTCCCTGAGCAGACTTTGTGCTTTGCCTTCTCCCTGTCGGATCTCAGCACCGTTCAGTGCTGTCCTCTGAATGCAGGAACATGTCCGTCACTGCTGACATAAAGGATGAGTCCCAGAGGGATGCTCCACCGTTACATGGGAGGTACCGGGCTTGTACACACTCCTGCATGATCAGAAAGGCAAGGGCAGGAAGGTAGGGACATCTCCCTGCAGAGGGGAAGGAGGACGCCCTGTGACGACAGGGCTGAGCTGAAATCGAAGGAAGCAATCAAATGGTTTTTGGCCACAGGAGATGAGAATGGATTTTCAAGGCTGACTGCAGCTTCCAAACCTGAATCTCACCCAGTCATTCCTGACTGAATGTGCCTGCACTTCAGCAATGCCTTAGATCAGGATCCCCAGTCCCCACGTGCAGCCCTGCAGTGCAGGGGAAGCTGGCGTATCCACGTAGTTTATTCAATATCGTCTCAATCAAACATTGTGTGCTGTCTTTTCAGGTTTTTGTCTGGGTTTGGCTCCCGTCTCATTGCACCACTTTCTGCTAGGCAGCGTCATACACTCTCTCTGCACTGTAGGCTCTGGTCAAGCCACCTCTTAAGAGGCAATAAATTATACTGAGGTATTAAAGATGCTAAACTCAGGATTGTTCATTCAGTGCTCGCCTGGCTTCCTTGCACTGTTTTATGTGAAGCTCTACAGCACTGCAAATACACCTTTCTTTTTTATAATTTTTCCTACATTTGAGATGACATGTTTCTCTGTCTAAAAATATATAAACTGATAAAGGTGCCATGTTTATTTATAGCCTTCCTATGATCCCTCAACCCTTAAAAATCTTACGGTTGTAGACGACCGAGAGAAAGCAGGCTCTCACAAGGCCACTTTACTTAATGTTTGCTGACCTCCTTCCCTGTGAAAGAGAAAGTGGGTGACTAGGTAAATATTGCTGCAGTTCATCAAGCCCTCTGAGAGTGCATGTCACAGCATCTCACCTCTGTGCCTGGCAAGATCATGGAGCAGATCCTCCTGGAATCTCTGCTAAGGCACATGAAAAATAAGGAGGTGATTGGAGACAGCCAACATGGCTTCACCAAGGGCAAATCCTGCCTGAC
>VXBW01002134.1:761939-785304 GCA_013400375.1 Thinocorus orbignyianus
CTCTGCGCTTGTGAGACCCCACCTGGAGTCCTGTGCCCAGTTCTGGAGTCCTCAACATAGAAAGGACATCAAACTGTTGGAACAGGTTCAGCGCAGGGCCACCAAGATGATTAGAGGGATGGAGCACCTCTCCTATGAGGACAGGCTGAGAGAGCTGGGACTGTTCAGCCTGGAGAAGGCTCCGGGGAGACCTGATAGCAGCCTTCCAGTATCTGAAGGGAACCTACAGGAGAGCTGGGGAGGGACTCTTTGTCAGGAAGTCTAGTGACAGGATGAGGGGTAATGGTTTTAAATTGGAAGAGGGGAGATTTAGATCAGATATTAGGAAGAAGTTCTTTCCTGTGAGGGTGGTGAGGCACTGGAACAGGTTGCCCAGGGAAGTTGTTGATGCCCCATCCCTGGAAGTGTTTAAGGCCAGGTTGGATGGGGCTTGGGGCAACCTGCTCTAGTGGGAGGTGTCCCTGCCCATGGCAGGGGGTTTGGAACTGGATGATCTTTAAGGTCCCTTCCAACTCTAACCATTCTATGATTCTATGATCTGTAAGCAGACTGCCTCTTGCTATCTAATTTCTCATGACAATTCATGGCCAAGGAGCTGCTGCTCCAGGTCCCCTCGTCAGAGCATCGTCCTGGCAGGCAGGGAGCAGGAGGCTGGTCGAGGAAATCTTCCCAACATTACCACCACATGGGAGGGTGCTTTTAGAGGGAAGAGCTCTAAAACTTCACCATCCGCAGCATTCATTGAGATTTACTGCTTCACTTGTTTGTGCACCCCCCGCCTTTTGGGGTGATGCACAGAGGATCGGTGCCCACTGGGGTGTGCAGCCTGCATGGGGAGATGGGCTGAGCATTTCAACGCTGACACTCTCCAGGTGGCCATGACAAAGATGACAAGCCACCATTTCCCTCACAGGGAACTGCAACGCCTTCCCCTTAGCACTGATATTTACAGCCTTTGTTATTTTATTTTCTTTCCAAAACGTGTGCCTTCCTGTACTCTGCTTTGAGGGCTTCTCCCATTTTTGCTTTGTTCGGGTTGAAGAACAGCGCTGGGCCATTTTTCTTGGCATTTTTTTTTATATTTTTGCCTGCTTATATATATATATGTTCATTTTTCCCCCCACAAATCTCCCTTCATGCAGCTGGCCATGCCTCACCTGGCCGTGCCTTGCCTGGCCATGCCTCGCCAGCCAGCTCAGCCACTCAGGACTGGATGTGGGATGATGTTTGAAATGGTGACTTGGCACTCAACCGCTCATGGAAACAGCTGAGACCACAGACATTTCTGAGATCCACATAAAAAAAAAAAGAAAAAAAGAAAAAAAAAGAGAAAAAAAGCAGCAATTGCTGCTGCCTGTGATTTACAGGTACCGCTGGGGCCTTGGCAAAGCTCTCTCTTCATACAGCCACATTCACCCCATCTGGAAGAGTAATCAAGGGACACAGTAATCAAGGAATGAGCTGGTCTCTGAAAATGCAAATGCAACATCCATTCTTCAAAGACCTGGCACTACTCTTCATTTTTTGCCTTTAAACATAAATCCAAGCACTTCTCTATATTAACAAAAATTGCTTGATTGCAGCCCGTCAGAGGTTTCATTAGTGTTCTTGGTGCAGAAAAGCTTCGGGTAATTAACTTGCGGGAAAGTGGTGCTAAAAAGGGTATAAGATAGAAGTTTAATAATGCCACACAGATAATGAATCTTCCCTTAATGATGTACTGAATTTGTCCAACATTTTTAAAGTGTTTTGAAACCTAATTTAATATGACAAGGAGGAATATGAGTAAACAAAACATGAAATTTAGTGAGTAGTTGCCAGTCATACAGACACCCCTGTGCTCATAGCTTCATGTCTTAGTCATTTCACTGGTTCCAACAGGTAGCTGAGTTTTTGATGGGTTGCACAGGCTCAGTGTCACACTGCCTGAGCGGTGCTGCGGCAGGAGAGGACAGGACCACTCAAGCACTCACCTTTTCTTTCTCTTTAATTTCCACCTTTTTCTGTAATACCATGGTGTTTGAAGTTACGAATCTGAATATGTGGTGCATCCTTAATGTACTGCAAACTTGAAAATCTCCCAGAGGTTTTGGATTTCACAGCCAGTATGAAAGTTGAATCTGTAGGATGTTTTGGGGTATTAAAGCAAAGCAGAAAAAATCCCCATGCTCCCCTGCTTCTCGGTCTCTAGCCCGTGTGCCCACAATGGCAAAATTGCAGTGATGCTGACCATGGCACAGGGGCTGTGTCAGGGCAGGGAAGCAATGGAGGAAGCAGATGGAGACTGAGCTGCAGACAGGAGTCTGCAAAAGGATAAAGAGTGGAAGGGTTGACAGGCCATGGCCATCCCATGCTTCAAGCACTCTCCAAGCCATCTGTCACCAAAACTGCCGGTTCCTTACAAACAAGGAGACTGCAGCACAACAGGCGCTTTCAGGCTATATGGTCCATCTCCTTTTATGATAGGTGTCTTAAGTGTGTCTGATAGCGTCTGCCTTAACAGTCTTGATTTGTCTCCTTAGCTATCAAAGGAGCTCAGGGCACTAATGGAGATGGAGATGGAGATGTTTACAATAAAGTCTCGAACGTCAGGGGAGATGTATTGCACCCCAAAAGCCACCGTTTCACTTGCTTCTGTGTTGTGCTAAGACACTTTATCTGACAAAATATTTCTCCTAATCACAGAACACAACCTATATTGCATCCATAGCTTGAGGCGCCTAGGGAGAAATATCAATGGAAAAAGCTTTGTCAAACCGCAAGATATGATCCGTTTATGTTTGACTTCTCCAGTGAATCTATACATTTCTGGACTGCAGCCATGCTGACATTTATTTCTGCAAGAATTCTCCAATAAAACAGAGTATCTGATATTAATGTGATTGACCTGTTGGCCTTACTGAAGCTGCAAGGAAGTAAGTGTACATTTAATCAATTTTGCTGTCTATGTAGAGGTCATCATTGTGAGTGGGCTCCTGGAGATACAGTTCAGTCAGAGAAGAAAATTTTTAAATTCCAATTTCATCTTAAGAATGCAAAATGTTCAACAAATACCTTCCTGTAAGAGTCTTGATGCTGCAGATGCACACAGTGCTTTGGAAATGTGGCTGCATCCCTGCCCGCTGGGTACGATTAGCATCCCTTCACCTGGCAGTTGGTCCCTGCAGAGAGTACACTCAACACTGCAGGCTGCAGAGCAAGCTATGGTGGGCCATATGACAGGTGTTGGTGTAAATCAAGAAGAGCAGCGTTCCTGAGAAGCTCAGTGCTTTGAAAATGCTGGATAAGAGGAGGTTGCCGGCAAGGTTTTTCTTAAATAAAATGCGCCCCCCCCCTTTTTTTTTTTTAATTTTATTTATTTAGCACTACATTAAACTTAACATAGTCTTTGGGGGCTTTGTTTTGTTGTTGTTTTTTCTTAAGTAAATACATGGCTTTCTTTAATAATTTTAACATGAACAATCAGAGATGATGCTTGTGAAATATTTTGTATTTTATCTAGTATCAGCCTGATCTGATGGCTAATTATGGATAGGCAAGGCCCACTGTTATCCTATGTTTGTTCATATGGCACTACTTTTTATGTCATTTGAACTGCAAGTTCCTAGCACAGGATCTGTTTTTATATTTTGTATTTATATAGAGCCTCACACAAGAGTATTACTAGAAAATAATTACAACCTACTGACATAAATTAGCAGAGAACTACTTATTTGGCTCCTGTGTGGAACAAGCAGTTATCAAAGCAGGTAGCTGTATCCTGGAAGACTAAAATTTCTCAAGAATATAAGATATTATTCTCCATTTATTCATACCCTAAGGTGCTATTTTTTAAGATTCAGACTGTGCAGTGTGAAGAAAATTGATGCAATTTGTTTTAAACAATCCAACCAAAATGCGAAGGAAGTCATCTCCATTAGAGAGGAGGGTGCTGTCTTTGTGGCTTGCTGGTCTTCACCTTCTGATGAAATCACCAGCAGGATGCATGACCAGATGTGTTGAATTTTGCATTGGGTGCTTGTTATTTGAGAAAAGCACAGAAAATCTGAAATGCTTGTATTTGGGGAGGTGGTTACAAAGAAGTTCCCTCAAGGCTGGCACTGTGAATAGAGGAGTACAAATCCCCAGAATCTGACGCAAGAGGAGAGGTGGCATCCCAGAGAAGAAACGCTCTGGACAACAGATGCCAACCCTCCCAAACCTAGCCCCCAATCTGTGATCCCAGGTGACCAGGAAAGGCAGCGGCCCTGGGACCCACATCTGAGCACTGGATGAGCTGCCAGGTTTCCTTGCTCATCTCACCAGATTTTGGTAGAGCTACCACTGAGGTACACTCTTCCTGGCAACTGTGTCACAGAATCACAAAATTACATGGGGCTGGAAGGGACGTCTGGAGATCACCTAGACCAACCCCCCCTGCTAGAGTAGGTCCACATAGAGCAGGTTGCACAGGAATATGTCCAAGTGGGTTTTGATATTGTCACTTACCTCAAGGGGCTGCTTGTCAATCTTTCTTCCTTTTTCAAAATCCTACCGTTGGGATTGTTGCATAGCTCTGGCAGCAGCAGCTGGACCAGACTCACAGCCTTAACAATGTCCATAAGACGACTTCTGATAATCTAGGTTTGTTACATAAAGACAGAAACAGAAATAATTCAGAAAACATGCTGCCTGTCCAGCAGAAAATGCACATCAATCGGCAAATTAACACCATGTAGAAAAGTCAAAAACAGAAAACCCCGGCCCCACTATCCAAGCAAGGGAAAACTGTTTACATCTTTGGGGCATCTGCTTTTCAGCAATAAATAAGCTGCTACTCATGTGAGTGCACTCACTCTCCCAGCCCAGAAGATGTGTGCACCTCAGGGTGCTCCTCTGATGGAGGTGGAAGCCAGGGATGAAAATGTAAGAAACTGGATAGGGAGGCCTGGCCAAAACCAGGTATCTCTATATACCGGTCAGCACCCACCAAAGCTCCACAGTTTATTTCAGTTACCTAATACAAAAACAAACAGCATCCAGCAAGACAGTATTTTCTCTCAGGCAAGGAGGAATCAGCTCCAGATGGAGATGCAGCCATTCTTCTAGGAGCACAAAATCAAGTTGATCAGAACTCATGGAAAACTGGAAAAAAATCTCAGCTGCTCTCACATCTATTTGGTACTTTGGAAAAGCTGGTTTCATAATGCAAAACAATTATGTAGCAGAGGAAACTGTGAAACAGAACTCAGAAAATGCAGAAATACCAGAATACTGCAACCAAAGCCTCTGAATGCCCCAGTCCCTCCACTGGCAAAGGATGGTTACAGAAATCGGATGTGTCTCAGAGAAACAATGAAAGGAGAAATGTTTGCATGAAAGTAAATTAAAAACAAACAAACAAACAAAACAAACAGAAAAGGGGAAAGTTGCAATTAGTGTAATTTGGAATTAAAAACTGGACAAATTAGATAAGGGATAGAAAAGAATACAAGAGATGGGCTACAGCTCTGGAGAAAAGAGCAGTTAAGAAAATGTCTTTAAAATATATTAGGGATGAAGTGAAGCCAAACAATGTCTTTGGACTATTACCAAACTGAAATTATAGAAATGGCAATAATTATGCAGAAAGGCAAATGTTTTTAATGAACAAATATTCCTGTTCTGAACCTGGGGAGAAAAACAACCACAAATGATGCATTCCCATCAGATGATGATGATACAACAATTTGCATAACAGCAGAAGTTCAGGGGGTAGCAAGCAATAGTTACAACAGCTAAGTGTCTTCAAATCAGCAGTCCAAATAATTTGCACAGAAGTGTTTTGAAGAGAACTTACTGGGTTTTTTTTGTTTGTTTTGTTTTGTTTTTTTTCTGGACTGCTAATGCTAGTTTTGTACACATCATGGAGTACAGGCAAAATTACAGCGGGAGAAGAAAAGCTGCTACTTGAGGGGAAAGCTGAATGATTTGGATATTGATAGGCCTGCTGAGCTTTGATCCTGGGGAGATAATGCATCCCACAAAATGGGAAACAACTCTAGAAGTTAAAAAATAGGAAGGGATAATATCATTAATGCCTATCAACAGGGGCTGATGAGGAATAGATCTTCTAAAACTAACTGGATTTTTTTTATATAATGAGATTACAATTTTGCTTAATAAAGGAAATAGTGTTGATTTAAGCTTCTGTAAAATATTTGACTTGGTATTCCACAATGTAACATTCAAGAAGCCAGTTCAGTACAAAATCAACACAGCACACAAAGTGAATTAAATACGAGCTAAAACAATTACCTGTCAAAGACCAGTTGATGTGGGTATGTTTTGAGCTGGATCTCCCCAGAATGCACTCTGTGCCCCTGAGCCAGGCAATGTTTTAATGGTTACCTGGAAAAAACCACATGAAATCCCTTCAGATCCAGCTGGTCACTGAGCTGTGCTGGGGCTAGTGGTGATCAGTGGAGGGGAGAGGTCCCTGATGCAGGGGCATTGTCCTGCTTGGCTGAATGGGACAAAACCGCACACGTTTTCTTTCAGATGTAGGTAAGATCATGCGGTGAAATAGATTGTGGCACTTGTGCTTGGCAAGGATGGGGACATGGTGGAGCTGTACCCAGGAGATCAGCTTCTGAGAGAGAGATTTGGGTCTGAGGGTGTATAATTAGGTATAAAATGGCTAAAGAGCTAATACAGGAACTCTGAGACAATTATTTCTGAAATACTGTGCACTAGAAAAGCACACTCGTAAATGCTGAGGTGGGTCTGCTTGCAGTGGAAGTGTTTCTATCAAGCTTTGCAGTGAAAAACAGGGTCTTTTATTAGAGCACAGCTGGAGACTGCAGCCACTGCAGGACTCTACCTATTGAACTGAGATCTCTATTTTTTCCAACTTCAAGTTCAATGGTTTTCTTTTTCAGCAGCTCCTTCAGTGCAACAAAACCAGTGTCTCATCTCTTGGAGAGGGCTCAGTTTGGTGTGGGCAGATTCTTCTGTCATCCCCCTTCCCCTCTGTTTCATAGAGCAATTTCATCTCTT
The DNA here is from genome assembly GCA_013400375.1 of Thinocorus orbignyianus. Lineage (NCBI taxonomy): Eukaryota > Metazoa > Chordata > Aves > Ciconiiformes > Thinocoridae > Thinocorus > Thinocorus orbignyianus. The sequence goes on from VXBW01002134.1 coordinate 768,957, forward strand.
CCATGACCAACTGCTGAAGCACCTCATCACACATCACTTTGTAGCTGGCACATGTAATGATTTTCCAGTCACTTGGCTTCCACACAGTAATGCTGGATTTGGGGTTATTTTTCTTGCTAGTAGTTGATGATGGTTAAAGTGCTTTAGGACGCACTTGCACACAAGCAGCTCATTTTATGCTGTCTTTAGACCACTAACCACAAATCCTTGCTTGGGGGGATCTGGGCACCAGCACCAAAGGCTTGGCTGCCGCTCACCTGGGTGATGCGCTGCCAGCTCAGACAAAGTCAACAACCTCATCCACTGGCAACATCATTCTTTTGGGATCACGAAGTATTTAGAAAGTATGCCCTGGATCCACAACTGCATATATTTATTCATATTTTTTTCTCTTAAGCTATTGAGAGCTGGTAAAGTTAAGTATCCTGATCTCAGTTCTTGTGAAGGTCTGGATGTCACAGGCTGAAGCCAGAATATTATCCCTTGTATAACTGGGGTTATGTGAGCAAGCTGTTTCTAAGTTAATTGTAGTTTAAAAGTGTTCCCCAGCCTTTTTCTCCCCTGTCTTTTTGCTACTCTTTATACAAAGTCACACCAAAATACCTGTGGTGGCCTGCTGTGCTCGTGTGTCAGGCAGCAGCTTTGAGACACCCATTTTTAATCTGATTTGCTGCGGTGGTGAGAGCAAGCATTTGAGGTCTGGCATATTAAGCCACACCATGATGTTTGCTGGATCCTCCAGATTTCAAGTCAGTAAGAAAAGCAGCAGCTCTGGTCATTCCTATTGCAGAGAATCTGCTGCAACCCAATCCCTGGGCAAGCTGGGAGGCCATCCCACTGCAGTCCCACATCATAACTGCATTGCTACTGCTTTCTGTCCTTGAGTGTTGTGCAGGGAACCAACCCATCTTCACTTAGTTGCTTCTTTTGGGAACAAAAATGCTCAAGTACAGGTGTTTATTCCATTTCTAAAGCATACATGCAGCCTTGCACCAGCAAATAGCTTTCTGGGGTAAGACCTGTTCATTAAAATTGAAGAATAATCAACCTGTACCATCACTGACAAATAAACCAACATAGAGCTCTGAAAGAATGTGGGGTGCTTATCTCCCCTCCTGATGGCACTCTGGGTGCCAGTGCAGAGCTGGGCAGTGAGGGGATGAGATCTGCACAGAGGTGACACACGCATGGTCTTGGGGCAATCCTGTGGATTTCAGTAAAGGCTGGTCTGTGCAGATGCATCTGCCAGCAGGAAGGTGGAGAAGAAAGGCAATTACAGCCATTATTAGTCACTTGTGGACTGGCTGATTACATGGCATTAATAAGGAGGGAGTAGCGACGAAAACATTGCACCAACCCGTCTGCCTTTTCTTTTCCCTGCTGCGGATGTGCCGTGCTCCATGTGCCAGCAGGAACTGCCGCTGGTCCCACCAGGAAAACCTCCAGGCTGTGTAGCATCCCACGCAGAGAAGTCCTCTGACAGCACATCCCTCCCCAGATACACTCATGGGGATACTGTGGGGCTCAGGGGCTCCGAGTCAAACCTTGATGTATTTGTGGAATTAGGGCTGTGCCAAAGGCAGCCGAGGACACTGAACTCCCAAAGGGAAAATCTCCCCGGAGAGATGAAAAATTGCTTTTCCAATTTTGAAAAACTTTTTTTTTTTCCCCCCCAGCTGAACACAGAAGAGAGATCAGAGCCCAAAAGTAGAGAAAGCTTTTAAACAGCAGATTGCCCAATGATGGGGAGGGCTGCAGAAGCATTTGATGGTTGTTTTGACTGAAGATGAAAGCATTGCACTGCTCAGCCACGCAGGAGGCCACAATCCTGTGACAGAAACAGTTACTTTAAAAGGAAGAAAATGTGACTATTTTATACTGTTTCTTGGAAGTAATGATCAGAGATTTTGTTTATATTTTTTAAAGATGCTGAATTATTTACTTTGTGATAAATATTACTTAAAATATTCTGGGAAAACAAATGCAAAACAAATGACTTAACAGAGATCCCCAAAAGCTTTCCTGCATAGCTATTATTTCTCATCCTCTTTGCAAGGAAAAGTCTATTTAAAGTTTCTATTTATGATAGTATTCAGATGACTTTATCTAAGCACAGCAAGCATTTCTTAGTTTCATCTGTCAATGGCTGCCACTGAAATCAAAGGTTTTACCAGGGGGCTAAACCTGTTGTGCTGCTTTATTACATATTAGTCATCCCTACCTCTCCTCCGGCAGTTGAAGATCAGAGTGTGACTTGTCCCTAGTGAAGCACAGCGCCGTGCTGCTCCTCCCACATCTTGCCAAAAGGGTATTTCCTTTTGATTAGATATTAGCTGAAAGCAGCTCGTTGGCAGGATCCTCCCAAACACCACTCGAGAAGGAGTTGGTGGGGGAGCACAGAGGCTCTCCCCAGGATGGGGGAATGCACCCAGATCTGCTGCCCCAGACCACCCCAGGGGCCCGACACCCCCTGTGGAATCTCAAATAGAGTCCCAGCTCTCACAGAAGGGGTGGTCTGGTATTTAAGTAATAAGAAATATATAGTTCCCAGCCAGCCCAGCAGCCAGCCTTGTGCACTGGGAAATCTCCTGAGGTGCTCATCTCAAAACTACTGCTTTCAATGTTGCTTTCTCTCATGGAAAGCTTTCTGCTGCTGACTGTACGTGAACAAGCATTGCTTCAGCTTCCATGATCTGGATCCAGCACTCTCCTGCAACGCTATGTCTCCTGGGGAGGGCAGTGCTGCCACCTCCCATTGCTGGGTAGATGGGTGAGGACACCATGAGCTAGAAATGAAGGAGTGCAAGGCATCACATCAAACTTTGAGCTTGGCTTCTCCAGTATTTCAGTTAGTGCAAGCTCATTTTGTTATCCTATGCAACTACAAGTGCCACAGAAGAGCAGTTTCCGCTGCTCCTCCTCCTTCCCCAAAGGGGCAAATCAAAGCCACATTGTCCCTGAGCCAGTTTCAAGATGCTGCCTGCCCTCTTCTACCCCATGGCCAAGTGTCCTGGTCATAGAAGTGGGGAACATGCTTTGCAGAAGAAACTCTACCCAAATTGTCTGGTACCTGGGTGGGTAGGAGACGGCAATGGGTTTACTGGGGTGTGAAAGCCTGGTCTGGTGTTTTGGGAGGAGGTTTCCTTTTTGTTTCATGACCTCAGAAAATCTATATCAAAAAATCAAGTCCCCTGCTCTGGTTTTTATGGAGTCTAGCCATAGGCATGAAGCCAGGTGAAACAGAGCTGCGGCCATCTCATCTTCTTGCCTGAGCTGCTGCATTTCTTCTTGTATTCTCCCACTTACAGGAAGAGGCTCCTAGCATATGCCAGGAACCTGTCACAGATGTTCTTTGAAGCTCATTTACATTTAAGTGTCTTGTCCATAGCAACCTTGCTATTAAATGGGGTGACATTTTCCTCACTGAATCTGAAACCTGCCTGTCATGGCTGGTGGCCAACACTCAGAGTCTGTTGGGACCACATGCTGTGCCCTCTCTCCCCCGCAGAAGAAACCTGCACAGAAGTCAGGCAGCATCCATTAAACCAATTTTGTTCCTATTCTGAGAGCAGAGTGGAAAAGGTATAAGGAGAGACAGTATTTTACATTTTTGATTCAAAAGAATAAAAGGTTCATAGCATGAAGAAATTGACAGGCTGAGAGAGTTGGGGTTTTCCAGTCTCGAGAAGAGAAGGCACCAGGGAGACCTTATCTAGGTCTTATTCAGGTACTTCCAGTACCTAACAGGGCTACAGGAAAGATGGTGAGGGAGTCTACCAGAGACTGAATTGATAGGATAAGTGGTAATGTTTTAAACTGAAAAAGAGGAGATTTAGATTAGATATTACGAAGAGATTTTTTACTGTGAGGGTTAGCTTCTCTGGGCAACCTGGGCCAGTGTCTGTGGGTGCCCCATCCCTGGATGTGTTCAAGGTCAGGCTAGATGGGGTTTTGAGCAACCTGGTCTAGTGAGAAGTGTCCTTGCCTGTGGCAGGGGGTTGGAACTAGATGATTGTAGACTGTGTGTAATGGGGTTCACTTGCTAAAACTAGCAGGCAGACACTCATGCATGGGAATAGCATCAGTGAAGTCAATGAGGCGATGCAAATACTTGCACAGCAGCAGCTCCAAGCACAGACTCAATCTGGTTCCACAACATCAGAGTCCTGCAACCCCCATTTCAGGAAAAGAAAGAACCTAGCCCACTCATCAGGGATGTGATGGGAATGGAGGTGGAGCATCTCAGCTGCAGCAGGAGGCTGTACCAGCTGTGTTTCAGGAGTGTGCAATAGCCATGGGTGGGAAACATTACAGTTTCACAGCCCCTTTACTCATGGTCTATGGACACATCCTGCCTTCAGGTATTTATCAACCCTGCCTTTTTTTTCCATGGAAGATTTAAAATATTTATCAAGATCCGAGTGCTGTTTCTCAGGAATGAAGCTTATTGTCAATCCAGGAGGAAATCAGAAAGGTTTCTGTGCTCATAGGCAGCGTCCAGTGCCTGGCAGCCCCTGAGGAGCTTTGTTATTAGATACAGATGGATGGATGAGCCCAGGGTACCACTGGCAGGCACAAGGAAGCAGCACCTGCCTCTTCAAAACTTCAATCAGTAACAAGGAAACAACACAGCATACATCTGCCTCTACCTAAGATTTGGGGTAGATAGCAATGCGTGAAGGCACACGCATTTTCTGGCAACACTTGCGTATTACTGATTTTTTTTCAAAGTTTCTTTTCTATTTTAACAATTTGGGTGAAAACTTGTTCTTAGAATGATGGTGTTATTCACCAGTGGGCTGAAGATGTTATGTCTCTGTACTGTTTGTTGCACTGCAAAGGAAAAATATAAATGTGAAAAAATAAACATAAAATGGTTTTTGAACTCACATTTTTGGAGTGATTCAAAGTAATTGTAGGGCTTCAAATTTTCAAGAGTACTTTGGGTTTCTGGGCTTGTGCAGTTTAGAGCAACTGAAAATTAATAGAGTACTTTAAGTTTTTAAGAGCACTTCAATTTGCAAGTGATCAGAGTTCGGGGATGCAGAGAATAAAGTAATTTAAAATAACTGGAAATGCTTTTCAGAGTGTTTATCGTAATTCTGGCATAAACAACACCATGTCCGTGGGCTGCCAGCACTTCTATTGTTTCCTGTGTGCCAAAGTTTTAGCTCTATGACAATTAGCTCTTCAATAAAATCACCTGGCTGATCATGGCTTCTTAAGTGACAACCTGTAATTTTGAACAGCCAAAAAGTTGTGTACGCTTTGGGCACCATTTCTTTGTTAAAGGCTTCTTCCCATTTATGTGAGAGCCCTTAGACTCAGATGAAAAATTCAGGAAATCCTCAAGGTCAAATTAAGATCTGCCACCACAGTTGCTGCTGGCTGGATTTGCTGCCAAAACGACCCTCATGCGCACAACCATGCTCACAACAACTTTCCACATTTTCTTGACTCATTACACATTTAGGCTTTATTTCCAGTTCTCTGGTTTCCCCCAAATACCCTGATGTAGACATACAGCAGAAATTGCGTTTGCTCCTTTGCACAGGGGTGTCTGTAGTCATAAATATGGCATGTAGATACACACGGCCTAAAAACTCCTGCCTCTAGAACTCAGTAGTTCAACTTAAAAAGAAGTGAAATAATTAGATCTTACAAAACCAAACCAAAATAAAATAACTTTTTGAGATTTCCTGGAAAGATACGCTTCTGAAGGTATGTTTTTGTTCTAGAAGGAAGGTAGATACACTGCAGTTGCACAAATTACTCCTAATGTAGCTCCTCAATGGACTATCAGGGCATTTCCTTTCGTGTCTATTGAAACTTGTGACTAAGAAATTACTTCTCAGTTGTTCCATTCATCTGCAATAAATCTCATGCCTGTAGAAGGAAAGATGCCATCCTGAAATTACAGCTTTCCTGTCAATGTGCTTGAACAGGTCACCCAGGGATTGTCATTTTTCATCTGAAAGCAGACATCAGAGTTCCTTTTTCAAAGCATTATTTGAAGTAGTAAATGATGTGGAGAAAAGAGCTGACAGCAGAAAGGAAAATAACATTTGCACATCTTGCACAGCAATTTGAGGCAAGGCAGGTGCCAGAGGAAGAGCTGATCCACGGGGAGGTACTGCCAAACTGCAGGAGGGGATTTCCCTGGATTTAAACCCCAACTGGAAATCTCTCTAAAGATTCAAAGTTTTTGCTGTTTGTTTCTTTTAAGGCACTTAAACCTTATCAAGAAGGGCTAATAAGATAGTTAGTCTCAGAAATAACTCAAAACAACAGAAAGTGCCCACAAACCTCAGCACAGTGAGTCCTTCTACCCACAGCTATGGTTTCTGAACATTGCAAGAAGAGAAGAGGAGGATTTGAGGAGGAGGATTTTCCTGCTAAGAGAACATTGGAAAGGCAGAAGGAATCAGCTGAAATAAGCAAAAGGTTCAGCAGACCTACCCAGTTCTGGAAATGGGAACAGGATAAGATGAAATACGGATATTTTCAATGAGAAATTCTCTAAAGTTTCTCATAACCAAAACACATATGTTTAAGGGAACAAAAGAGAAACAAAAAGCATAGCAGAGTATGCAGACAGATATTACTTTAGTCCTAGCACTCCCCTAAATCAAGGCTATGGAGCTACCATCATGCCTTACCTTTGAGATGCAGCCTAGTTTACAGGAAAACAGTCACTTGAATTTGTCTGCACCTCCTGATTTACCAAGGCAAGTGCAGGTGTGAGCTTCTTTCTCAAAGTGGTATTCAAAGATGTGCCAAACAAAGACATCCAACCAACTAGATTAAAGCCAATGAATTCCTTCTTGAGCAGCACATGCTACCCAACTGTGCCTGAGTTTCCATCTGGAAAAAGCAATGGGTTGGAACAGAGCCTCCCACAAAGCAGTCACAGGAGCCCTACCATCAAGCCCTGCATTGGTCCAGACCCTGGTGGAGCACATACCTGACAGCTACTGGCCTTCAGGAGCAAACCAATGCCACAACTGAAGAGCTGGGAGGATGAATCTCTTGGCAGCTTGACAAAGGAGCCCCCTTTATATAAGCCACGAAGCTTCTGTAACCCACCATGAAGACATGAAGAACACCAAGTGGAGAATCATAAGGGACAGTATCCCCACACCTACATGTGCACTGTCTCCTTACCTTGTTCCTTCACCCCCCTTCCTGTGAGCATTGCATGGCCAACCACAGAAGAAGAGCATTTGGAGCACCTATCTCTAGGAAACAAGCTGAGAATTCAGGTTCCCTGATCTTTTAATGATTCTAACATTCCAGTCCCACCCCTTCCTAATTTGCACTTGATTATCAAGCTATTTAAAGTTAATCACTCATTGCAAAACTCTGTGCTGTATCAGGTAGCAGCAATATGTGCTCTGATAATTAGTAGTCTTCATAGATAGATGATGCATGTATGCTCACAGGGAATATTGCTGTCCTCTGGAAAGTGTAATCGGGCCTGTTTGTTTCCCACAGCCTAGGACTTAAAATTCAGTAGTGCTGCTTTTAGACAGCTACAGGTAGCTGTAATTTAACTTATGGAATCCATGGCCTGAGTTATGCAAACATTGGAGCTTAGATACTACACCTAAAAATGTGAGATACCAAGTGTATTAATTATGGCATGCATACCTGATTTTAGGATATTTATAATTAGATTGTAGAAGAAAAAACCTGTGTCTGAGATGCAAACGGGCAGTTTGTGGGACTTTGTAAATTGCCTGCATATCTGGAAGTTACCAGCAAGAAAAGACAATGCAAATGACTGCTTTGTGCATGGGGTGTTGTTACAATTAACAAGCACCTTCGGCTTTACAGAACTCCATGGAAAGCCTCTATAGGATAAACAATGCAATTATGTCTGGAAAAAGCAATCACATCTCCTGCAGAATAATTTACAAGGACATTAACTCCATAGGCAAATCATAATTAATTAAGAAGCTTAATGTGTTGACTTTTTAATGTCTAATTATACCTCTATTTATATCAGTTATAGGTAAGAGTCAAAGAAGTGGAGGCAGAATGCTTTTTAAAGAGTTTTCCTTGTTGCTTTTTTTTAAAATTCCCAGAGGAATGGGCTATGAAATCTTGAATTACGAACAGGGTAAAAGAAGTTATGAGATGGTGAAGCAAGAGCTTCATAAATCAAAGCTTAAGCATGTGGTATAATTATTTTTTTTTTCATTAAAATATATGAAAGTAAACTTAGCTTCCCTACTGAAATAAAGTACTTAGTTCTCCACCTTTCCAAATACAAACATAAAACAATTTGGCTCTAAGTTTAAAACAGTTCTTATATGATAGACTTGGGCTTTCTGCTTCTCGGGAGAGTGCAAGAAGGCCAGGTTAATTAGCCAGAAACGCTGCCACCTTCTTCCACCACAGACTGGATTGTGGGAATTAAACTTCTTTTTTTTAAAAAACTGTCTTTCCCATTCTCCAGTGAAACCCTTTGGGGTTTTCCCAGCCTTGCTGGGGTGGAGGAGTTCCGCTGGAGTGAAGGTGGCAGTGACAGACCTCAGAATCTACCAGGAACAGTAAAGAGGCTGCAGATGTCCTCTTCTCTGTCCCTTCTGTCCTCCCATGTGCTCGACCCAAGTGGGTGATTGGTGCCCAGTGTGGGATTCCAGTCCTCACGGTAGCTGAACATGCTCTGCACTTCGCTACAGGCAATGACGAGAAGACCATACTGCTGAGGTCTGATGGATCAGGCCCGCTTGGGTGATGGACCATCCATGAGGTGCCTGGTGCGCTAGGAGCTGGGAGGGCAGAGCGGCTTCCCTCCAGCTCCTCACGGAGCCAAAACCTCTCTCTGCACAAACAGATGGGTGCAAAGGCCTTGTTCCTGAATCCATGCCATGTCCTCACCACATCCTCTCCTGCTCCCTAACTAGCAGCCAGCGGAACCACGTCTCTCTGTGTCGTTAGGCAGACACCGTGGTGTGCTGCTTTACGTGCCTGCTGGCATGTCCCGCATGCGTGGTGGCTAACCTGTCCTACAGAAAACCCACAAACTATGATGAGTAATTTACTTAACGCCTGATAAACTATGATCTCTTCACCAGGTCCAATTTCCTGATTGCAAAGGGGTGTGTGTGTTATTTCAATTTTACTCTCTGGCCAACAGATTCATAAAGCTGGTTTGTCATTGTAAAAACACTACAAAGTGCAGAACAGAAACTCTTCATCGTCAGGGTTAAAACGATGTTGCAAATTGTATGAAGAGGCATTACATTTTTATGAAGGGCAGGGTTTTATATCTATTTGATGAAGAACAACATTAAAACAAGAAGAAGGAAGGAAGGGAGGGTGAGAAGTGGGAAAATGTCAAGAAGGAAATAAAATTTTTTTTTTTTTTTTTAAAAAAAGTGATTTGCAGAAGAAAATATTTGAGTTACTTCCTAGCCTGATTCTTTTCCCCATCATGGGCTGGTGTCACATCTTCAGTCCTAGCTGTGGACAAATCTGCCAGGCTGCCCATGGCAAGGGTGGAGGAATGCAAACTCCCCCACCACATCCCAGCTGTTGGTGGTATTACTGTAGGGTTTAAGTCACAAACCCCATCAGATTCACAATCCCTACCAGATTTAGCTGTGGCTGCTGGCTTGAAGCTATCTGACCTGTTTTCTCCCACCAGGTCTCCCCCTCCTTACCGCTGCAGGCAGGACCAGCAGGGCTTCCTCAGAATATGCAGCCCTGTCCAGTGATTTATATCACCACGGGGTTACATGTGAGTAATTTCTCTGAGTATTATTAATTCTCCACTTTCCCAAGGACAAACCGCTCGCTATAAATCAGAGGTCGTCTTCATAAATTCTTTCTGTCATCTGTGGGAAGCAGTGGTTGAAGTTCGCTTTTGCAGACCTGATATGACGCCTGTTGTCGCTCAAGTTCTCCACGTACTCAGCATCGGTAAAAATGACACCAAATAAAAATATTTCCCAGAAAACCATAAAACATAGAGAACCTTCTACAAATTCAGCTAAAGTCTGCCTGCAGAAGCCTTACTGGCTTTTCCTGTCCCCTGTTCGGCAGTGAAGGTGATTCATAGCCACACAAGTAATGCTTAGCACAAAATGGGAGAATGTGAATAGTTTTATCATCACTCCCACCAAGATATTTTTCAGAGAATGAGTAAGTCTTCATCTATTAAACTACGTGTGTTTTATTAGTTCTAGTAAGAATGTATTAGACTGACAAGGATCTCAGAGGTATTTGTCTTTTTTTAATACCCAGGCTGCTATTGTAATGAGAGCTCCAGAGCCAGGCGGGCCAGAAACCATTGTGCTTCATCTGGTTAGGAAATTAAGTGATGGACGCAGGGTGCATTCAAATGAGGAGTGCTGCAGTAGGTCTGGAGACCGTAGGAGAAGATTAGCTATAGCTCATACGCATTTAAAGCTCTCTTCAGCCAGCAAAACACAGAAAAGAGTTGCATTAAAGAAGGATCCCCATAAAATTGCTGTTGGACTCTGACAGTGGTAACAAAGCTACAGGAGAGAGTTAACAGTAAAACTCTTTCAGATACTGGGGTTTGTTTATTGTGAACAGTTTGTTGTGAAAACTTCATTTTCAAAAGTAGCCTGAGAAAGGCAGACAGGTTCGCATCCACCGAGCTCTGGGAGGGGGCATTAGCACCACTGATATAAGGTGGCACTGAGAGATTGCCTCTCTTGGAGAAGGAAAGGCCAAGCATAGTAGAGGGATGAGAAAAGTCTGGATGATCTGAGAAAGGCTGCACAGCCAGGCAACGGGCATGTGCTATCGACGGTTATTAAAGCTCATCAACAGGATGCAATGTAGGTGACTATTAACTGTGATTTGGAACAAGTTTTTGAGTTGTCAAACTCTGACAGTCTGTAAAATTGATTGATTGAGAGTCTGTAAAATTGACTCGTAGACTAGCAGCTGGTTCTTTATAATCTCTAAATTCACCTTTACCATTAAGCGTAATGACAATTGCTGTTTGTCATGGCATCCACACCACCACAGTGTACAGAAAACAGAGTCCTGTGCTTACTGCACCTGGTCACCCTGCAATCATCCCCCTGGTTCTCCCAGGGTTGATGTCTCATGAGGAAAAGGAGGTTTCCGACTAGCGTCTTTGCAATCCTGCCATACTGAGAAATGTGCAGTCTGGTGCTCCACCCTCCAGCCAGTAGCAGATAACGTTGCTGTCGTGAGCAGTATTTTTCCCCATTGACTGAAAATGCATCACAGAATTTAGCTTATTTCCAAAAGCAATCCCACTAATTACTCATGTAGAGTGAAAACCGGAGGCCTTTTAAAATTTTTACTGCCTCCCCCTTGCTGGCAAATTGGTTACTGGTTCAGCTCCATTGGAATCACCAGCCAAGGACAGCCAAATTACTTTTACAGCGTGAAAAGCTGAAAACAAAAAGTCCCTGTTAATTTAATTTGGTCCTTTCAAGTGCTTCAGAGATTTTGTTAGCAGAGGTGCTAACATTATCATCTTGTGCTACTTAAAACCCAACACATTTCTCGCTATGTTTTCAAACATAACACTTGATTTTATTTTTAAATATTGATGTGCCCTATGAAATTTTCTTAGAAATCTTTTATAGAAAGGGCAAGTCTGAGCAATTCTGGTTTTAACTTTAAGGGACCTTTCAAGTACTGTGTGTGTTTTTCTCTTCTGGGAGAACGATAGGCGAACACTTTTCTTAATTAGCAAATGCTTATATAACTTGCCTAAATATAAAATTAGACTTTATTTTCAAGCTGCTGACCTACTAGATTTGTTTGTGTCATGTGGAGTTCTGGCACAATAGTAACTGTGAAAATTGTGCTAAAATTGGAGCTGCAAAATCGTCTGCTTTATTTTTTTCCTTTCTGATGTACACAACAGACATGGGAGGGTCTAGCAACACCCAGGGTGCAGAGGAAAGCTGGAGTGGGATGTGTCAAGCGCGGAGCAGGAGGGGTTTGGCCTTCTCTGAAAAGACTGAAATCTGTCTCCATTACAGCAAGGAGTTGTTTTGCCCCGGACTGTCTGGGCGGAGGATAAAGTCTCTTTAATTTTCAGCAGAGCTGAGCATCTGCTACTTTTAACTCCAGTTCTCCTTACTTCTGCAAGCACTCAGAGCATGTTAATTCACAAGATACTATTTGGGAGACTTTTTCAGCCAAGCTCTAGCCAGGCCCAGTGTTACTTCACGCCGGCAAGCAAACCCCTCATTGTACACCCTTTGGGAATACCCTGTCTCGGCTCTGCTTCAGGTCCTTGCAGGAGCCCCAGACCCCTAAGTGCTGCGCATTGCAGATGTCCAGTCCAGAAGATCCAAAGCTGCAGATCTTCAGACCCTGAGTCACAGCCTATGAACATGACAGTTTAAATGGGGTTTGCAGGGGGCTAAATTAACCTGCAATTCAAGCTTTCCTGTGAATAATTCACTATCCTGTGAAGTATGTGGCTAGGCAGTTCAATTTAATATCCCAGTCAAAGAAATCAAATGAAAGAAACCCAATACATATACTGCAATCTCATTTGGAATGCGCTGTAATTTTAATTTGTCTTGTAACCTCAAGCACTGAATAAAAATAATACACCTTCACTATTCCAAATGCCTTAAGGAAAGAAAGATGCTGGAACAAAATGTTTTGCACTCTGAAATTAACTGACAGATCTATTTATTCTTGCATGTATCGATCATGGAGAAGGTACAAATATAGTACAAATGGCACACCCCTGTCTGAGCATAAACCACAGATAAACCAGCCTCACCAGCACGTGCCTGAATCTGCACGAGAAAGCAGTGGTCCAGGAGCAGAGGTGTGGATAAGGCATTGACATCTTCCCAAGGGGCAAGATGCTACCAGAGCCCCGCCACGTGCTTATCAGCCCAGTCCTTATTTCATGACGAGAAAAGCATTCAAGAAATACCATGCTGTGAAGACCTGTGTCATCTGACAGTAATCTTCTCCAGCGGCACCCTTGGGGTGTGCAGCTGGGGCTGGGGGGTGCAGGCTGGGAGACCCAGGTCACTTGGTCTCATAATTTTCATGGTGTTTGGAATCTGTTCTTCAAAATTTTTAAATTACGGCTTTTGAAAAATGCATAGGAGAACGTGAAACCTCCTTTGAAACTCACGGCTTGTGGAAATCCATAAAGTCTCTAAAAAAGTTGTTCATACCTGGAATGACACAGGCCAGTATCTGGATATTGGAGGTTTTTTCTTGCTTTAGTCATAAACCCAAGGAAAACAGAACATTTTGCCTGAACAGTGACTATGCTAGAAAGTTGAGAACTCCCACCTCATGTTTGTTTTGACCTGAAGTTTTTCAAGCTTTTTTTCAATGCATCATTGTGGAAAAAGTAAAAGCTAAACACCCGGTGGCTGCACCCCTGGGTCCTCCAAAGAAGCCAGCAAAGAGCACAAAACCAGACTCCGACCATCTGATAAGGAAGAGGGGCAAAGGAGAACAAACGGCAGAGCTCAGTTCTGTCAGTCTCCTCATAAGGAAATTCAATTTGCTGGCCTAATATGTTTTGCTTGACCTAGCTTTCAATAAATTTGAGTGACACTGTCAAGATCATTTATGCCAGTGAAAAGCGGAAAATCATTATAGTTAAAAGTTACCAAATGCATTTTTTGTGATTTAAGACCAGGGAGCGATTTCTTCCTTTCCTCTTGCAAGCAGGACTTTTCTTGGTGTTGATGGGTTGTAATAAGGACTCAGCGTTTATCAAAATATGTCCCTGACAACTTTTTCTGTAGGAAAATTATGAATACAGATATTTCTGTACTTTTATAAGACTTGAGCTGGGAGTTGCTAGCAGCTGGGGATGCTCAGAAATTGGGCTGAGTCGTGCCTGCAGGTGAGGAGGAGTGCAGGACTAAGCTGAGGCTGATAACCATTCCACTTACTAAGTAAAAGTAAAATGAAAATCAGAAGTCCCATTCAGGAGGGTCTGCTCCCAGCTGTGGTGGCAGAGCTGCTATGTGCCACCATGTCAGTGGCCAGACTTCATTGAGTTCAGCATTTTGGGCTCTGCAGCAGGTTTGGCTGAAGAAGCTGTAAAGAGAAGAACCAAGAATCAATTACGGAGAGTTAATTCATCAGCAATCTGGAGGTGATGTATTGCAGCTCGGTTGTCCATGGGCAGGTGGAAATAGAGTTGCTCTGAATAATGGAACTATGAATGGGCACCTGGGTGCTGCATTTTGGCTGCTGGAAGTGGCTAAATGCTGGTGAACTCTTTCAAAGGAGCCTAATCCCAAGAGCAGCCTGAGGATGCCCTTTAGCCACCTCAGGGCTCGGCATCCATCCAAAATGGGATACTTTTCCCTGTCCACCTTAGGCAGGGATTACAGCAGAGGGAAATCCCTCCCAGTGCCTCCCTGATGGCTGTGTCGTGGCTGCAGGGCAGGACTTCCTCAGTCCCAGGATTCCTCAGTCCCACACTGAGACCTGCAGAGGCAAAGCATGGGGCTGGCAACTTTTGAAAAGCCTGCAGCTCAGAGTCATTTCATGCTAGACCTTGCCTAGTCCTACCCCAGATGCTAATATGCTGAAGTTCATGGTACACAAAATAAGCATAACAATATCAATAATCGTTAGAAAGATAATAAACACAGCAATAACAATAAATATTAATCCAGAGAGGTACCTAATAAATGACAGTGTTACAAAGATATCGGGTAACTTGATGCACAAGTAATGGCTTCTTGTGGTAACGGAATTACGAATAAATTATAACTGATAGAGCCCAATCTGTGCTGTCTATAGAGCTGGGAGCTCTGCTCTCTGGGGACCGTGGGGCCACTGAGGCCACGGCCTGAGCAATCACAGCCTCAGGTCTGCCCCAAATAATGCACATCGTCACAGGTTCTCTCCATTCATAAGCCATCCTCAACTCAGCATCTGTTACCTGCATCGGACATTTTGCCACACCAGGTATTTTCAGAAACTCATGGCAGTGAGCAGGCTCTGACCCACTTTTTTTTGTGTGTTTAATACAAAACTATATTAAAATGAATAAATGTCTTATAAACTAATGACTGCACATCTCTCCCCAAATTCACTAAACCATATGTGGCCAAGGGCACAGGGCCACCCAGGGGAATATTCAGATTACAGCAATTTTGTCACAGCTTCCAGAGCTGTAGGGTGAGTTCAGCCTTTTCCTATTAAAGAAATGGCTGCTCCAGCAAAGGCTGAGATTAGGCAGATTAAGAGGGAGACTGGTAGAATAGAGAGCTCAGTTTTGCTTCATACTAGGACAAAACATGGCTCGAAGTAGTCAGATGTTTAAGACAAAGCAATAACAACAGCCTGATTCATAGGCTTCAGCTTTGTAAATGTTTATGTTGTAAATAAATAGCTGAAATATGCTGTTTACCCCAGACATAAGCAATGCCACGAAAAGTGAAAGCAAATACGAATTATGCATTACAATACTTATATTTCTCATTTTTCATCAGCAGCTTTCGTTTTCTAATTTCAATCTGTTTGAGAGCACTTAGGAATCTTGTCACAAAAATGCTTCATTGGTTGCTTGAGATTGCTTTCTTGATGCGATATTGAAAGGGAAACAAAATCCCTCCCCTGTTAGGGCTACTCAGGCAGTGTTATATTTGGGTCTACTTTGACAGATTTTTCTTTAAGGTCCTGGTTACAAATAAATGAACAGTTTTAAACCTACATAATGAACTCTTTGTTCTTTAAGAGCTTTACTTTATTTAAAGTCTTTCACCAAGCTTAGGTCTGCAATTTCTTTCAAAGCGTTTTCTTTTGGGTACAATGGTATCTGAAGATGGATGTAAAGGTTAAAATGCAAAATATTAATCTGCTGAGCAGCTGGAAATTGCATGGACTGAAGGTGCCAAGCCTAAAATAATTCCTCCTTGGAATTATCAGTCACTCTGCTTTTTCTGTAAAAGTAATTTCAAGCATATTGTAGAGGTGTCAAGCCAGCACATTAGCACGGCAGCCCAAATAAACTAGCTACTGAACTTTGCATGTGGCTGCAGATCCATCATGGCCCCGGCGTGCAGCAGGGCTGGCGTGGGGCCAGCCGCCCCATTCTCCCTTCTCCATCAGTTAAGGAGGAGTCTAAACCTTCACCGTGGTCATTAGCTCTTCCTAGAGCACTTCAGACCCAGCAGTCCTTATGGGTGATGCGGAGAAGACCACCTGACAGCAGCTCTCCATAGAAAATGGGAATGGAGAATGTAAAAAAACCCAAGAAATCAATATGGACATAAAGGGCTTCCCACAGGGCTGAAGCTGCAGGAATGGTGATTAAATAAACGCATTAGCCAATATCTCACTGTATGGCTTGGGCTCTTTCCTCTTTTTTTTTTTT
>VXBW01002134.1:785359-834714 GCA_013400375.1 Thinocorus orbignyianus
TTAACACTGCTCTGATTAAAAAACCCAGTAAGTGAGGTCAACACGGCTGTAGTAAGTCATGGGTTGTCTCAATTTTAAAGTCAAAGGGCACTATTTTCTCCCTTCTCTCCCACAGCCTTGGCTATAAGACTCAAATTAAAGTTGATATTGAATCCCAGCCCTTCCTTAGCTGGTCTAATCACACTGCTTGTTTTGTTGTACGGACCCTGAAGTCACTTGCAAGGAACATTGTAAATCCACAAATAACGATAATAATTGTGGTAATTCAGTGCAAGATTACTCTGCTGCTAACAAGAGATACTCAAATGGTTATCTTTTGATGAAAAAAAAAACCAACCCTAAAAACTAAATCAGGGAAAAAAGATTAATTGCTATATTTCCATCCCAAGCCTGGAGCAATGATTGATTAAACTGCAGGGAAGTCTAATTAATACACCAGCTTTCCTTGAACTCCCTAGTGACGTGATGAAACGCGGTTTTGTAGCTTTTCAAGGAGTAAAAAGAGAGCCCTTTCAGAACTGATGGTGCAGAGTGAAGGGGACACCACTGAATTATTGCCAGGGAGTGTCAGATAATGTTTCACAATCATGTCTGGCTGATTTTCTGATTCCTGGAGTTCTTGGACTGAGACCAAGATGCAGTGCTCGATTGGAGAGCCCCTCGCAGCATTGGTGCTGACAGGCATCCTGTCATCCCAGTGAGTTATTTCCCCCAGCTTCGGTCTCACTGGGACTGCCAGCACCAGCCTCCTGCTGCCTGAGGCACTCAGATGTTCTCAGTTATGGCAGGTCGTATGGGTCCCCCTTGGTGATCACACAGATCCCCTCAGCCCTCTGAGAATGGGAGGTAAATGGCCTCGGATGAAGCCTGTGTGTAGGGATGGCTGAGGTGCCATACCCTGTGGGGCTGACATGACCCTCCACTGGTTGCCCACCACCATGTCCCACAAAAAGACCCTAGCCCAGGAAGGTCAAAGCATCTCTTGCCTTTAGCTAAATAAAGGACTAAATTCCATGTAAAAAGCTGTACTTTCTGTGTAGCACCTCTCCATCCTGGCTGAAGGAGCCAAGTGCATGAGTCAGGTCTTCAGGGAGTGAGTAGGACTCATCCTTCTTTGCTTCATATCATCCTCATCTGGAAATTAATGACAAAGCTCTGGAGAGGCTTGTGTACCTGTGGGTCAGATCGGCCATGACATGTCACAGTGTGTGCCAGTACTATAGAATTTGAAGATTATTTCAGTCAATTTACTCACAAATTATTCTTGAAGTCCTCTTCTAGGAATATAAATGTTATTGAGATGCACATTTCATATACTGATTATTTTTTCTTTCCCTTGTTGAGTAGCCAAGCACCAAGCCAGAGGCTGAAAATCTTGAAGGAGGCTTATTTCATCCATCCAAAGTATTTTTTAAAACCAGAGGCCTATAGGGTTGCCCCTGGAATCCCATATCCTGGTGGAAATCAAGTTTTTATCCATTTTTGTAATGAGCTATGTGTCTCCTGGTCCTGAGAGCAATGTGAAGCAGAAGAATTTCATAATGGACTGAGAGATAGATGCTTGCAAGATGTCCGACCACAGGCATAATCTGTGCTTCACCTTTGTGCCTGGTGGCTTCAGAGCTTTCTTCTCCAGCGGACTGCTGTACCCTTCTTACCCCGATCTTTAGGAAATGGAGGGAGCAATAAGACTGTAAATTACTTTTTGCAGGGGAATAAACTGGAGGCCACATCTAAAGATTTCCTGCTTACTGGCAGCTTGAGAAGCTCAAGGAATTTTTTCTCTTCAAGAAACTGAGCAGAGTTTAAAGTGTTCCTGTGCATGCAAATTCACAGTGACACCATTGATTATGATATCAGAAAACAAGAAGGCAAAGGAATGTATTTGCTAGTAATCCAATTATGCAAAAGAAATAATTGCCAGTCATTCTTATCTGCACTGTGAATGTCACCAGCCAACAGAGCAGAATATGACCCGACTTGTAGTACAATGTGTGGTCATTTAAATTGGGCTTTTTGTTGTGCACACTCGGATTTCCCTTCTGCATAATAGAAACAGACCTTATTTGGGTTTTATTCATTTTGTAAGTAGATCTGCCCCAATGGTATGGATTGTCTGCTATAGGCTAACAGGATCAGAAGTCATTATTTAGGATGAGGAATAGCTTAGAGTGAGATGCAGAGCTGGAACCAGTGATAACATGATTTCCTTAAAAGTAATTTGTACCTTTAACTACACCAAAGACTTACTAAACAGCAACAAATACTGGTTTGCGTTATACAGTGGCATGGAGGAGTTAATCACAGGAAGATATTTTGAAGCTGAATTTGCTTTTCTTCTAATATTCTCATTAGTAGAGTTATTTCTGATTTCCATCAAGATTGCAACAGAGGTTCATTTTTGGTCTGACTCAAAGCCTATTCACTGAATCAGTCAGAAGACTTGCTGATTTCAAATAAGTTTGAGTCCAACTTCTAATTTTATTGGCTCATGTAGCAATTTATTCTGACATTTGTTCTGCTTTTGCATTACACTTCAAGGATTATTTCTTCCTGGATCATTCATTGTACTGTATATCTAATGCCTGGGTTGCCTAATGCCTTGGGATATACATGTCAGAACTACTGGTATTTTCTTAGTATTAATTCTAGTTTGCTTTGGACACAGGAATGGGTTGCCATACTCAGTGGTATATGAAGAGCTCTCTCTTGTAGGAGAAAAGATGGATCAAGCCCTGCAAATGTTTTGATGGGGGCTTTGTGGGGAGAGCCCGAGTGAAATCAGTTTAGATCAATGACTTTGAGAAATTTAACTGATCAAGTCCTGGTGACTGGCCCTGGCGGGGGATGATGCTTTGGTCTTCCAAGTGTTGCAGTTTTCATCTTTCTTCCTAATTACCCAAATCTTTGAAAAGCAACATAAAACAGTAACAAGAATCCTTTTCATTCAGCAGCTCGGAGCACTGTGCAGGCATTGCTCTGAGCTCTACTATTAGGATGAAGCTGGGAAGGTGGGGGATTTTTTTGGGTTGGTTTTGTATTTGTTTTTTTTTTTTTTAAGAAGTAGGCAAAAGCATTTCCGACTGTCATAAGCCCAACTTCTCCTTTCATGTGACACATCTGGGTTACGGTGAGCCTCCTGGAGGCAGACGGCTGGCGGTGGTTGTGTAACGTTACAGTTCAACAGCCTGGCGCCAGGCACAAAGCAGCAAAAGAAGAAAAATATATAGAAGAGGCGGAGCGGGGGGGGAAAGAAAAAGAAATCATTTAGCAATTAAAAAGTAATGATGCAGGGGATAGGGAGGATGAAGGGTGTTTTTCATCCTGCAGTGGGTCTCATTACCAGAGGAAATGTTGCTTGTCGCTGCTTTTCTGAGCTGAAACGTTTTTTTTGGCAGGGCTGAGGCAGTGGAATAGGCGCTGGTGCGGGGGACTTGTGGGGCTGAGCCTCCCAGCCCCATCAGAGGAGATGCTCAGTGCTGCTGGGGAGCTGGCAGGGCTTGCTCAGAGCCTCAGCATCCAGCCTGCTGCCCAGGGGCTCTTTGGCTGGCATGGAGGAAGCAGAAAGCAAAGCCTGAGATCTCCTGCCTGGGGTTTTTCAGACTCAGACCAGCAATGCAGGGAGGGAAATAACTTCTGTTGCCTCTGCCTGGCCCCTGGCAGCCTCAGGAGCAGTGTTTCACTGTGACACACTCATGCCCTTGAAAAACATTCTGCTTTTTTGGGCCCATGTGAGCATTTACATTCACTCAGCATTGGGCAATTCCCCGTTACCCAGACCTCTGCTCTCAGACCAGGGTACTGCAGTGCATCACCATAACAAAAGCACTAGAGGAAACACAGTTTTTCACATGTTTAGATTAAAATAAAGTAAAATAAAGTCATCAAGCAACAGTTTTAATATGAACTGGGCATCCAAACAGGCATACCTGCCTTTGCATCCAGTGTCCAGCTTCCCCCCAGTGTTCTGCTCCACATCTGCCACAGGTGTCCTTGCAGGGGTGGAGGAAGCCAAGAAGCAAAGAAAGGCACCCCTTACCCCTGCAGACAAGGCAGCAAAAAGCAATAGACATTTGCTGAGAGGTCCCCAGGGTCACAAAATTTTGGACTATGGCAGTAATGAACTGGCAAATACGGCTTTCCTCTGGTGACAGTAAGGCACAGCCGCAACAGCCATTATTCACTGCTGAGAAATGCCATCCCCTAATAACACATTTGCTTTCTGTGCTCAGGTTCCTTTAATGCTTTCATCTTGGTGAAGAAAGAACATGAGATGCTTTTCATTTTAAATAGCCTCCTCTGGTAATGTTATTAAAATGCAAACTGAAGAATAACGAAGTGGACAAACACTAAATGAAAATGGGAATGCCAGCTAGCTTGGAAGCACTCAGCTTTCGAGAAAGGGAAAACTGAACAGAAAAATAATTCTGGAAGTACCTAGGATGGACAGAAAGCAGAAAATAGATGGTCATTTCTGCAGTGTGGGTTCCCCCTTGTCCTATCTCTTCCTTAACTTGAACACCAAATCTTTCCTTGTAGTAGTGTTTATAAAATCAGAAGAAAGGAACAACACTTCAGTTGCCAAAGGCTGAGAAATGAAACTGCAGACATGGATTAGCAATTCTCTGTAAGATCCCTTACAACCTTCCTGCCTAGCCTTGTAGCGTCATTGCTATTTTTAACGAATTCTTGAAGAATTGCCACCAAACGTCCTCTTCTGTGACCATTAGGAATATCAATAAAAGTGCTATCATTAGATAACCTTGTTGAAGGGCAGGTGACGAGCGTCGTCACCGGAGCGTGGCACACGATGACTGACTGCACAGCAACCTCTACAGCACTTCTGCAGGATGTGAGGTTCTGCCTTGCCTCTGCTGCAGTGGATTTGTCACTGCCGGAACTAGAGGCTCTTCAGCAAAACAGGGCAGTTTTCCCCCTGGCTGCCATTGTACCCCCAGCACAGGGGCCATTGTCATTGTTTGCTGCATCTTCTTCCCAAGGTATCAATAGTAAATATTCAGCACTCCAAAAGAAACAGCCATACGTGGCTAGGATCACTCAGGGAACATGGAAATATTTATGCTTTGGAGCTAGAAAAGCTATTTCAATGCTATAGGACATCATCTCCATGAATTTATTTATATTACTACTTTCCAGAGAGAAAATATGCCTCTGAGCCTTCCCTGCTACTGAAAAATACTACAGATAGCCTATGAGCACATAGAAAGCTGATAGTAAGCTATTTCCCTTTAATTTCATTTATTTTACAAAGGAAGCAAAGCATTTGATGTTTCAATTGCAATGGTGATATTTTTTGGGTGCCTGCTACCCAGAACCATGATTTGTGCTTTGGAAAGTGGGGAGGCTGCTTTGGGTAAACAGAAAGGGGAGGATTTGGAGATGTGCTCTGGCTGCCGGGAGCAGAGAGACCGTTATAGTTTTATAACAGGACAGTAGAAAAATAAAAGCACAAGAAAAGTGCCCTTAGGGTAGCCAGGGATAGGGATGACCTCCTCAAACACGTTCCTTGTGATGCTTGTCAGCTGCAGTGAATTTTCCATACAGCTCCGAGGCTGCAGGTGCCGTATTTTGGATGACTTATTTTAACGTAGACTGATCATCCAAGTGCTTTTTGCAGTATAAAAATTACAGCCAAGATTAAAGTGCCTTTTAATGATGACTGCTCTGGTTTACAACCCTGAGACAGCCAGGAGCCTGAGCTTTGGAGGGTGTGCCCAGGACCCACAGCGAATTTTTCTGGTATGGTGGTAGAGGTACAAGACTGACAGACATTTCAGGCATAAGACTCTTTGCTCTCTAAATCCTACTCATTTTGTGAGTCTGTGGCATCTGAAAGTACATGAGGATGCCTGCTGCTGGGAGAAATTTCTTAAAATCAATTTTCTGAAGATTTTTTTTTTTAGTCTCACCAATATCAAGTCACTAAAGGAAATCATATAAGAATGAGGAGGAAAAGTGTTTTTTTAAATCTCTTTTAATGAAAGTTTAAAAAAAAGATTTTAGGTACAACCAGAAATGTGCACTTCTCCAAAGCCTGATTTAGCTCAGGTGTCTGCTATGGGTGCTATGCTAGGCACCCTCTACAGTCCTTTGGGCTGAAATCTACAATTTCTGCCCCATCTTAGTCCATAAATCAAACCAGGAGTCACTTGACTAATTCTGCTGAGCACAAGAGCTTTTTATCCCACCAAGGCATTAGTTTGTTGAAGAAGACCAAGGAAAAAGATTATATGGGAATTCTGTCTGGCTGGCCTTGGCCAGCGCAGACGAGACCCCCATGGGCTGTGTCTCCTTCTTTAGAGCATTAACCTTGTGGTTTTGCAGTCCTCTTTCATTTTTTCCCGCCTTTGATCATTCCTGTAAACATTAGACAGTGCTGGCAGCAGGAATTTGTGTGAGCACAGCTCTGTCTACCTTTCTTCCTAACTCTTTCTTCAGATTTTCTTTTGCCTCTCCTTAGCCAGAGTTAATTCTGATCCTCCCCTCCTACTACTGGGAAATGACATAGCTATATATTGCTTATCTCCTTTCATATTTTAATGAAGGGCATGAAAGATAATGGCTGAATTTGTACAGCGGCAGAAGAAAGGACTTGGTAGATGACGCTATTGTCTACATACTCAGTGGGTCTGTATAAATACAGAAAGTCTGTAATTATCATTAGAAGGTTTGTTAAAATTGAAAAGTAGAGGAATGCCAGTTATCCATTAATGAAAAATCTCTCTCTTCCCCTGTTACCCTTGGAGGAAGCTGGCAAACTCTTCCCTATTCTGCATATTGTTCCCCTACCTCCATCCTTTTTCCTCCCTTCCTCTCATTTCCATTCCTGTCAAAGCCTGCAATGCCTTCAGCATGATAAACACACTACTCCTGTTCCTCCACTCCTATATCACAGAAAAAGATGAGGCTCATTAGGTGCTAGCATTTTTATTTAACACAAATACATTGTTTTAGTACCATTTTATTTCCTGCATACAGCCCAGTGACCCTGTGCTCGGAGTTGAATGCCTGGGGGCTGGTTGTGCCAGTCCCAGCCTGGAACCCACATCCCTTCTACCCTGCAGGGGAGCATCTCTGTGGCGTCTGGCGGTGGCAATCGTCATCTTGTCTTTACAGTAGCACCCTGTAAGGTGTGGGCATGGTGTCAGGATCCAGATTTGCATCCAGGTGTTTCTTCAGAAGGCTGCATCTGCTCACAGAACACTTTTATATGCAAATGTATATATCTCAGTATATTTACACAAATATGCATGCACATATGTATATAAACACATACACATTTATATAAACATACTTCATATATACACTTTATATACATACATATATGTATAATTGCAAACCTTGGGACTAAATGTAAAAAACCTGGACATGATAATGGGTGAAATTGGGCAAACTAATGTGGTTATTAATTTAGATTATTGAAAGCACTCCATCTCAGTAACAACCCTTATTAAAATTTTTATTTCTATAACCAGCTTTACAGTTGACATTAAAATTGCTTGGAAGACGAAGTGAGGATTTTGTACTACACAATAAACATCAGCGCCAAAATATTTGGACAGTTTCAGGGACTTTTCATCTATTTAGAGCTAAGGAATCCAGCAAAACTAGTCTATTCCCATGAACAGTTTTATTTGTGAAGACCTACTAGTTCCAGGGAATATATATATATATATATATATATAAAATCAAAGCACATAATTCATGTTCAGCTCTAACTTGAATCTGAAACTTGAAAAATGAGCTATGAAAACTCACGCAAAACTTCACTTACACTTGCCAATAGGATGTCTACAAAGAAAAAACTTTTCTCACTGTGTTTCTCAATCCCCATCCTGAGCCAGGGGCAAAGAAGTGAGTAAATAGACGCAGTTGTCTGAACATCATCTGCGCCTAAAGAAATGCCAGTTCTGTTGGTGAAACAGGGAGTGACTCATCCGTGCCCTGCAGAGGCGCGTGGCTGGATCCGAAACCCAGTGCCGGGAGCAGAAGTCATTCTGCTGAGGGAAGCTCTCCTTCGTGAATGAGATGCCTACAATACAGCCCATGAGGAGGTGATTTCCTTAAATCTCAGATGTTATTGAATATTGTGGTTTATCCAGCTCTGAGTAAGTGCTTGCTATGTTTTGGGGCACTCAGCTGAAGCATGACAAGATTTCCAAAAATGTGTAACTTCAAACGCTATTTTGATGAGTCAATGTTAGACTTTTTTTCACAGAGGTTACAATAACACTCTTTTGTCTCACATTTTCTCTGAGCTAAGAGCACACCAGCTGTTATTATGTCTCAGAAGATGTGGTATAAGGTGTGATGTGTCAGCATCCCGAGCACAGGGGGAACAACGCAACACAGCAAACACGCAAACTCACCCTTTGATTTATATTGAATATGTATTTCAAGCACCTTCACTTTAAGGACCTTGACTTATGCATTGTGGATGATGCACAGATGCCCCAGATCTATTTGACATTTAGGCTGGAGCCACAGACCACTGATAATCACGTAGCCACATGCTAAAATATCTGCAGCAATTAATATACAGTATTTACACGCGCTGATCTTTGGGGCTGTAATCAGTCAGCCGGGGAAAATCTGCTCTGCTTACTGCTGTTTGCATCCCTTATTATTATTTAGCATTCAGAATCCCAAGTACCAGCTTAAGATTTAAAATTTAGACATCAGTTTTTAAAAATATCCTTCTAACTCTTTGCATGGAAAGGTCACTCTGTCGCTTGTTGTGTCACCAATTCTGAGGGTTCCACAGCTGCTGGGAGAGGCAGCTTCAGACCAAGAACATTCGTACTTTTGAACTGAATTTCACATTATCCTTGTATTTATTTTTTCCTTTCATCTGAACTGGGATGTTAATCTTTAGGGTTATCCAGGAAATCCAATACGTTCACAAATTGCTGTGTCTCAAGAGTAAGGTAGAAAAGATAAAATTCAGAGAAATATCAGTAATGCAGTAATTCATATCTCTATAGATTTAGATTTTTTATCCTAATATGCGCTGCTGATATGTATAATAAAGTTGTTGGTCTTTTTCCCTTTTCAATATACCATACACTTGAGATAATGTGATTATACTAGAATTAAAATAAATATAATTCCAGCTCTGAAGCATATTTAGCATTGCAGAGGTGAATCTCATTTGGGTATTGTTATGCATTTCATTTCTTCTGAAGCTTTGCTGCCCAAGGCCAGAAACGTTTAAATAGGTCAGAGATAACTGCCCTTATCGTACTTCGTTTAGACACTCCCTTTATATGACAGTCCTTGTTTCACTTTGATCACCAACTTGTCTTGATGTGCATTTCAATAATTATTTGAATTATCCCCTAAAACTACTCTGTAATCCCTCCTTTTAAGAAATATTGCGTGCAGAAGGAGGAGAGATCTAGAGACAGCAGAATGACTTGGCAAGACTGTTCCCACACTCCATTTCTCTGTCTCTGCGTCTTCATAAGAAGCAGGAGGTTTTACTGGACCAGGAGATCCATTTGACTGTCACAGCAGCAGACGAGAGTCCTTTCTTACAAATCTGGGATGCAAAGCTCCAAAAGGAGTTGCTCAAAACTCTTATTTCAAAAAACCTGGTGAGCTTCCCCATCACCTAAATGCTCTGAGGACACCATCAGTCTGGTCATAACCCTGCCTCCCACAGGACGAAAATCGAAAAGTGGAAAAACACACTCACATTCACTGTATTGCTCAGAGCAGGTTTGCCCTGTCAGTTGCCTGGGCAATATTTGTATTGTACTTGAGTATTGAAACAGTGGCAATGTTAGTCTCTGGTGCTCCTGCAGTGCCTGTTCAAGTCAGCCAAAAGACCTTCCCTGAGAGTAGTGGGAGTTGGCACAGCCCAGAACGACTCTAATGGGCCATCAACAAGCACTTATGAGACTTAATTTTAGGAGAAATCTGTCTGTAGCTACTTAAACAGATGCTTATTTCTCTGAGCATTACAAACTTGTCTTACTGCTCTCCAAGACCAGGCACTTTTGGATTTATGTTACCAACCAGGGGTACAAGAAACTCAAAATCAATCAGAGTTTGGTTGGAAATCAGGAGAATTGCATTTCCCAAACTAACTGGATGCTTTAGGCTTCGAGCGAAGTTGCAGGAGGGATCCCTGGGGTGGGAGGGGTCCTGGGCTCACACTGACATAATCCTTGGATGAGTCATGGATGGGACCCAAAAGGTCCAAGTGCTACCTGTAAATATAAATATACCAACATCTAAAATAGCTGCTTCCAGATAAAAACAGGAGGGTGGGATTCCTGGGAAAATAGAAGGGGAGGAACAATAGGCACATTGCAGAAACCGAAATGGAAATTAAATGTCCCTTGGAAAAGGTTTAAAACTGAACATTGGGGAAATTGAATTGAGTAGAAACCAAACATCAGAGAAATCAGAGCATCCCCTATCACTGCTTGTTCTCTCCCCTGCTCCATGGGTGTCCAGGCATGGTCAGTTGTAAGAGAAATGCATGATTATCCCATTAAAGATGAATATTTGGGCTGTGCCACTCTTCACCTGTGACAGGCCGGCTGGCAAAAGATAACACCAGAAGCAAGATAAACATGAAGTTGGATATATTAAAAAATAACAAAATGTGTTTGCCTCCAATTTATCCTTGTTGTTTAGCCATCAAGTCTTTGGACTTTAGCTAATTGAGGGCAGGGAGTCCGTTGCCCACACTTTTAAAAACATGAAAAGGTTTCTGACCAGAGACACCATAAGCACTAGCTGACAGGGAAAGGCTGCTGCCAGGAACAGGCAGGCATGTCAAATCTGTATTGTTTGTCTCAGTTAACATCTGTGGACACATGAATTTTTAACCTATTTTAAATTGAGTTGCAAGACCACGGCCATTTGGCAGCAAATAACCCCAAAGTGACTGGCCACTGTGTATGATGTGCAGTGGTACTGCACTCCATCAAGAGCTCCGGCGACCGTGCCAGGGGAGAGCTGGCGCACAGCTGACCTTTCCTGCAGTAACTCTGGGAGTGACTCAGCTGACATAATATTCCTGGGGACAAAATGCCCACTGCAGCTTCGGCAGAAAAAGGCAGAAACGCTGGGAGGCAAGATGGCTAATGGCCATCAGGGGCTATTTGGTCGCTGGGTGATGCAGTGATGGATGAGGCAGCGATTTGGACCATGGAAGATTAATTCCCAGCAAGACAGAGTGAGACCACTTGCAAACTCCAGGGCTTAAGGCACCTCCGCACTCTCTCCAGTACTGCCTCCAGTGACCACCACCATCATCACCCTACTTTTCATGAAGTTTTACAGACCATCTTTTTAGCGCTCCATTAAAAGAGCTTTTATACCCCCCTGCAGTGGTGTGCTCTCCAGTGTAATGGTGGAGAAACATCACCTTCATCCTTTCTCCTTCCTCAAGCTGTAGGCAAGACCTGAACTCTTTTCTACCCCTGCTTGGGAACACTGCCTTTAAGAAACTTTTCATTTCATTACCTGACTTGGCAAAAGCCAGGTGCGTGCTTTCCTTCTAAATGTTCTTTCCAGCTCTGGTAGTTTTTCACAAATTTAAATTGGCAATTTTGGAAACAATTTTGTTTAATAGTGCTCTTGATACTTACCCTTGCTTCATGATGGAAGGAAAGTCATGACGCACAGCAAGTATTCATTTCTGCAGTTAGATTTAAAGGAATTTGAGTACAAGGTGCAAACACTGCCTTTACCAATAAAACTGAACATTCACAGAATCTTTGTAAATACATATGGAATTGTGCAGAAATGGCCTGTAAGTGTCCTTCTCCCATGGGTGACAGCAACCCCTTTTTGCCTCAAGACCCTAAGAGCTCTTAGTCAGCTTGTAACCAGGGAGGCTTGTGCCAGCTGCACAGAGGACTCTCTATGGGCTTCTCTGATCCCAGCTGAAATGTCCAAGTTGTACTATGGACATCTCAGTGGTTTGACTTCCCCACAAAGGTTTACCTTGCTCATATTCTCCTACCAGCCTGTTGGTCTGAGGCTTAAAATAGACCTGTCAATACCACTTTCTTTGGAAGAATATGGTGCTGCTAAGCCATTATTCAGTATAAAAAGAGTAGAACTTCCAAAGAAAACATGCTGTTTAACACAGAAAAATACGACACAAAACCTACTAAATCAACAATTGGAGGTCTCTCCTTTTTGGTCTTGGATCCTGCCATGAGTTATCCCAAGGGAATCAAAGGTCTCCCAATATCAAAAGCAGAAGAATAAATGTTATTCTTTCTTGCTTTCCTCAGGCAAAGGTGATTTGATATGAAATTTGTTTGCTGGATGAGGCGAATAACCTTTTGTGACTGCAACTTTTGCATGTGAAGAAGTGGGCAGGTCTGTGATGGTGTCTCCTGCATCTCCCTGTGGCAGTGGCACATGGCTTGTGTGGCTGTGCAGTCCATGAGCCCCCAGAATCACAAAGCGTGTCTGCCCAAGGACTCTAGGGGCACCACCACCAGACCCTCAACCAGGCACTGGGCACCACCTGCACAGGGCTGGGCTGCCAAACATGGATACAGATGTACAAGGGGTTCCCTTTGCTCTTTGGAATACGGGTTCTCTGTGCCCTTAGATACTCAAATCCCCCTGAAATCTGTGCTGTTTAAGCATTCAAATCCCTTTAGATATCTTGCCGTCAAACCAGACTGAGTTTTGGGTCAGGCTACTAGACTATTTCTGAGGCTTGTGAAGATGTAAGTAGGTAAAACAGACTCCTTGAGCAATTTTCTTCATCCCCCCTGTGTCCTCTTCCATGTGGCACATTTGCAAGTTAGCTGCCTTGCTTCACAGACTGTTAGGAATGTGTTTTCCTTTCCCTATGGAAATCTTATATAATATGTTCAGAAAAATGAAATATAATCCTTTAGAAGACTTATTTAGTAGGGATATTCACGGGGCACAGACGTGTATGACTCTTGCCGTGTCTCTAAGAATTTGTCAAGAGGTAAGTGATTAGCAAATGATTAGTCATGTCCCTACTAAAATTTCTTCAGTGCTTTCCAAACACAAAGGAAGTAGGACCTACCATAAAGGTGCTTATGATTTATGTCACATGATAAAGGGGGATTAAAGGCTTTTATAAATATCCCTGTTAACACTTTTAATGTCACTAAGACCTTAAAGGCCAGCCCGTTACTCTGTCAAAAAACCCAATTTTTGCCTATGTCCTTTGAGATTTTAGGTATGACCTTGGAGTGTTTCTCATGAACAACTGTAACAGAAAAGTGGGGTATGCATAGGAACGGCAATTTCCTGTATTAATTCCCCTATAGGAAGGAGGTTCATGTTCCCAGGGCCGGAGCTTTTGGAATCCAGGGCTTCTGCTGCTGCCCTGCCCATAACACCTGCCCTCCAAGCTATCCTGATGGGAGAGGAGAGGTCTGGAAGCAGACCAAGCCCTGTACAGCACCGCTCCATGCTTTGGCACCTGCGGCAGGCACAGCCCCTCGCAGCCCCTCAGCCCAGATAGTGAAGTAAATGAAGGTGAGAGACCTGGATTATTTCCACACTGATTGAGAGAGCATATTGTTACAGAGAGGTCTTGCAGAAAATGTTCTTCTCTATTTGCCCATATAGTGCCCCTCTCTGATATCTGGAAAAGACATCATTGCAACTCCCATAAAAAGTGAAATGCACTGCTTTGGGGGCTGAAGTCCTCCAAGACTCACCTCCTTGTAGCTTGCATAGAAGTTTCCTTATAGTCCTGGAAGATGAGCTGAATCCCTCTTCAGACTATTAGCTTTTTCCTTGTTAAATCTCTGCAAGAACTGGAGAGCTAAACCCCCACCGTTTGTTCTCAGTTGCTTGAATCCAAATATGACTTTTAGGACAACTTCCATTTGCCTTCCCTCTGGTGCTAGAGGTAATTCTGTTCAATAAATATCATATCCATAGATTAGGAGCCCAAAAAAGCAAGTAAATTGATTGGGGTCAAAGAGGAGAAGAAAGACATTACATTTTCTCTGGTCAGCTTGCTTCCCCCTTCAGCAACTTCTTCCCCTTACTATATCCCATTTTGTTAGATAAAAGACATTTTGAGCTGATCTGTGTGCCTTTCCAATCCTCTAGGCATAGTGCCTAATTTACACAAACAGTTCCACAGTCAGCAAAACCAACACTGCCTGTTCTACAGGTCTGTGCCTCGAGGGAAGCTCTCCCACATGCCATCCCAGCTCTGATGCAGCCTGGAGCTTGGGAAGAGCCTGTCTCTGAGAGCAGGCTCATTTTGCCACCGGGAATCACCAGGGGATTTCAAGGAGGTGGTCCAAAAGAAGATGAACATGCACACATCTGCAGCACATGATGCACATACATAGTGCACACCGTGCATACACCCACAGCATGACCATGTATGAAAACCCAAGAATTTTTAAAAACATCCCCTTCTATACAACTGGTGTTGTTTACTGAAATGGGTTCAGAAGATATTTTGCTGCCTTGAAGGCTCTGAGGCCGGGTGTCAGCTGTAAGAGGAGCTGGCTTCCTGTAAGGCAGCGAGACCCCTGCCTGGGTGCAAGTCCCCCTTCCGCAGGGACTGGATCTAGTCTCTGCTGGAGAGCAGATGAGCAGCCAGAGGTGCATTGGCCTCGGGCAGCTGCAGAAGAGCAATGAGTTGGGGACAACTCCCGTGCACCCACTGCAGCCCCATCTGTCCCTGCTGCTGCTCACCTCTGCCACCCTGGCTGTGTCCTGGCCTCCCATTCCTCAGCACGGTGAAGCACAGCAATGGCATTGCCACTGGGCAGCATTTCCCTGCAGCTCTCTGCTGGCAGCACTGGCTTCCCATTAGTCTCAGTCGGTGATTTAAATTGGCTCAAGGAGGTTTTTTTGGCATCAGCAGGCTGGACTGGGAGCAGCTCTCATAAAATGGGGAAAGCAACCCAAAACCAGGGTGCGGAGCTGCTCTGAGCAGACACTGGAAACGGGGGCACATTCAGCTGCTGTAGGAAACCTGGCCACATGGGTGTTTTAGACGGATAATTACAAATTATCTTTCCTGGGCTGAGGTATTAAATCCAGCCACAGCTGCCCCACCACCAGCTCAGGACTTCGTTTAAAATTTTATGAGCTGTTCAACGGTTATTAAACTTGGCGTACTTGCTATTCAGCACAAAATTGTCATAATATGTCACAAGGAGAGAGTACTTGAGGAAGAATAGACTCGGGTGACGTGCGATGAGAGCGATGAGCTCACTGGGCTCTCTGCAGGCCCAGAGCCACCTCAAGGACCACAGGGAAGGTGACAGGAACCCCTCCATCACTGCCTGCCAGGGGCTGGTGATTGCCATACTGCAGTGGCCTGGCTGAGTCAGGATGACAGAAATCAGAGAAGTTATTTGCAGAGTGAGTCATACCAGAACAAAAAAAAAACTTGCAAGGGTTTGGGGAAGGCTTTGGAGTTAAATAAGCAGTGAAGGGAGTGATGGAAAACCACTGAAGCTGATTGGAAACTTGTTGATAGCTTGGAGCCACATGGAAGGAAGGACAGGGCAGTGTTCTGAGATGAACACCTGAAAACAGCCACCTGGGAGGTAAGGATGATGGCTTTGCTTGATGTTGAATGGTGATTGTTTCAAGAAGAAGAATGAAAGAGGACATTGCCATAATTGAGTGAAATCTGCTATTTCCAAAATGCACATTTCATCTAGGATTTTTCTTTTTTTTTAACACTGTTGCTCCAGTTTTTTGACTTGGAATAAATTGCTCTTTCATGCATGCTGAATCCTGCTCCAGCATCCCAGGCTACAATCCCAGATGTGAGAGGTATTTTAAACACTTAATCTTGGACAAATAGACTCACCCTTGCTCTCCCAAATTCTGTGCCTGATGACCTTTCTTGGATTTTTTTGAAACTGAGGAAGGTCCCTGTGGAAACACATTGTCCCAGGGAACCTCAGCATATGGTGGCCCCTGCACTGCACTGTGTACCAGGCAGGCTGTTGACCACATCTGAACGAATGACTAACCCCTGCTTTAGATTTTCTATGCTAATGGCAGCAGTGACAGCAGAAATTGTTTAAAGTTTCATATTTTGTAGTTGTCTAGAGGGTTTTTGATGAATCACTGAAGATTTTCTGTGTGTAAGATCAGGGTAAATAAAAAAACAAGTGGCATTTTGTTTTGATCTGACACCAACGTGGCCAAGTTGCACACATCTTAGATCTCTTCAGCAAGTCTCTGAGAATTATGATGAACAAATACAGTTGCTAAGGTGCTATGCAGCCTCATGGACTCACTTAAACTACCTTAACTTCAAACTCAGCTCTAGTAATTTGGGATACTTCAACCTGATTGACTTCAAGTGGGCTAACTCATCACATAATGAGCTTTCTGGTGTGTGTTGCAATTCTGTCGAAGGCACCATCTTCTTCTATTAGAGTCCATGTTTTTTTTTCTCATCTTTTCTTTTCTTTCAACTTGAGCCCTTTCTGCTGTTGAGGTTTCTGTCTGGGTAAGGGACTATGTTGCCTTTACTTGCTTTGAAGGTAATATTTCTAGGCCAATCTGGAAATAGCCTCTCTACATTTCACATTCTGAATTTATTTTCATTGCTTGTAAGTTCCTGCACAGATTTCCTCTGCAACTAATCAGCTTTGCCATTAATTTTGTACCTTAACATCATCCTTATTCCAGTGCTTTGCTTAGCTCAGTCTTTCTGCCACAACATTATCTTCAATGCCCTCCTTACCACAGCCTTCCTCAGTTGTTACTTAGCCATCAGAGAATCACCAGCTGGGATTTTCATTAGAGCAAAAAGGGAGGTTTGCATTTGATTTTCATAAGGTCACTAGAATGAGATGACAATAACTGGGATGTCACCAAAATGTCTATTCAGGCCTTTGATCCAAGGGTGGGATGATATCACTTCATATGCTACAAAGTGCTGACTTAAAATAAAAGATGTTTTTTAAGCTTCAACGAATTTGTGGAAGCAAATTTCTGTTCCAAGAAGGAGGTAAATAACTTTCTACATAGAAAATTAAATGTCCCATTCTAAAATCCTACACCCAAATAATTTCAGTAAACTTCCCCAGACACATACTTGTGAGCCAACAAGTGCTTTTGAAAATCCAGTCTTGGGGTTGTACAGGGCACAAGTAATGAAACTGCTTCCTAATATTGCTTTTCTCTGTTTTGTAAACACTGGAGAGGGAAGGAAATAAATCAGACATGGAAAGATGAGAAGATGAAACCTTCTCACTGCAACTGGTGAGAAGCTGGGGACTTGTTTGGTCTCATTGGTTGGTCCCAGTAGTCACTGTGCCTTATAATATCAGATAAACTTTCCATGAATTCAAAACTGTTCATAACAATAGGCACAGCATAGGGAGCTTGCTCAAATATTCTCTTCCTCATATCCTTTGTGGCATCCATCATCATTTACAAGAGAGAAGATGAAAATTCCCATTAGACCTCTTTGTTTAATTGCTTTTATTGCTTCTGTCACTTGACGAGAGCTTAAGCGATACATGCACTGATCCAAGGATACCCTGCCCATCAGAGGAGTGTGACATCCATCCAGATGTACCACAGAGACGGTGTGCCAAAATGGGCATACCTATAGGGGGAGGGCATAAAATGCAGAGTTGCTCCTTGGTGATTAGCCATCTTAATTAAGAGGATCAACCAGCATTTTTTATAGGGTCAAGAGCCTGTTTGTGAGATAGCTGATGCAGCGACAAAGCTCACCATTTGTTTGCCATTAAAATTCAATTTGTAATCTGTCATTAAAATACTCTTCTGTTCCCAAACCAAATGCTCCCAGAAGCTATGTGAAACTACCCGTTCCATACATTAATTTGCGCCCACCTTGGATGCCTATGGAGCATACGGTGAAGGCAGTACATCAGGGGGCAGCAAGCAGGCAGCAGTCTCTGAGCTGTGGGGGCTCAGCTGCCTTCCCAAGAGAGCTGGCAGGGAGCAGAGCCAGAGCATCCATCCGTGTCCCTCCCATGGGATGCTGTCCCTGGGCTAGATCCCATGTGAACCTTCTACGGCGGTTCACAGAGGAGCATTCTGAGAAAGATATTTTCCTTTTTTGCTCCTTACATCTCTCACTGAGGCAAATTCAGTCCAGATCAAAGGTCATCAGATGGCACTGAACTCCAGTGCCAGCTTTCACAGGGTGCCACCAAACCCTGCTACCCTGCCCTTGGGGCAGTTCTCTATATCAAGACCAAGTGCAGGTTTGGTCTCCAAGTCTCTTTAGGTTTAGTGTAGCCAATCCAGGCCACATATTATTTTTGTCTTCATTTTTTGGGGACAATGTCTTCCAGGCAAAACACACATGAAAAATAATAGATAGCTTGCAGCTTGGGCATGTCCCACGTACACCTGATCTATGTTTCTGGTACTCTTTGGACACACTGAACTGCATGCTAAGAGATTCTTTGGGAAGTTTCTGTAAGCACTACAGAGGTGATCAGCACGCCTTTGCCAGCAGGATGGAAAGCCTTGGTGTGTACTTACTTGTTTCAAATAAAAATAATACGGGGTGCGACAGGCAGTTGGTGTGGTTGGCATTACCATGTCTCTTCTGCCTTGTTTTTGCAGTAGGCAACAGGGCTGGATCAGGCAGGTGAAGCACTGAATGCTCCATCTTTTATCCTCCAGGAATATCCGGGAGCTCAATCTGTCTGCAGGCACAACCTGCACTGAGAAGTGCTGTGGAAACTGTTTGCCACCGAAAGCCATCCTGGAGGATACATCTCTGAGTCAAGATGTTTCTGCTTTGCCCTCCTCCCAGAGCTGGGAGGGAAATTGCTGCAGTTCCCCTCTGTGGAGGAATAGATGCAATCCTTTCTCCTGCTAAGCATCAGCAGAAGTCTCCAAAGAAGCTGCTTTGATTTTCTTTGACCTCATTCTACCTAATCAGCTAAACCAACCTGTTGATGAAGTGAGAGTGAGCCTGGTAGATAAGAAATGGGGCACTGGAAGTTATTTTTTTAAATATACTTCAGAATTTGCAATATACTGGATTCAAATTATGATATCTGCAAGTGGGTCAAACCTCCTTCCTGTAAGAGAGAAAAGGAGCAGAAAAACACTACAAGGCTAAAATTCTGATCGATTTTCCAGAACAGCTAGGGCAAGCACTTCCAGGGAGCAACAACTACATGTGACATGGGTAATTTCAGGAAGGACATGTGGGACAGGCTCTGACAAGGGACAGTTGTCACACGAGGATACATATGGCACTTCTAATGTCTACAGTGACTTCTACATGCGAATGCATCATCACTCACAGCGTAACCTAACCAACCATATGAGAAGCCAACATATGCCAGCCTACATATTGCAGGGCTTTTGAGGTTTTCCAGCTCGGCAGTTTGTCATCTTGGAGATGCTTTTTCTTAACCACTCTCCTGCTGGCCTCCCATGGGGCTCCTTGGCATCAGGACTTCCTGGAGGGCTGAGATCCAGCACAGAGAACTGTAGGAGCCTTGTCCACCCAAAGATGTGCATTTCCACACCAAATTGGTGACAATTCCTGGTTGCAGATATACACTCTCTGGGGGAACACACTACCACTAGTGCTAGTGAGATGTTCATGTACCAGTCTGCTAGATGAAAAGGACAGTTTGGGCGGTGGCAATGGTAATGTGTCTCTGCTGGGAATTGGAAAAGCGGCATTTGGCACCTGGGGATTTGTCCTTATTTTCTTTTAAAAGAATTCTGGACCTCTAAGTACCTCTCCTGGTTGTTTTTTCACCATCTGAAAAATGGAGCCCGTTGAAATGATACATAACAGACACCAAAACCAGAGCAAACTGCAGCAGAATTGATGCCCTCCAAGCTTGGAGCAGATATCAGCAGGACTTTCTGAGTGACCGCTGCATTCATGCGGGAAGGCTTCTGCCTGACAAATGTGTTTGAATTCTCTGAGTACATCAGGGCATTGCTAGATAAGTAGGTAATAGAGGACATCATCTATCATGATTTCAGGGAAGCGTTTGACAGTGTGGCACAAAGGGAATATGATTTACAAAGTAAGACAAAAACGGTATAAGGAAACTATTGATATCACTTACAAATCAGATTGGCAGTCTGAGGGAGAAGATAAGGATAGGACACACAGCAGAAGCAGAAGGAGGGACCACGGCTGGATTTCTCTGAATAATGCCCAAAGTAACCTTAATCTAATCATCCTGAGTACTTGGGACAAGGAGAAAACGGAAAGCAAATGTGTAGAAGTTGAGCAAGCCAGCCTGAAATGAGATTGCATTCCAATATTCAACAAGGCAAGGGAATAGGAGGCAAAAGCAGTCCCGTAAGTGTTCAACGAAACCTAATCTGGAGGGTGATTTAGCACAGCAGATTCCTGCAGGACTCTGCGGCCACTTCACATCAGGGACAGGACTGCTCTGACCCCGCTGGGAGCAGGCTGACCAGCAAATATGAACAGAGTGAGTACGTTACCTTTGCAAAATAATCTAGCACTGGATACTGAAAAATACATATGAAAACCTTGTTACAAACAGGGCTTCCTAAAGTGTCTGGCTGTTCCTGGCATGGCCAGGCTGGCTGAAGGGTGCCTGGGTGCCCTGGGTGCACACTCCCCGGTGCAGGAGCATTTTGCAAAAAACATCTGCCGTGTGTTGGTCCACTCACTGGGCAAAGATAAATCAGCAAGATTCAATCAGGCCACAGATTTGGGAGAGGAGGGATGTTTTTGTTATCAGGCTGAGGGATTTAAACACCTCATAAGCATTGCACAACTTGTACACACTAGTTCTGGTGCATGGAGGTGAACACTCCACGCTCACCATCATGGACAAGCTTTCCCAAGCCCCTGCCAGGGGCGGGCACCAGGGGAGCATCACTGAAGTTGCTTTGGCTGGAAACAGCTGGCAGTTTGGTCCAGCACATTTCACGAAGAAAGATCACTTGGAAGAGGGAGGGAGAGAACTGCCAGTTTCCTAGGACCTTGACGACGTGGTTGGGGAGCTATTTGTGGCTGCAGCTCAGGAAACCTTGATCAGCTCCTCAGTCCTGCCTCTTGCATTGCCTTCATCTCCTTCATCCATCAAGGCAGGACGGTCTCTGGAGCAGGACTGTCTCTTTCTGGGGGAGCTGTGCAACAGTTCTGCAAGTGGACTCCTGGCCCTTGTGGCTACTGATAGCTGCTACCGTGATGTCAGCCCTGACAGGCTCTGGAGAGGTCCCTCCTGGCCCTCTTACAGCCAGCTGGTCAGAAGCGATGCTGCTTGTCTCCAGGCAGGCTCACGCTGTGTGGCCAGCAAAGGTCAGACTATTCCAGCAGTGCACAGCCCAAAATGGCAGAGGGAAAGGCTCAACAAGAAATTTCTCATTTTCTCTCCTGCAAGGCTGGAGGTGCAAAGCCTACAATTTGTGCTTGTTTCCTGTTTTTTTCCACTGCCTGATTATTGCCAAGTATTTCATATAGACACAGCAATTTAGTTAGATTGATGGCCCTTGTCTCCCTAGTGACAAATGCAATGCCTGCCAGTCGCTTGGCTCTAAACTGTCTTTACAATCATTCTGCTTTTTTAGAAGTTTAAATGCCCACAAGAGAAAAACTTAGTTTGTCATTTAGATTGGCCTTGGCTAAATTAGTTCATTCCTGAGCAACCATAAGACGCAAAATGAGTACACTAGTGAGGGGCGCAAAGGGGCTTCTCATAAAGAGCACCTACAGGGTGGATTTAAATTCACATCAAGAAGAGCCATTAGAGAAGAATTTGGGGCAGGAAGATAATGTTGGAAAGCAGATATATACCCAGCAAGCACACCATGAGAGTCCAGGCTACATCACAAGGGCAGAGAAAGGCAGAGGATGGTATCAGTCATCAAGGAGGGGATGAAACCTTGGTCCTGCTGCAATCATGAGGAGCAGTTTCACAACATCTCACTGTGTTGCATCAGCATCAGGTTCTTGTGAAGCTGCACAGTTTGTTTGCAGAGGAACCTTCTTAATTTAAGGGCACTGGCATATAAACCACCTGCAGGAACAGGAGCAGAATCTGACCACCTAGGCTTTATTAGCAATGTACAGGAAAAGGGAATACTCCTCTTAGTGCATCTAGGGTCAGCTGGATGCTCAAAGGACCTTCCTGCAGACATCAAGAGGTTAACTGCTGGTACCTTGTAAGCGGTTAGATTTGAGACCCTTGATTTTATACATTTGGAGGAGTAAAAGTGCAGAAACTCACAGTAAGTATTTGCATGTGTGCTAAACAGGGTTGGATCTGAGGCTGGGACCAGGGTCTACCTGCACCACCAGCACAAGACTGGTCTCCATGTAGGTGCTCTTTGCTCCTTTGTCCTTGCGAGAGCACAGATGCCTGCCATAAATCTCCTGGGTTTTTACCTGCATTTTGCTGCCCATGGGGCTCTTGTCTCCCTCCTGCTGTGGATGGAGGTGGGCAGTATGTACTGGAGCTATCTACCCCAGCTAGCTGCATGGAGCATCTTCTGCACAGGCTTTGCTGGATAAGATCGTGCATGTGGAGTGATTCTCTCTTGCAATCTGGCATGTCAGGCCAGTTTCTGCATCCTCAGAATGGATCATCTGAAGTGAATGAGCTGGTTCTGGTCAAGCCCTTGGAGAGTGAGAACAAAGCCTATGTCTTGAATAAAACAAAACTAGAAGGTTCCCCAGGGGGGCTGAAAATATTACTTGGTAAAGCACGGTAACCTGTCAACTTCCAATTCCCTTTATTTCTATGCAACTTTAAATAAATCCAGCCATACGCATTCAAAAAATACACTTCAAGAATTAATCTCTTCTTAGCTGACACTTTAAATGTCAACTCTGAGCCTGGAGTAAATTTTCACAGGCAAGTTATAAAACTCTGAAAACAGGATTTAATAATGGTAATGCTGACAAAGCCTCAGCCACAGCAGAGCTAGTAGGTGCCTCTGTGTATACCCATCAGACAGCTGGGCTGAAAAACAGATAGGGGAGAGCTAATTTATTGTTATTAGCTAGGTGCGCTTTTGAAAGTTTCATAATTTGGAGACCTTGGTTTTCAGACTGGAGGAAGTCTGGATCTAGAGACAGATTAATGATTCTAATTTCTCCACCTGTGTTATTTTATTAGACTCACTATGGCAAACCGGTATTGTTGTTGTTAATGGGCCCTGCATACCGATTTCTCAATGTGCTGCACACAGAATGTGCTCCATCGTGCCTATCAAAAGAACTTTGTTAAAAATGCCGAAGCTGAGCCTGCTGTGCCCGTTAGCAGAGCTGAAATGAAAAATATCTGGCAGGAACTGAGTCTGGAGCAAACAAGAATTTACTTAGACTAGGGGAGAAAGTACGCTCTGATTTAACGTTCAGCTCGGGTGCATGTTTTATGCATGTGCATATAGAAAGGGAAAATTCATTGATTTGCTTCAGAGTTAGTTTATGTCTTGATGGAGCAGAGCATGTAAGTGTCTGCTTAAGTCTATTCCTGTTCAATAAAGTGTTTAAGCAGCTGCCTACGTCCCACTGATACTGATATAAGATTTAAGTGTCCGCTTAGAGAGAAATGTTCACAGAAGCTTTGTTGTATTGGGCCCTGATGCATACTGCTGTATTCCGCACACGGCTGGTCACGCAGACTAAGGATGCAGAAATGAAGACCGGAGTGGCCATTACCTCGTCACCACATGATGACTCGTTCAGGCTTTCTCCAGGTAAAGCTCTGGGGACATATTTTAAGTGCTATCAGCACACACATACATGGAGGTTTATTTTTAAATCTTTCACAAGTTCTCAGTCACGTGAATAGTTCATCCCCAGAACTGCAGCAGAAATTTGCAGGACTGAGATTGGTATGGGAATGCTTCCCATGGGTGTGAGAAAGCCAGCACCAGCCCCTCTGAGGTTAACCAAACTCCTCCTCTTTTATTTTTTTTTTTCTCTTTTTTTCCTCTCATCTGTAATGGTCTGAAAAGGGATTTTTCTCAGAGTTAACTTGATATTCAGAATGATTTTTGCAGCACATTGCTGTGGTGCTGCAGGGGGCTGATTGACATGGGGTAGGAGGGAAAGGGACACAAGGCTACCCCTGCCTGGGATTGTAGCATGCCACAATGGGACAGAACTGGCAGCTGACAGCAAGGGAAACCCTAAAAATATCTGTGAAACTGTTTTCTTTGGGAAGGAGGCCATGGGAAACACTGGGACAACCTGCTACCCTGCAACCAACCATGTTTCAAACAAGGTAATGAGTCTTCTGGCAGAGTTAGGGAATTCATAAGAAATAACCAGTCCCCTGAAAAAAATTGTGGAGTGCTTATTTTGAGGATCATAGTCACCTAATAATTTTACTTGCAATGCCTATGAATGAATGCTGGATGTTTTTTCAATGTTGAGTTTGCTTTTCCAGCTCAGATGGGATGTTCAGGGTTCAGTCCTGCTTGGAGCACATCACAGAGGTCATCATCACCCTTATTTCTTGGGTTATTCCTAGGAATAGGCAGATCAGCAGAAGCAGCAGCTCTCAGGGTCTGATCTGCACGCTTATGGAAGCAGAAAGTCTCGAACCGATGATGAAACTTTACTGCTTTTCCAAGCTTTGTAACAGCTCTGGGAAGGGTTCTTATTTTTTTGCTTTCTCCCATGCAATCAGCACTGAGATTAAAATTTACTGTTGCTTCTATTTCCAGAGAAGAGTTGGGAGTTGAGCTGAGGCTTCCTTTTTTCAAGTGGTTTTTAGTGTTGATAGTGCGGAAGAGTAATCTGTGACAATTTTGTTTTTTCTGTCAGTGCAGCTTCCCACATGGGATTTATTTTTATGGCTAGAATATTTCTTTTTTTCAATTCCATTTTCATTTAGGAAAGTAGCTTCTGTGGGTTGTCCCCACACAGACATTTTTATATACTCCAGAAAGCTGAGTTGCTTTCCTGATTCTGGAAATGAATTGCTATCTTCTGTGCATTGCAACAGGATTATTTTAAATCCATATTAGTGTTGCGAATTTCAGTAGGAATTTTGCCTTGGTCATTGCCAATGTCAGTCTATACAGAGATCTGAGTCACACACAACAATGAGGTTTTTTTCTGAGGTGTGATATCCATGGATTACTTGACCATGAAACTAATTTATGAGATAAAACATCATCATCTCTTCTTTCTCGTCATCTTTCTTCCTCTTTTGTTTTTTGTTCATTTTCCATATCTCATCATATAT
The DNA here is from genome assembly GCA_013400375.1 of Thinocorus orbignyianus. NCBI lineage: Eukaryota > Metazoa > Chordata > Aves > Ciconiiformes > Thinocoridae > Thinocorus > Thinocorus orbignyianus. The sequence goes on from VXBW01002134.1 coordinate 810,541, forward strand.
TAGAATTGTAGAGAAATTGTGCAAAGGATCATCATGTTTTATTAGCTGTACTGCAAGCCAATTTTGAGTAGAATTTATGTACAAATGTAAATCTTTACATTTTAGGGAAAAGAATAGCTGTGTAATAGCAACTGTAAGCATTCATCTGTCAAGGGGCTCATTAGTCTTCTGTGCTTCCCTGGAGTCAAATTAAACAGTGAACACTAGTGAGCCCTTATAGCACACAACAAAGCTTTCCACGGGGCATGGGATTACACAGTCACAGTGTCATATACAGCACCAAGCCTCTGGTGTGGATTTTGCAATGTCTGCCATTACATTTCAGATACCAAGCAAATAAAAGCTTGTATTTCCATAGAAACTGTGATGTGTTGCTGAATATTGCCCTTAAGTATGCAAATATCTCTTCGAGTATAGTCAAGCGAGGCTGTTACTATATTATTAAGATGAATTTGGTGCCATATGCTGATATATAAATGCCAATCAGTTACATACATCCCAGTATCTCTACTTCACATGTTACTTCTAACTTTATGTGGTGCGTGATGACCTCTACTCAACATAACATAGTGAGCACCCGTGGCCCGGGGCTGGGTGGACACCAGAACCCACTGAAGGACTTCCAGGGAAGGGGCACAGGTTGGTAACAGCCCTGCTCCCGTGGACACCTCGAGGAACCCAGGTTGCTTAAAATTAAAGGTTTTACAAGGGATGTCGTTGCTCAGCTACTAATAGTCACAGGATTAAACAGCTAATAAGAGAAAAGTAGTAATGACTGCTGTAATATAGTCTGATGTCTCAGCTATTTCAAGGCAGATCTTTAATTTTAAACCATCATCACATCTTTTCCCTCACAGAGCAAGGGCAGTTNAGAGATTTTAATAGTTTTTTCCACAAGTAATATCACTATTCAAAAAATAACCTCTGCTGCATGCAAAGTGCTAAAATGCTAGCAAAGCCCCGAAGGAAGCACGGCAATGGTTTCCATGTTTCACTCACCATCAACGAACTCTCCGTAGGCAGGGACGGTATGTCAGTGGTTTTTTTTTTTTCCCTTTCCAATCTTTATTACATCAAATGAATCTGCCATGGGTAGATGCTGCTCCTTAATGATCATAATGGTATTTCCAAAGATTTAATCACCAAGGCGACTGGGAACAAAATGAAGATAGAAGTAAATTATACACTGCCTATTGGAGAANCACTAGTGAGCCCTTATAGCACACAACAAAGCTTTCCACGGGGCATGGGATTACACAGTCACAGTGTCATATACAGCACCAAGCCTCTGGTGTGGATTTTGCAATGTCTGCCATTACATTTCAGATACCAAGCAAATAAAAGCTTGTATTTCCATAGAAACTGTGATGTGTTGCTGAATATTGCCCTTAAGTATGCAAATATCTCTTCGAGTATAGTCAAGCGAGGCTGTTACTATATTATTAAGATGAATTTGGTGCCATATGCTGATATATAAATGCCAATCAGTTACATACATCCCAGTATCTCTACTTCACATGTTACTTCTAACTTTATGTGGTGCGTGATGACCTCTACTCAACATAACATAGTGAGCACCCGTGGCCCGGGGCTGGGTGGACACCAGAACCCACTGAAGGACTTCCAGGGAAGGGGCACAGGTTGGTAACAGCCCTGCTCCCGTGGACACCTCGAGGAACCCAGGTTGCTTAAAATTAAAGGTTTTACAAGGGATGTCGTTGCTCAGCTACTAATAGTCACAGGATTAAACAGCTAATAAGAGAAAAGTAGTAATGACTGCTGTAATATAGTCTGATGTCTCAGCTATTTCAAGGCAGATCTTTAATTTTAAACCATCATCACATCTTTTCCCTCACAGAGCAAGGGCAGTTGCCATGTGCCCTCTCTGAAACCCTGCAGGTAGAAATGGGAGACTAATACATTCTTCTTCCCAATGGCAAAGTAATTCAGGTGTAACAAAAGTGAGAATAATAACCATTAGGTGAAACAATTAAAGAAAAAAAAAAACTTTGACTAAACCTGAAACTTTTTGTTTGGCTTGGAACAAAAAGCTCTTTTTCACTGTAAACAATTTAATTATTTTCTTTCATTAAAAATTTAGGTCAGATTTTTAAAGAAAAAAAAGCTTTGCATAGCAGTTTGAAAGTGTTGAGACAAAATGCTTTACATTTCCAGAAACTCTGTATTTTTAAAATTGACAAAATGCCATATTTTCCTCTATTCCCTGCTCCTCCCCTCCCCCCACCCCCACCCCCAGTTCTTTTCAGCTGAAAGTTTCACATTCATAGTGGTTTTTTTAACCCTGAAATGCACCTTGTGCAGAGATTTTAATAGTTTTTTCCACAAGTAATATCACTATTCAAAAAATAACCTCTGCTGCATGCAAAGTGCTAAAATGCTAGCAAAGCCCCGAAGGAAGCACGGCAATGGTTTCCATGTTTCACTCACCATCAACGAACTCTCCGTAGGCAGGGACGGTATGTCAGTGGTTTTTTTTTTTTCCCTTTCCAATCTTTATTACATCAAATGAATCTGCCATGGGTAGATGCTGCTCCTTAATGATCATAATGGTATTTCCAAAGATTTAATCACCAAGGCGACTGGGAACAAAATGAAGATAGAAGTAAATTATACACTGCCTATTGGAGAACATGAAGTCTTGGATTTAAGAATTTGGATAAGATTTGGGCTAAGTTTACTTACTCATTTCTAAAAAATTATTTCTGTTTTGAACTGATATTGGGGTTGAAAACCTTGACTTTTTTATTTTTCAATATGTTTTGGTTCCAAAATCTTCTGTTTGAAGGCAATGTTAATAATTAGTGACAGCAAACAAGTGCAGCATATGAAAGCACTCCCTGAAATTACAGCCTGAAAGTCAGTGTATTTTGATGCACCCCTGTTGCCACCACTGCGTCACTTTTGGGGATTCAAAGCCAGGGAGTCACTCCCTTATCCTTCTCTAGAATATTGAAAAATTTAATGAATCCGTTACATGAATGCTTAGAAAATGAACCATCCATGCACAGACTGGCTGCTGGCTCTTTACATGCCATTTTTCATGTTGTTCTGCCCTTTATTATCTATTATAAAATTCAGTCCTTCGGGTCCAGCTGTACAGAGTACCTTCCAGGACAGCTGGGCTTGCTCTCAGATGTAAATACTCCTGCAAGAGGCTCTGCAGCACACTAAAATTGAAAAAATCAATATGTATTCTAATAGACAGGAACAAATTGGGTCTTAAAGTGTAAATAGGGCTGTGTGAAATACAATAAAGTAAATTTAGCTAGTGAACTGTATTAACTGCGGTGATTATTCTGCATTCGGGGAGAATAATTTATGTAATGATCGTCAGTGCTGTTGGACTTTCCACCATAGATCTTGAAGGTCATTGGCTGAGCTGGGACCTGAACCTTTCCAAAGGTAAAGAAAATCTTTTCGGTTAGATTAAACCTCATTATTATTTTCCAAGTCATCTCACCTCCATTACACAGCCAACTTCTGGAAACAGGTTGAGATGGTGTCTTGTAGTCTGAAAGCACACCTGGCGTTTGCCCAGTCCCTCGGGCCAGCAGTTCCATCACAGCATGGGAGCTACAGCTACTGAATCACTAAACCACGATTTATTGACTTCCTCAGCTCAGGGCTGGTTTTCTCCACGGCAGATGTAGGAGAAGAAGGACTTTGGGAAATGCAGCTCCCTTCCTCCAGGCTGCACTTGCAAAAGGCGGCTGGGATTTTATGCTAATAAATAACCAGGTAATAAACAACATTTCCAAAGTAGAGGGTTTCTGCCTCAGAAAAGCTCTTTTAAAGAAGAGTGGCTCTGGATGAAGTTTTTGAAATTTGAAGTGAATCATTTTGTCTTACTCATTTCTCTCTTGTGTCAAAATACTTTGTTTGGTAATAGCTTGAAGCTATTTCACCTGGACTTTGATACAGTACAATATTAGCTGTAATAATAGGATAAGTACTAGACTAGAGCTGTTTTCGTGTTATTGAAACAAAAGTTAGTGCTGTTTCAGAACAACATGATCCAGTATTAGTGAAAAGAAACACTCCCATGTTCCCAAACCAAATAAAACCAAAAAACACATTTACAGGAAAATTCTGGAGTTTGGGGTATTTTTTCCCATTTAGAATGAAGACAAACTTAAGGATTCTCTTCAGAGCTGAAAACCTGACCAGTGTCCCCAGTGACTGCCATGTGTGCAGGTTCAGCTGCTGAAAATATGGTAGATGAAGTCTTCAGATGCAGAGCATCTTGCCAAGCCCCAGCACCACCCTCTAGTCTAAAAGTGGCCTTTGGGGACCTTCACCCAGAATTGAATCTGATTAGTGTTTTTCATTAATTTATGGCACTTGTTATCACATGTCCTTGACTATAATAAATAACACAAGCGAAATGTAACCTGATAGAGAAAAACCTTGTTGTATAAGGGAATAAAACTTCCTGTTACCAGTATAGGTGGTAAGGATAGATACCCCATTAATCAGCAGAGGTCAAGGGAGAAACTTTGCTGCATAAAATAAGCAAATAAAGAAAATTAGAAAAAGTCAGTGACCTTTGAAAGCAAATGGCAGGTCCACTCTCCCTGCAAATAGCCTTGGGAATGACACCAGATGTTTTCAAAAAAGATGCCCTCACTGCTGCAAGTGCAATGCTGTTGATTTTTAAAAAATCCATAAAATATTTTAATAAAAATAAATTGGTAAAATAATACTTCTGGAATTATCTTGCCAATTTCTCTGTTGTTAAGACCTGAAGCATTTTCTATATTTAAGTTACATATATTGGGTGAGTAATGTCTTCAGTTTTAGAATGCTCTTTTAGCATTAGTGCTTCACAAAATAAGGACAGCTAAAGGGATTTCTAATTGATAAATCTGACTGCATTTTAGGCATGACCATTAGACTAGTTGAAATCCAGTGTGACTAATGCCTTTCAGTTGATTTTGATCTTAAGTACACTCAATGAAGCTGTTTCCCTTGCCAACTTGATAACACCATCCAGCCACTGAGTTCAGCTGGGTTTCATTAATATCCCCTTTTTTCTATATTCTGCTGTCCAACATCACCATATTACAGTGTTATTCACTTACATTTTCTTATGAGAAGGAAGAGTTATGCAGGGTCATATTCTTGTCTGGTGGGAAGTGGAATCACCCCACTGAAACCACTGGTGGGAGTTTGATCCAGAGAGAGATTCCATAATGCACTTCATCTGTACTGCATTTCTACATGGTAGTACCTCAGTGTCTGTTAACAGACTTAGGTGGAGTATTTGAAGGGTGTAAACAGGATCACCTGTTGATAATGAAAAACATGGAGAGAGTAAATGAAAGCTAAAGAAAAGGGAAAACAGAATGTGATGGGAGCATAGGAAATTTCTGGGGGGAAAACACCCAGGTGCTTACCTTCTGGTAGGCTGAAGGAGGAGTTCAATTTCTATTGAACAGTACGCTCTCTAATTCTCCCAAACTCTAACAAATTGATTGTCAACGTCTTCAAGTGCTAGTCTTCAGGTGAAAATAAATTTTAACAGGTCTACCTATAATAGTCTTCCTTCATGGGATGAACTTGGCTCACGGAGGTAAAGACTAATAACAGACTTCTTTCTATCTAAGCATGAAAATTGTGTGAATATGGTGTAACTGTAATGTTCTTGCTTCAGCTGTTTTATTTCACCATAGCACTGCCAGGTGACATCTATCCCAGGGAAATTACTTGACATCTGAGTTCCCAAACCAGCATGGGATCTACAGGACCCAATGATGTAGGGGTCCTTTTTTTTTAATTTTAAAATGGATTAATCGTGAAGAACAAATATTTAATTGCCAGGCATTTTTTCCAGTTAAAATGCTAACTCAAATCTATATTTTTTTAAATCACATTTTGCATTCCCTCAATGTCTACGTGCCCTCAACTGTGACATACGTGTTATATTCCAGTATCCTTGGGCACCAGGACTTGACAGAAGTATCCCTACTATTTGTACCGTGGCTTGGTACAAAGCTCATATTACAGCATTTTTTTGAGTGATCTTGAGCAAAACTGGAGGAGTCCAGAAGGATTTTAAGCCCTGCAGGATCCTCAGCTCTCTCAAGAAGAGAAAAACAGCATTGTGGGGAAGCTTCTGCAGATAACTGAAGGATCTTGGCAAAACTGAGATGCTTTAATAACAGATGGTGGGGAAAAGGCTTAGCCAGTTCTGTTTCCATCATTCTCCAGTGCAGAAGATCCCTCCACATGACATCCTGCACTGTTGCCTCAGATCTATTATTAAACGACCCTTGCAGTGCATGTGCTAGGCTCCTTTCTTCAGGAGACGGTCTCGTGGGTCCAGGCTTTGACTGCCTCACTGGCGTGTCTGGCTAAGCTGTCCCACCTCTGTGGGGTTCACAAGGTGGAAATATTTAACTCCTCTCCCAGCACAACCAAAGGTCCAATCCACATCAGCACAGAAATGCAGGAGCACAGGGGTGTAGTCCCTGTGTATCGGGATCTACATCTGCTTCTCCTGCTGCTTTACAAGACCAAGGTGCCCTGTAAAATCAGTTGTTTTGTAGCACTGGGATTCTCTTTGTCAGAATTTAGTGAAAACAAACAGGAAGGAGAAGGGTGATAACAGAAGGATGACAGTGATATTCTTCCTCTGGGCGCAAGCTCCAACCTGCAGCATGACCCTTTATGGCTCTGTGCGCCATATGCTGAGAGATGAAAAAAAATTAAAATCCTGTGTTTGAAAAGAGCATTCTTGTAACGGTGCAACACCATGTCCATCATGTTCACGAGCGTGCGGTAGCTGGAGAGATAAACCCTCCTGGCTCTGGACGCGGGGACCAACATCAGTGCCAAGACACCTTAAGGCCTCTCACTTCTGCTTGACACAAGAATTCCCTGAAATCTCCAGCCTTTATTAAGATATTTGAGCTTAAAATGGCCAAGAGACTTTGAAAATGAACAGGAATTGGCTCATGGTCAGTTAGAGATGCCCTGGGAAGAAAATGGTCTCTTTTTAATTTGCAGAACACACTCTTAGCTCTTGCAGTCTTGGACAGGTTTACAGGACAGTCTAAACTCTACAGTAAAGTATGGCAGATATTAAAATACTGGCCATTAAAAATCACATTAACACACAGATAATAGTACAGGAAAGTGCTGTGGCAACCAATAACACACAGTAGGTGCATCTGTCTTTGTATTCCCGCCCCACCTGGCCAAAGAAGGAGAGTTGAGCCTGAAGTCATTTGGACTAATAGCATCTCGTATCCAAACTGAGTGACTTGAACAGTAGCCATGCCCTGTTATGCAAGAGCTAAATCTGTGTCCAAGTATTTGAACAAGTCCAAGGGTTTTGTTCCAGCAGTGACTGAAGGAATATTTTTCCACAGATCTTTATCTTCAGATTCTAAACCTAGAAAGGAAATCTACCAGCCTCAAGCTGGAAAGGACTTAATAATGACCTAGCACTGGTGAAAAATAGTCAATATATTGCTCCGAATGGTAATGTGGCCCTTTCTGAGCATCTGAGCACAGGAAGGTGAAGGAGGTGCTGCTCCACAGCTCTGCCAGACAGGTGGCTGCAGGCAGCGAGCAAAGACTGTGTTGCGGGAGCTGTGAAATTCCACTTCCAGAGGAGTCTGAGAAAAGCAGGTTTAAAAATAAGCAGTCAAGCTGGTTTTCTTTGTTAATGACTCAGTGATTCACCCAAGATAAAGGATCTCAGCTTTGAAGGGCTCCACTCCTGGGAGCAGCTTTCTTTGGAATTCGTTGTTTTGAATGAAAATACAAATGCATCTAAGACCAGTACTGATGAGACTGTATCCACTATGTCTAACTTCTTTACTTTATCTTATTTTCCCCCTTTTCTCCTTCTCCTCCCCAACCATGGACCTCCTCAGTCATTAATGGTCCCCTGCCAGGGGAAACAAACCTTTAGCTCTTGATTGGAGAGGGACTCTTTTTCAGAAAGTGTAGTGATAGGACGAGGGGTAATGGTTTTAAATTGAAAGAGGGGAGATTTAGATTAGATATTAGGAAGTTCTTCACTGTGAGGGTGGTGAGGCACTGGAACGGGTTGGCCAGAGAAGCTGTGGATGCCCCGTGCCTGGAAGTGTTTAAGGCCAGGCTGGATGGGGCTTTGAGCAACCTGCTCTAGGGAGAGGTGTCCCTGCCCATGGCAGGGGGGGTGGGACTGGGTGGTATTTTAGGTCCCCTCCAACTCTAACCATTCTATGGTTCTATGATTCTATGACTGACCTTTAAAAATGTTGAAGTCTACGCTACCTGCTTTAGCTGGGAAACATGGAGCCCAAGTGATCCCCCAGTCTTGTATCGTGCTAATAAACTGAGGAAACAAATAAGTCAGTGATGTTTCACTATGGCTTTTCTCCCACAGCTACAACAGGAACAAGAGGGGCCACAGGGAATAAACATGCAACATGCCGATTTACCAGTGAGAACTGTGATCTGCCTGAGGATGGTGTGTGTAAATCCCAACAGCATAGTGCAGGAAAATGCATTCAACTCCCAGCTTTGCTCTATGCCCAGTACGTAATGCTTGGCAAAACCTCTGGCCAGTCTGTGTCTCTGTTCTCTATCAAGGGGTTCCCATGTGCCTCATGCGTGACTCAACTTCCCTTCAACCAGGAATGAAATTCCTATTGAGAGGAATGGGACAAGACAGTTTAGACTGATTTCTGCATACAAGCAAAACTGTGATGAGGAGGAAGCCAGTAACAGAGAAATAATTCCTTTACTGGAGCAGCTGGTCCAGCTGGAACAAGAGGGCGTGCTTTCAGATCTGCAACCCCTTCTTCTGGGCTGAAGACTGAGCTCCAAAGAAAAACTGGACTCAGTAAAAGAACAACGTGGGAATAAAGGCTCATTTAAGGTAGGTTTTGTTTCTACCTTTCTTTGTTCTCTTTGCAGTGCTCAGCCCACACATCCCTACATCGGTAAGATTTCAGAGCTGAAAAAGAGCTCGTGTTGCTTCTTTTTCCAGGTATTAGAGATGATGTAAAACAAGATGCTACCTCTCTCTACTGGTCTTGTCCCATTTATGTCCTTAGACTACTGGGGTAATAACACAGGAAACACAGATACTTCACCTTTGACTATCATGATAAGCAGATAAAGGAGTAACTAATGAGTTAAACTCCAGCGGATGCTGAACCCTCATCTGGATCTGTTGTACCACAATCCTCAGAGCCAGCAGCCTCCAGGACCACGCTCTTTGATAAGTGTCACGGTCTCACACCATTTCATATTCACTTTTTAAATGATCTCCCAGGTTTTCACCCATGGGGATCTCACCCTGTGATAATGGAGGAAACACAGAGTTTTGCAGAGGAACAGTGATGCACTAAATAACCCCTGCCAATAGCAGGCTACTTCACTGCCAGCTCCAGATGGGTTTTTTAATCAAGCAGAGCAATATTGATGGCCTCTGCTCAAGCTCTTTCACTAATTGCCTTCCAACATGAACTCAGCAAAAGGTATGATAAATCCAGATTTCCACCAAACATAAGGCTAAGATGAAGATATATTTCACCTGTGTATAGACAAAAGGCAGCAAACAAGGAACCTTGACACTTAAGTCTTTCTTTTGAAGATGTTTTTAACTGACTTTGCTTCATCTTGAAATGCATAATTTAACATCTTATGTTTTACCTCATTTAAAATAAGCTGCTAAGCCCTCACCTCCTCACGCACAGTTTTACGACAGTCTTTAACACTTCCAAAGGAGCTGTATTATGCTTTCTGTTCTTTTCCATTATGTTTACTAAACAGTTAGTATTATTAGGTTGTTGCTGTTTCTTATAATACAATATGTGCTATACATGTTCTCAGATCTTCAGCACTGATCTACAGAAATAACTAATCAATTTCAGCTTCAGGAATTTGTGTTTAAAGTGCTGTTTAAAAGGGATTATTAACACAAATATGAGCATAGCTCTGAACTGGTGAAATATGTTCAAATACTATAGAAGGCTTGGAATCTACCAGAAGACCTTTTCCAACTTACTTGCCCTTTCTAATAAGAAACACGCATTAAACATAGACCTTAGGATGAAAAGGAGGAAATATTTTAGCTGATGTTTTTACCAGCAGAGTTAACTCTTCGTCTCTGACTGCAATGAAGATTTCAATTATACACTTCATTTCATGTTCCTGTGGGTTATCGCTAACCCAATCTGTCCTTGGAGAATTTCTCAGCTTGGGCTCTGCTGCAAGTTTGGATGAAGCCATTCGGGGGCCTTTTTGTGCTCCCTCTCCATTGCTGTGAGCTTTTTCAGAGGGGATGTCATGCATCAGGGCCTGCTGGGGCTGCGCAGGGACTGTCACCTGCTGATGCTGGAATATCAGCTCTCTCCCTCCAGTCTCCTGCAAACGAATGGAAGTAGGCTGATCTGATGCTTTGGAGGTGTCTTCCACGTCTAAGCACTCAATACTTCACTGTCCAACTGTGCCTGCTCATGTTGCCCCTTCCAGCGCCTGGATTTATCCTGGTTATCCCTCTTCACACACCTTCCTGCACTCTGGGCATCTACGCGATCTGCCCAGCTGCCCTGGGGCCCGGCTGCCTAACGAGGTTAAGGGACAGTAATTTCCTGGTGAGACAGCCAATAATCTCCCTCATTTCAAATTTTCTGTTTAATTTCATTTTCTCTTTAAATTAATGTTGTTTCCTCTGTGTTTGTCTCAGAGTGATTTCTCTCCCATTGAGGCTCTCTGGGATTTCTGCCTGGAGCAGGCTAAAGGCAGCTCTGCAGCTTTTGGTGTCCTTGGACACCATGTCTCCAGGCAATGCTGTCAGCAGCAGGGTGCAAAGGCGACAGGTACCTCCCTCCTTTCCTCCCTCTCCTCCTTGCTGAAGCTGGAGAGCCAGGGCATGAGGATCTTGGCTTTCATCGTGCAAGGGAAGGTGGGTTTTGACGTGGACCTCAGGCACACTTAAATCCTGCAAAGCATCGCAGAGGTACACACTCCTTCCCAGCTTGTCTGCGTTGTGCTCTGAGAGGATGGTAACCTGATTTTGCCTTTTTGGTTCTGCAAATCCTGGTTTGGGGAGCGCCAAGGTCCCAGCCCTCTGGCAGCAGCAGGGATTTAGTTCTCTTCCTACAAGTGTGAGCAAGTTTCTTGTCCTGAAACAGACTGTCTTAGAGAGATCCCCTGGGTAGATTTCCCAAAGGTTCCCAGGTGTGACCCCGAAAGGTATTGGGACAGATGGTTCCCGACTCATTTTGGAATAAGCTGTTCTGTGGGTAAATGCCTCAAGGTGCATGGCTGCACCCTAGCTCTCTTTCATCAAATGGACAGCTGCCGCTTTTGACCGAGTAGAGAGGAGAGCCTGGCTTTATACAGCTTGCTTTTGCTCTCGGATGATTCCTCTGTCAAGGAAAATCTCAGTGTTAACTTATCCTTGTTAATATACTTTGAGATGTTTGGCTGCAATAAAAGCAGTTTCAGGCAGGCACCAGGTGTTTTCATTAAGCCCTGTGGGGTGCTGTATTTTTCATTATGTAGAAACCACTCAAATGACTCTTCAAGGATGGGAATGCAGCGCTAATAGGGCTTTCAAAGAGGGACAATTTATTGATAGTACTGGAAGTCTCAGAGGTCAGCCTTCCAATGCGCTCGATACTCCATGGCACAACTAAAAATACCAAGTCTCCTGCAGGTATTTGCGATTTTAAGTTACTGGCAGAACAAAGTGAGGAAAAACTGAATACACAGAATAGTGAAAGAGTTATATGGTACCATGGCATTTGCTCCAACTCTGTGAATGGAGAAATACACTTCCCAGCAAACACTTTTAAGCATTTCTTTGTGCTTTAGGACTAACAGGTTTATATGGGATGAGTCATGGTGCCATATTCTGTTTTTAAGCACGGTGACGCATCCAGCATAAGCCTTCCTGAAGGTGTAGCACAGGACCTGCCTGAAGAAATGAGGCCATAGATTGTCAGGGTGGTCACCCATGGCTTGCACAGCCTGCCTCCTCCCTCCAAACGTGGAGCAGTCCCTGGAGGTCCCTGCCGCACTGTGGGCTGGGGTACATCCCATGCCCACGCAGAGGGCAACGCCAGCCTCCATGGACACGAGTGGTAATTCTGCAGTGACAGATGTCTCCAAGCAGACAAATTGCAAAGCTTCAAGTTCTCTTCTTTTGAGATAATCTTTCAATTCATGACAAATGCCATAGAGGGAAACAGGCAGTTTTAGAAGAGTGCACAGGCCAAGTTCCCAGAGGCCCGGGCAAGGAGCCCTCACATATGTCCCCTCCTGATCTGTGCACTTATTTGATCTCTTGTTAAACTTAATGAGACAAAGAGCAGCTAAATCATCTTGGGATATTTTTTTTCCAACCAATTAATCAAAACTGAAACCTGACATAAAAGGCTTTTCCAACAAAAATAATGAAGAGATGGGTTTGCAGATGCTGCAATATTGTGTTTGAACAAAGCACAATTTTGATTTTAATTTTGAAACAACTTTCATTCTTCGAGTCCATGTAATTTTCCACCTCAGCCTTCTCCATGCAAAGATCTTTTCAAAAGGATTATTTTCTTAGTGAAAATGAATTAACTCAGTTTCTCTGAATGGACTCCTGTATTCAGATTGACAAGCCAAAAATATTTTCATTTGGATAAAAACTTGGAACACATCATGAGATGGAGAACCTCCTGGCACTCCAAAATGGGAATTACTTTGTCCATCAATTTCCTTCCCCGTAAGTGTGGTGTGAGTCATAATGAGGTTCATCTCCCACAGTGGCTGGTAGCAAATGACCAGGAGGAGACTAGAAGAATTAAAGTGGATATGAACTGGTCAAGTAAAAGGTAGGAAAATCCCAAATGCCTTTGTAGAAAGTACTGGCTACTCTCATGTCATACTGACCTCTCCAAGAAGTGTTTTAAGATGTAATAAGGATGTTTTGTTAGTAAGGAGACATTGCAGAATCCCTGCTGAGCAAACAGGAGAAGGCTGGTCTGGCCTCCCCGTCACAGTTGGTTCATGCAGACGCTCCCAGGAGCCCCATGTACTCACTGGCGCAGAAAGGAGCTGAGCAGTGCTGTGCAAGGCCCTTCCCATTGGTATCTTCTCCTCCACACACACGCAGCGGTGAATCACAAAGCATATTATTTCTTATCTAAGTTTCACCTCCAGGGAATTCAAATGAAATAGAGGCGCGGAGGAAAGCCGGTTCACAGCTGTGGGAGTGTGTCAATACCTTAACTTCAATTTGGAATGATGAGCTCCCCCAGTTTTAAATCTTTCCTAGGATCAGTCCATGCCCTGCAGCAGGACGTACTGAAAATACACAAAACTAAGATTTATTTCCCTGCAATAGAGGCATAAAAACCTGCTCTTTTGGGTGAATAGATGACCTGTTGCTTCAGAGTAGAGAGCCAAATCAACCAGCACCAAGCCCAGGGGAGCTCTTCCTCTCACTTCTTTCCCATTCAAGCACTCCTCTGTGAGCCCCCAGTCCTACTGCTGTTTAAAATGCACCAATATGATGTCTATTCATATAAATAGAATCCCATTCGGCTTGACATTCAATCCTGTCTCTAGGCTAAAACTTATTGGTAGCATATCACATGCTTTACCATCATCCAAAAACTGAACAGCAAAGGGATTTTTGGCTGCTCAGGGAATTACTCAGACCTGACTGCAGTGATGGCACGGCAGCAAAATACAGCAGCTGCTTTCTTCTGGATGTTTTCTACCTTCTTTCCAAAAGAGCATGGAGGCTGGCAAGACCTAGTGTTCCGCTCAGAGGTGTCCAGGGAAGGTTTATGTGCAATGGATCCAACTACATCCCATAAACAAGTGATGTTGTTTAGTCTAGGACTTAGCAAGGGACCTTGGAAGGAGCAAGTAGACGAAGGATAATGCTCAATTTTTTCACCTATTCAGCACTCAGCCACATTCTCAAATTCTTTTGGAGCCAGTGGGAGTGTGGAAATGCTCTCCTGGGCTTGCAGCTTGTTCTTGCCTGCTTCATTATATCAAATTAACCAAAAGATCCTCAGATGGATTGAAATGCAGAGAATGGTCTATGCGCCAGTAAAGACTGAGCAGATGCTTTATCTTTATTTTAGCTACTCATACATGAAAGTTTCTCCTGGGTAAATATTGGACAGCCATTACCTTCTTGTCTCTTAGTGACCTCACTTTACCAACAACATTTAGTATTAGACTTTCTAAAAAATCAGGTGGAAAACAGGCCTAAGAATCAACTGATTTTTGTTGCATCATCTCCACTTTCAATAGAATTGTCGCACAATACTGCAGTGAGCACCTGCCTCTCACAGCCACTGTGAAGATGACCTAAAGTTGGAGCTATGCCTTGAAGACAAATCGTATGTAGGAAGGCTAACTACCATTACTATGTTAATAATAAGGTTATTTTAAACTCGAAGTAGGTCACTGAAGGAGTTTCATAAAAAAACCCTGCAAAACACAGTATTTAAAACAACGTTAGCTGAGAACAAAGGACTAACAGTCTCAAGTGAAAGAAGTAGACCAAGAATTAGGCAGTGTCTTTTAATGTGCAGCAGGTATCACAACCTGGGTGCAGGTGGTGGCTGTGCCAGAGCCAGCCTGTATGGTGAGCCCAGTCCTGCACCCATCAGACCCCTGATCCATCTCATCTCCTCTCCCAGTCCCAATCGCCCTCTGAAACTCATAAATTCTGAGCCCATGATAGATTTCACTGGCTTTTGGGGTCTGTGCCCTTCTGGGGAGGAGAGGAAAGCTGTGAAGGCCAATTGATGTACTGTGCATTTTTTGAGGGGCTGATTTCTGGAGGAAATAGAGTGGAGTGAGGGGTTTAGTTGCATTGTAAAAGTTTTACGTAGGATCGAGTCCTCAGTCATGATGCTGTCACACAGCGAGGCTTGGCAGTGTCATCAAAGCAAGTTGGAGCCTGAATTTGCTCCCTTCCCTATGGAAGGCAGTTTAGTGACTGCTCAGATGTTTCCACATGTTGCCATCACTGGTCCCTGGAGAGAGGAGCATAGCTGTCCCAATCCTGGGTGATCTCATAGGTCTGCAAGCACCAGCTGTCCTTGGGGCTGCACAGCCCAGGAACCTCACCTGACCTGGATATCACTTTTCACATTAAAGGATTGGAGTCCTGATAAGTGGAGATGAAAGTTAAGCCAGCTTGTTTTGTTAAAAATCCAGTTTATTAAATAGAATGTTTAAGCCACATAGAATGTTTACTTTTTGTCCATGTTTTTCTTGGGTGGGGGAGACTTGGTCAGTGGTGGCGGTAGAGCAGCAGTGAGGAACAGCCCCCTCAGCGTGAGCCCAGCATCATCATGGCCATGAGGCATGACAAAAAAAAGCCCATAACCTAAAACTCCCTTAATGACAAAATAAGCTAGAAACAGGGGAAAGAAGCTAACCAAACCAAACTCACCCTCATACGCTTCACTAGCTATGTTCACACTGTAGTTGCAGCTGTGCTTATCCACAACCTTATACTGGACTTTACAGGAGATTGTATGGTGCGTGCTAATACATGACTTATTTCACATGAGGTTCCTTCCAACCTAGGCAATTCTATGATTCTCTGTCAGCAAGCCACGATTAGCTTTGCTGATGAAGCCTCTCTCCCCACCACGCAGGCTGTGTGTCCTCGTTTCCAGTAGGGATGGGGTTGGTTCTCCCCTGGCTNCGGATCTTTGCTGCCGCCGAGGCCAAACCACGACACTGTGGAACCCCTGAGTGTCACAGGGTCCCAAAGGATTTGTACACCCACAAACCCTATCTCGTTCCAGTCAAGCAGCTCATCCTGGGATGATTGCTGGAGGTATTAGCAAGTGCGTACATGAGGTACGTTTCTGACGTAATGATAATAAATGGAGGCTTTCACTAATCCGCATGGTGCAACGAGCCACTGCCCTTCCATAAAATGAGCCAGATGCTGATGGTTTGATTTAAAACTGGGAAAAGTACAAGCATTTCAGTTCATCCTGGGTTTTTAAAAAGACACACTTGCAGGAGAAGGGACCTTTTCCCCTAATTCTCCATGCATGAAGCTACACAACACCTTACAGGCAACCTGGGCTTAGCTCGGAACTGAACAGGACTAGGCCAGAGCAGCCCTGGGGGAAGGCTGGAGCTGGATGAGTTGCTGGTGTAGCACCAAGATGTGGCTGTGATGTCCAGACCTGGGTGGAGAGCAGCTGGTTGCGGTGTTTGATTGCAAATGTTTGCCAGGAGGGAGGCTGAGCTGCTCTCTGGGGTGATCTGTAATTAAGTTCAGGTTAAGGACCACAAGGTCCTGTGTGATGCTCTGTCAGCTCTTTTAATCAGACTGCAGGAGATAATAAAGCCCTTTGTCTGGACGGCAACCTGAGAGGAGAGGACACTTGGAGATGACAAGAAGACAGAGTGCAGGCTAGGGGTAAGTGACTGATCCACAGCAGTCCCCTTGTGCCATCAGGGCTGCTTTTTTCCTCAGAAATGGTTATTGCTGCAATGTTTTTCCCCTGAAAAGCACAAAAATGGCCTTATTGTGCCAGACCAAATGTCCAGCACACCCGATCCTGGCTGCATCTGGAAAACTTACAGAAAGGAGTGATTATTTATTTCTGTAAATAATTACTTAAGCCATTTTTATCCCTCCATCCATGTACCTTCTGCAAACCAAAATACGATGACAGGTTGGGAGCTCTTTGTTTTATGATTGGCATTACGATGGGACCAGATGATCTTCGGATGTGCCTCCCAATTTGGGCTGTTCTGTGGTTCTCTGGAAAGAACCTACAAAAGCCTTGTGAAACCAGAAATTGGGAGAATAGAGTTCTAGTTCATCCATTCCTATTATCTTGAAAGATACATGCAATATAAGTTTGTTTTTATACAATAAAATTTGAAACATAATTGTCATTTTAAGATGCAGCAATTAAGAATAAAATCACTACTGCCTGGTGTGGCAGCAGCCTGGGTTAGGTATGAGGATTTATTGTAGCATTAGGGAATGCCACAATAAATTGGCCCTAAATTACATGAAACTGCTAAAAATATAAAAGTTAATTATTAGCTCATAACACCAAGCGAAAAAAGAAAATGCTGCGATGATGACAAGGTGCAACACCAGCACATCTGCACTTCATAATCACATTTGTTAATTATGGTGGCATATGGTGATGGGGAGTAATTGGTTGGAGACTGCTGGTCCAGCGTGCAGAGAGGTGCTTGCAGGCAGGGACCTGTGGAAAGGTGGAGCTGGTGGACCTGGCAGAGGCAGGGAGGGAGTAACGGGTGACATGGGGGCATACCCAACGTGCAGGTGGGACCTCATTTTGCTCCAGCCTTCACCAGCCTTTTCCCCACACACGCTGACTTTTACACTGTGGTGCCCAACAGAGGAATGTACCCCTTTCTGCCACGGTTCCTCACCTGTGGTGTGGGGAGGACCCTGGGCACCTTGCAGGGAGGTCTTCTGCAAGTGCTTGAGATGCTTATTAGGCGACATGCTGCCTGATACCTACCTGCAGCCTTTCATATTTGCATTTCACACTCCTCCATACACTCAGATGGACGTTTTCCCAATTAGCTTAACTTCTGTTGAAGCTGGCAGAACCAAGGCAGCAGGAAATATTATCTTGAATGTCAGGGACTTAAAATATAACCTTTTCGGAGCACGGTCAGTCTCTGACCACAGCTGAGGCCTCTAAACGATACTTTAAAGGAGATAAATAATATAATAATAACAAATGTCAAGTTTGTCATGACTTGAAAATGCAATTTACCTTCTCAGCCAGAGGGAATATAGGCTTGTATGTTGTTCTTTGCTGTTAATGTTCTGCCAGTTAATGTACTAGGTTTCTATAATTATCAGCCCTCCTTTCATTATATTGGTGGTTGATTGAATGTTTGGAGGAAATACATGCTTGCACCTCGGCCCACATCTTGGCCCTTGATTTATCAAATCTCAGCAACCAAGGCTCTGCCTATTTAACAGAGACGGAATAACTCAGGGGAGTTCTGGAGGTTGTTGCTGTCTGCAACAGAAAAAATGAATTGCTACAGCTTTGATCTGAGCAGTTACCCCTGTCCACAGCACACTCATTAATTAGATCTAATGATGGAACGCAGCAGACACAGATTTTAAGAAATTTTTAATAAAGTTTGGGAGAAGAGTGCTTGCAATTGTGTTTTGTGGGAAATATTTCACACTCTCCACAGTGCTGCTGGAATATCCGCAAGGTCGTGGTTTGGAGGTGTGCTGGGGCCAGAAAGGAGGGAGATGTGAGCTTCCCTGCAAGCAGAGCTGTGAGCTCCCCTGCTCACACACCCCATTCCACCAGCGCTGCCTGGCTTCTCCTCTAAGCATCTGTTGGTCCCTAATGGGGTGAAACCCTCCTCCCTGTTGGGTTTGTTACCTTGAATGTGCATGTCCAGGTCAGAGCTACTCAATCTGCAGGAAAAAATCATGAAGACCCTGTTATCTAAAGTCTTTAATGTCTTCCTTTTTCGCAATATGTTTCGTGCATAGGTTATTGAAATGAAAGTCTGAAGGCAAGTTATTTACAGAAGTATGGTGTCTAAACATAAATATTTAAAAAAATATGAGGGGTTTTCATGCATCACATATTTTCCCATGTTTTCATGGTGTTTTTTCCAATGTACATGGGTTTTGGTACAGAAATCATGGCCCTTTACAAAACAGATTATCCCTCCTCCTTGAATATGTTTTAAAAATAATGATTACTTCAAAAACTCAGATTTTTGAAGGACATGGTATGAAGCGTGTTTAGGTATCATGCACTCGGTTCTGCTTTGGGTAGGTCCACCTGTGTGCACCAGCTCCTGCACAGCCCAGGCCAACGCTGACAGCTGCGGTGAGGACAGCAGTGACAGAGGCTGCAAAAAGATGGGCTTTATCCACAGAACATCACATGCACTTAGAATCATAGAATCATAGAATGGTTAGAGTTGGAAGGGACCTTAAAGATCATAAGGTTCCAACCCTCCTTCCATGGGCAGGGACACCTCCCACCAGAGCAGGTTGCTCAAAGCCCCATCCAGCCTGGCCTTGAACACTTCCAGGCATGGGGCATCCACAACTTCTCGGGGCAACCTGTTCCCATGTCTCACCACCCCCACAATAAATAATTTCTTTCTGGTATCTAATCTAAATCTCCCCTCTTCCAATTTAAAACCGTTACCCCTTGTGTTCTTATCTTCAGCATTGCCAAGAAATTCTGTCAGTGTGGGGACCTCAATTATCATAAGAGCTCATAAGATAATTAACTCTACAGATAAAACCAGTGAACAAATCGATCCAAAGCAAAAAGACAGGGAGGGGAGATGTTAACTGTCAATTAGGAAAATATCCTGTTATCTGCAGGCTCACAGCAGTGCAGCCATGGCTGGTTTTGAAGCATGGCAAAAAAAGACAGGAAACGACCAGAGCAACATTAAGGTAGTTCAGATGTTAACTGCAGCATTAATAGCTGTGTGAGTAGCAGAACTTAAAATGTGGGATCAGATACTTTAACTATGAAGTCCTGTAATCCATAAATGGAAATTTAAAGACACTTCTGAAAGCTAGGAGAGTTGATGATTCAGAAAAAAGAAGTACCTAACAAAAAAGACCCAACAAGTCCATTGCATCTTTGGAGGGAAGAGCTCTGCTTCCCAATTTTTACAAGCAATTTGACTATTTCTATACTCAAGGAGTTGCATATACTGATAAAATAACTTGCAAACTGTACATCTAAACAGAAATTTAGACATTTCACAAAGTTTAGTGTGAGAACATTTCCATTTGAATCCAGTGTGCTCCCAAAGCATCTCTTGTTTACAAGTGCTACCTAGAAAATTAAAGAGAATGGAGTTTGCCTGTTATAAGGCACAGCTAACCTTATATTTCTCCTGAATTTCAGATGATGTAAGACTCCCCATCTGCTCAGATTTGTCCTGCTGTGAGACTCACTGTATTGCCTTGAATAGACAGAAAGGCACGTGGTCCATCAGTCGGGCATCTCGTCTGGGAGACAGGCTGCCTGCCGGGCTTGGGGCATGGATGCAGAGCACTGTCCCACAGCCTGGCCCTCATGCCACGCTACCCACTCTCACATCCTCTCCTCCCTCACTTTTCTCTTTCAGAGAAATAAATAAAGTAAAAATCAGATCACAGAGAGTGTGAATCACATGCAAAATGTGATTCTGGAATTAAAATTCCCATTTTCCAGTAATTTTCATACTGAAAGTCCCATCCAAAGATTATTGCCAGTAAAGGCAGGGCTTGCATGGACTTAGCAGCCTGCAGCTTTGCATGATGGTGCTGGAAAGCTGGTTCTCTGGTGTGTGTGAGATAATAACCAGTGCAGCCAGTTGGTCTGAGCAAGCTGCTTCGATGGGGAGCCGGGTACAGTGGCTGGGAGCCATCTGGGTGTATGGATATTAATAATGCCTCTAATGTCACAGGGTGATTAAGGAAGAGATGATAAGCAGCCAGAATCACTGGGTTTGGGGATGTGGTGGCCAACGGTGAGGAAATGCAGACTGTGCAAGCCCGAGAGCATCACCAGAGCAGCAGCCCCATGCCTGTCCCCTTCAGGGACCCAAATTTTGTCGCCCAGAAAGATGCAAACTTGGACAGAGCTGGGTGATGAAAATCAGCCTCTGGAAGATTTTTCATCTTCTCCTGCAGATTACAAGGCATCTGCTGTATTCTGCTTTTCTGAAAGGTTGCTAATATTGGCTCTCTCAGCTTGCAAATGTGGGTGAGCCATCCATTAGCATGAGCCTTAGCAGAGGCTGAGGTTGCTCCCGGGCTCCCAGGCTTTCAGATGAAATCGGCTCATTTTCACCTGCAGACTTGCAAAAGGACTGCATAATTTTTCTACAGTCATTGCAGACCATCTTGGCTTTTTCACAGATTGTGGAAAAATGGAGCACAGAGCAAGTCTAAGGAGAGACCCATGCATTTTAAACAGCAGCATTCTTAAAATGCCATGAACCAAATTGTGATTTTTAAGAAGTAACTTGACAGCACTGTCCATTCATGAAATATCAGCTGTCCCTCCATTATAATGCTTAGGAATATGAAATGTGAAAAAAAATGCACTTTGAGGGAAAAAAGCAGAGAGATGTAAGAAAAAATCAGCAAAATAAATGCAAGTGTTTTTTATAATATGCTGCAGATCAGTTCACCATCAGTATCTGGTGATGGCTACTCCCAAATCTGACAAGCAGACACTAGCAGGGAGCACAGCCTGGCAAACGCCCCTGTGTAGCTTCCAGGGTGATGCAGGAGGTGACCCTGCAGCAGGTTTCTGTGCACAGTGCTTCTTGTGGGCATCCTCATGGGCACCATTCCCCAGCAACCTGCAGCATCATCACGACCCCCTCTGGTTCCCAGACTTTAGAAACAGCTTATGCAACGAAACAGCTCCCCTGGCCCAATTCTGCCTCCTGATGGGGTGTCAGAGTTGCCTCAGCTCCCTGAGCAGGTCCAAGGAGCACAGCGCCTGGAGTCTGGGCAGTGTCCGAGCCAACGTCCGCAGTGGATTTATCGTAAAGCATCCCCTGCATCTCTCCACTGACTTTAGACCCCAGAGAGGCTCCAGGCACGGCTCCTGCTGCCTAATGTTGGCTGACACAAATATTCTCTGCTCTGGGAAGGTAAGAAGGATTCAGCTTTATCCAGGAAAATGTTATCTGGAATCGAACAAGAGGTTTGTGACCTCAATTGACTGTCTCCAGCCTCAGGGCTGTGCCCAGTGCTCTGCTCCCCTCCACTGCAGCTCTTCCCCCTCAGCTCAGCACCCAGCAATCACTGTGCAGAGGTGATCAAAACCCACCACAGCCAGCATTCTTTTATAAGAAACCTTTGCTTGCCCAGAGCTTCTCCTGCCCCCTCTTGCTGCTCTCCCGTTTCTGCCGGTGAGTTCAGCTTCCTGGATTTCAGCAGCATCCGATACCTCCCAGCAGCAGCAGCAGAAGCAGCAGCAACATGCCTGGTGGCTGTCTCCTGCAGCTCCTGCCACCCAGACCTGTCTGCTGGCCATGGGAATAGAGTCACTGCCACTGAGTCTGCATCTAGCCCTCTGTCTGCAAGTGCTGGAGCAAGAGGTGCACTCATTACAGCTCTTCGTTATTGCTTTCCCCTCTGCTGCTTCTATGAGAAACACCACCCGTTCCCACCCTGATTCCCTGATTCCCTATTAATTTTGCAGAGATGGGCTGTCTCCTCCTGAAGGAGCAAGGAGGGGGAGCAGAAGCTCATGGCACAGCTGTGCTGGCAGTGGCTCTGTGTGTCTGCCTGTGTCTGCGTGTGTGCAGGGACAGGGGAGGGTGCAGCCTGGATCCTGCCTAACGCCAGACTGCTCCTGGCTTCATTCACATCTCTCCCTAACTGCTCTCTGGTTAAACTCACAATTTTCATGAGGTAAATCCCCGCCCTGCACCTCCTAACACATCCTGGGCTCCAGCAGGCTTTCTATACTGCTAAATCATTGCTAGAAAAAGAGCTTGTCACCTATTGTCGCATTTGATCTGTCTTTCTCCTAAAGGCATTTCCTTGACATGAACTGCAACGTGTGAGAGCCGGAACATTCTAAAATGTTTGTTAAGTGTAAAATACTGAGATGACTTAATGACACAAGGATCTTTTCTCCTTTTCTGCTCAGATAAGGTCCAAGCTGCCCCCATTGTATCAGCCTTTCAAAGATTCAGCCAAGCCGGTGCTATTTCACACATGAAGCTGTTGCATCCATGTCACGTCATATGCAACCATCCAGTTAAGGGGGAACGTTTTTCCTAGACGCCAGTGACAGGCACCAAAGTCCCCTTAGGTATGAGAATCAGTGCTGTGTGTTCCTGCGTTACATAAACTCCTGCCCTGATCTGTACCCTTGGCCGTCAGCTTGTGAAAGTGCCGAGTGCCGGAGCATCACACGGACTGGGGAAACATGTGTCAGTCGTCTCACACGGTGCAGAGGTGTCACCAGCAGTGGGCAAACTGCTGCTCTCTTCCATCTTTCATTACCATACATTTACTTTTTTTTTTTCCTTTCCAAGAGATTCTCACTGTCTCAGACATGCTCTTCATTTTTCAGAGTATTTTTAATGTGCCTTCCCAATTTTCCCTTCAGTTGTCTTTCACATGTCACAGCTCATATGGCTGGGGCTCACTGTAATGCCATGAGAATCTATCCATTTGTCTTCCTAAATCCCTGCAGTTTTTAGGGGTGGTATTTCAGTATTTCTGAGTTGTCTTCTCTCTGTACTGCCATGTTTCTTAAGAAAACTTGCTGGTGGTGGGATCTATCGAGAACAAGGAGTTAAACAGCTCGGGAGAGTGACGACAGCTTATGAGGAACCAAGTGTTCAGAGTGCCTTGGGATACGAAAAACCAAAGAGGCATAGAATTCTCAGGTCAAAAGTGGAGTCCCTCCTCTTGCCATGCAGGCTTTTCTAATATTATACAGTGTCTGCAGACTCCGAATGCGCCTGAATATGGGATACTGGGTAACAGCTATGTCCCTGTGAAACTCCCCATTGATGCTAATTGAACACCCGTATACATCAAAAATAAGTGAAAATTCCACAAATAAGTTGTGTTCTGAAAGGAGTAAATGGGTTTCTTCAGTGAACAAGGTCTAAACCATTTTGGTTTTTCTGAAAGTTTGTAAACACTGAGCAGAGGATGCATTCCAGATAAAGATGTCTTCCTGATCAGGCCTTGGCAGTTCTTTTCTCTCTCCTCCCCAGCTGCTCTCCTGCACTTCTTCAAATAAATTATGCAAGGATCCCTCTGATGGTCCCTCACTAATACGTCATGGCTTGGATTAGTCTCTTTGCCAATACTGATGGCTGCAGCAGTTGCTCTCAGGCTGAGCAAGGTACTCAAGTGATACCTCTTGCATAATGTTGATCTAATGAAGGATCATCACTTATTAGATGGAAGGAAGAAAGAGGAAGAGAGCCAGGAAAGTCTTCTAAGCAAAAAGGGTTTTAATTAGCTCTCCAAGCCTCTAAGCCAAAGCAGAGTATTCAAATCAGATACTACATGCTATTACTCTGAATTATTCTGGACCCTGTTTCAGCCCTGTAGCAGCAGAGGGCATAATTGAACCAAACCTGCATTTTCTGATCCTCCCTATTGCATTTTCTTTCTGGTAAGCAAAAAAA
>VXBW01002134.1:834771-862846 GCA_013400375.1 Thinocorus orbignyianus
CCATTTTATTTTTTTTTTGAAAAAAAAAAAAAAAAAAAAAAAAAAAAAAAAAAAGTAGTTTTCAAGTGTAAGACAGAGAGATCCCAATCCCCCCTCACCTCCCAGCTTCAGACTTTCTACTTCCCACTAACAAACCTGTATGTTTAAAATCAGTGGAGTCTCCTTATGGTGAAAGAACTTCCCCTTTGTTTCAAATTTTGCTCAATTTCAGAGACAGAAATCACAGAAAATCCTTTAGAAGTCCCTTGTTCCTCATTTCTCTGTAAAAGCTATGGAGAGTTGTTTTTAAAGGGATTTTAGCATGTGGTTTGTGTGAAGCAGGCAGGAGAAGCTGTTTGGCAGCAACTCTTTCATGAAGATGGCAATCTCTTATAAGAAGCTCAGAAGTAGTGAAGGACTGGTTTTCCCAAATACATGGCCAGGGCAAACATCTGCAGTGCTCTGATACAAAGCCATTCCCATATCCCTGACTTGGGTAGCATCCCTGGCAAGAGGCACAGGAGCATGCACTCACTCAACCAGGCCAAATTAAACATGCTATTTTGAAACCAAGCTGCCTTCTCTGAACTGAGGCATGAACCTGCCCTGGATAAGAGAGTTTTCTAGAAATTTTGGCAGCTTTCCATGTGAAAAGTATTTTTATTTTTTTTGCTCTCTGAGCACAGGTAGGATCTCACTGCACTATACTCTCACACACAGAGGGCAAAAAGGCACCCACTCCAAAGAACTGAAAGTGTCAAGAGGTGGTTCCTGACAGATGAGGGAGCAGGAGGAAAGACAATTCAAAAAAGAGTTGGGAAATAGGTCAGGCTGTTATTTTTGCAGGCATACTATTGATTAATCAAGAGGCTCAAGCACTGCTTAAACCAGGTATGTGCTCATGTTCCCTTGAATTTTCAGTGATGCTTCATTAAACTAGTCAGGAAAAAAAAACCCAAAACCGTTCCTGTATGAATCTCTTAAAGCCCTGAAAGTATTTCCAAGCTGAAGTAAGTTTTCTGGGCTCCAGTTTCTAGGTTGGGGGCAAGAAATTTTGTGCCAGCTGCCAGTGCATTAGTGCACAAACCTCCCATTTTGTTAAACTCAGCACAACATTACTATGAATAGTTGGACAGCGTGCAGATATTTGAATGGTATTTGTCTAGAAAGTTCTAAAAATATCCCACTGTTATTTTACACTCAACTGCTGTTGACGTCAACGGGGCAGTACTGTAGCTGTCAGGGTGCATATCAAATATCCAACAGTTATATTATGATAAGTGTGCCTCCAAATACACACTTCATTATTCAAATGATCAGCATGGGCACATCAAAAGAAGAGGCCCGTGTCCAGCTGACAATAAACCCCTATCTGGGATCTGCCACTCAGGGATGCTCCACAATGGCTGGTGTTAACACCCTGCCCGTAGGTTGGCGCGGGCAAGCACAGGCTTTAATGGCACTGGCCAAAATTAGTATCTCCTTGAGCACGGTGCCAGGCCTTCCAAAGCCAAGTTGCACACCAAGCCAGGCACTTGAGAATGTGCTCCCTTGTGTTGCCATTTTCTGCCCTTCGAGAGCACCCAACAAAATCATGTGTCCTTCTTGTTGTCAAGGGAAGGTCTTCTCCAGCTGTATGGTGGCTTGCTGGGAGGAAGACAACAGAGGTCACCCTGAGAGCTGTACCCTACCCTTACCCTTGGCACTTAGAGAAAGAGCCAATCTTGATGCTCTTTTCTTTTGCTTCCCAGTCCTGCTGGTGTGTGCTTATGTCTGAAATTTCTTGAGCTTTCTGAGACATAAGATCCAGTGGGCATTTTAGGAACATTTTGAAGGAGGAAAAATGTTTGCAGGCAACTAAGGGAGCCTACCAGCACTAGCAGAGTTGATGATAAGTCTGCAGAGAGGCTCACAGAAGCTTCTATGAAGTTGATGTAGTTTTGGGAGATTTCTACATGTATTTAATTAAGATAGAGATCGTATCACGGCCTTTTTCATTAAACACTCTGGAAGTCTTTAAGTTCCCCTTGAGGAAGGTGCTAGGAAGGTGGCTGAGATTTGCTCTCATTAAAATCTGCCTCCTGCAGCAACCGTCTCAGTTGTGGTGTGCTGCCCCCAAAGCATTCTAAGCCACTCAGAGAGTTGGAAGGCATTCAATGACCAGGCATCCAGTGACCCTTCCCTGGAAGAATGTGGTCAAGAACAGTTAGCTTTCAAAATATCTTAGTTACCAGGTCAGCCTCAAAAATGTTACCAAGCAAATCACTGTATATATAAAATAGCTACAAAAATTCTTGGTTTCTGAAGGAATTTTGAAAAAGGAAATGGAAAAAATATTATTAGCTCTTTCTTTCAAAGGGGGAGCCCTCTGCTTGCTCTCTCAAACCCAGAGAAACCCAAAATGTCTGGGGATGAAATGAATATGGATGGCTGCTGGGTGCTGCATTGCACTGATAAGAGCCTCTCCAGTTCTGCTGGCAGCTCTGTCCATCCTCGCTCTCGGGCTGTCTGCATCCCTTCTGCTCCCCCAGGCAGTGCCCAGCTGATGAGAGCTGCCTGCAGAGCCAGAAAGAGGAGCGTGAGGAGGAAGGAGCAGAGCCAGCAGCACCATCACAGGGGCTTTGGCTTTCAGACCTCCCCAGACACTGCTTTTGTAAGCTGGATGCCAACACGCAGCGGTGCTCAATCTTCTATGGAGATTTTCCCCTCTCATCCCCATGATCTGAAGGGAGGGGAGCCACAGAGGGTCCAGCAGAACAAAGCAATAGTCTCAGCTGCAAATGCAATAGGCATCTGCAAGCTCTACATTGTCTCTGTTACCTGGGGGTGGAGTTGAGGGGTCTGGGAGAGGCACTCGCTCTTCCCCTTCAGCTGCAGTAATCTCATCATCCGAGAAAGTTAATCAGCTAAATACTGCTCTTTCATACTTAAATCTTCAAATGCTTTTTTTTTGCCAATTATCCTAATTTCCTGCTCCCTCTCTATCCCCCAGTGCTGGTAAAGTGCCAGGAACCTCCCCGTTGGACATGCAGCCCTGTGACCAGCAAAGCCTTCAGGTCTCGGCATCTCTCTGAGGTGTGCATGGTGGGGCAAAGTGAGATGAGATGCTGTGCTGTGCCATGCTGTGCCACGCTGCCTGTCACCACCTAGATCACCTGCTGAGGCAAGTAGCTGTGTCTGAGCTGAGCAGGTCCCATGGGCACTGTACTGCTTGTGGCTGGGGCTGCTGGATGAGGCACTTCCCCCTACACAGCCTTGGTTTTGCTTAGCTAAAGGAGCAAGCTCTCACAGATCTCTTTAATATATCCCCAGCACCCAAATAATCCCACTCAGGACCTCTTTGTTTTAGTTGAGGGCTCACCAGTGCTCAGTCAGATCCATGTTAGCATTAGAAGAAGCTCTCTGCTGCTGCATCCTTGGATCCCATTTCCCTGATCCATACTTCACATCTCGCAGGTAGCAACAGATACACGGAGAGCAGTCATTTCCAAATAATATGCCCTCAACTTAGAGCAGAAGTGCTCATTAAGTGCATTACCTGGTGCTTTGATTCTACTAAATTACATCCCATATTTATTCCCCAGTGGTCAGATCTTCTCTGTGGTGAAAATGCCTCCAGCTTGTTTTCCTTGCTAAACTTCATTAGCACACACTGCTTGGCTGTTAATATATGAAACAGGCTCAAGCTTTTTGAGGAACAGCCCCTTTACCAACTCTTTAGCCGATGTTGTGCTAAAAAGATGCTGGTTTCTCACCTTTATTCAACTTTTTAAAATCATTGCCTGAGTTTTCACATGAATATTTTTTTAACTATCATAACTAACTGTCTCCCCAGGGGACACCATCAGCAAGCAATCTGCGGATGTCCAAGCCTGTTAAACCTGCCACACTTCTCCTGGTTTACAAATCAGCTATTGTATTTGACTGACAGAGATGACAACCTGTTTAATGCCTCTTTTCTCCAGACCCTTGAAGACTTCAGTGCAATTCACTATTGAGTAGTTCAAAGTAATAAATTTTGACGGAAGCAATTAGAAGTGCTTGGCTTCAAGTAGCTGTGATCATGTAAGGGAGGGAAAGGCCCATGTTTAGCCCATCCCTAACAAGTCGTGATCTCTTTGCCCAGCCTCCTTCTTCCCATGGGCTGGTAATGAGCTACTTTCTCGGTTTCGCATAAAGACAGTGTTCTAAAAAGAGCTCTATGTTTAAACTCATATTCAGAGTTGATACAATTTAGCACCACTCCTTTGCCTGCCAGCATACGGCATGTTTGCACAATATAAGGGAGTTTCTTTACAGACGGTGAAGTATTAAGATAGCGACGTTGGCCCAGTTGGGTGGTGCGCTCCACAAGCGATGCCAAGTAATGAGTGGGAAGTTTGAAGCCCTCACCCTCAACCAGACCATGAATGCTGCTCATCATGGTAACTCCAGAGCATGGAAATGCTGAAAATCAGTGCTGAAAATCAAATGCTGGAAATGCAAATTCAGTCTCTCTCCCAACACCCCACCTGTGCATAGACACTGGACTAATTCCTTTCTTCCTGCAAGTCCTCAGGTGGTTATCCTTCATTAACTCATCATATGACTTTCACATACTTGCTAGTTCAGCAAAGGAGATTCTAGGTTAGAGTACATGTACTGAAATACTGTCTTTTTACTGAATTTGTGTGAGACTGAGACTTAGCCACCAGCTCAGAGTTACTGCCAAGTGCCTTTGTACCTTTTCTGCAGTCAGTTCATCTCCTTCAGCAGAAAACGAAGGATTGAAAGAACTCGAATTGTTTCTGAATTGAGAAAATATCTCCCAGCCTTCCTGTAACTTGCCATTTGGTACTGGAATGGCAGGAAAGCAGCCCAAAGGGGGTCATCTCAAATCTCAACTCCAGGTAGGGAAACTGTGGCTCTGCTGGGAATAACAAGGGCAGAAGTGGAGCCCCATTCCCTAAGAGTGTGGCTTTCCAAGGCTGCCCAGGTATACCCATACAAGGCCTGGGGTTAGATGGTCTCATCCACCCTTGGCACTTATCACTTTCTATACATCAGCTCTCGCAAGCATAAGGCCATGAAAATGGATGGTTTGTGATCAGCTCAACAGATATCCTATCACTCCACAGCTCACAGCTGTTTGATCTAGCAAGAAGGAAACAGCATAACAGCTCCTTTCAGCAGCAGCCCCAAGGCATATATTTACAAGCTATGATTTTCTGATGCCGTGCCCCTCACCGTGTGCCCTAGTACTCTACCCGGTTCTCCAGGAGTCCCTCTCATCTTTTTCCACATCTCTTTTCAACTAGAGGACCCCAAACCGGATGACTTATACCAGGTGCATTGAGGGGGAGGGGAAAATAAATTCCTTTGATCTGTTGGCCAGGCTTTTGTGGAAGCTTTTAAACACATGCTTAGCCACAGCTTAGCAAGCAAAGTTAGGAAAATTAAATGCCCTGGCTTCTCTTGCGAAGTCAGTTCCATGCATGTGCATTTTGACTTGTCCAAAGCAGCCAGGTGCTTCATCCCAGCCCTGTGCCATCAGTCGCAGGACTGGTACCGCCGTCTTTATCCTTGGGGTTCAGAGGGCAATTTCAGTGCAACCATAAGTGCAGGAAGAGGCAAAGCAAGAAGAGCGAGATTTGGGAAAGCATGCCGGGCCCAGAATATGGTGATGGATTCAAAGGACCAGAGGATGGGGCAGCTTTTGGCCCCAGGTCGCCCGCAGCCCCGATACCCGGCCTGGGAAAGCCGGGACGCGGCTCTCGCAAAAGGAGACGTTCGGCCCCATCCAGTGGCAGCTCAGCAAATTGCAGGGAACGCAACTAAATTGGTCGCACTCGAGGATTAAGTATTTACGTGTTTCATTATCCTATGGCCCTGCCACCATCAGATGTTTTGCAAATGAAAAGGGTGCTGGCCAACCGTACCCTGGGCTGCATCAAAAGAAGCGTGACCGGCAGGTCGCAGGAGGTGATTCTGCCTCTCTACTCTGTGCTCATGAGACCCCACCTGAAGTAGTGTCCAACTTTGGAGTCCTCAACACAGAAAGGACATGGAACTGTTGGAACGGGTCCAGCAGAGGGCCACGAAGATGATCAGAGAGATGCAGCACCTCTGCTGTGAAGACAGGCTGAGAGAGTCGGGGCTGTTCAGCCTAGGGAAGAGAAGGCTCCAGGGAGACCTTAGAGAAGCCTTTCAGTATCTGAAGGGAGCTCCAGGAGACCTGGCAAGAGACTCTTTGTCAGGAAGTGTAGTGACAGGACAAGGGGTAATGGTTTTAAATCGGAAGAGAGGGAATTTAAATTAGATATCAGAAAGAAATTATTTAGTGTGCGGGTGGTGAGGCACTGGAACAGGTTACCCAGAGAAGTTGTGGATGCCCCATCCCTGGGAGTGTTTAAGGCCAGGCCGGATGGGGCTTTGAGCAACCCGCTCTAGTGGGAGGTGTCCCTGCCCATGGCAGGGGGTTGGAACTCGATGATCTTTAAGGTGTCTTCCAACTCTAACCATTCCATGATTCTATGATTTTTAGCAGCACCAATTTAAATGATTACACTTGCTAATGGGTAAGCTTAGAAACAGTCACTTTCTTTGCAACAATAAGTTCAGTTAATTTAAGAAGCACTAATTTGTGGGGCTTTTTTTTGAGTAGCACTATTTAAAATAGTTGTTCTTCACTGAAAGTGTTGTCAGGTTCGTAAGGTTCTAATATACGTGCAATTATTTAGTGTAATGCTTGGAAATGTAGCTAAGGTAAGAGTATGCATCTGTGCCTCACACACAAGCATATAGCTACCATATGTGCTGCACAGGTGGATTACAAATGATACAGTTTTGGTGAAAGGCAACGTGGCTGGTTTTAGCTCCAGCCGAGGCTGCAAATCACCCCATTCCCTGGCATCCCTAAACAACCCAGATCAGGAGTTGTGCAACCTTGCAAATAGTTTCCCACTATTGGGAGCTTAGTACAAAATGAATTTTGGATTATTAGGTGTATCACCCATCTCATGAACTACAGACTCAGAAACCACAAGTGCGTATTTCAGCACTTGAACGTTATCACTGCAGTAAATGGATATGAAATGACGCTGTTACTAGCATTGTTGTGTTGTCCAGGGCTACAAACTCTAGGCCTTGTAATGAATCAACAAATAGTTAAGATCCTTGATGTCCTGGTTTCTAATGCTGCCTACATTGGTTGGGGAGAGTAGAGAACAGTCTCTGCTGTTAGCAAATCCCTGCATTCCAGCTCAGCTCTGTTTCCAGTTCACTCAAGAAATATTCACAGGACAGAAAGTTATGAGAAAGTCTGTGAGATTCTTGCACAGGAAAGAAGTTTCCACTGGCCCTTGCTGTTGCTCATGAGCTGTGTTCCTTCCTCCATGTGCTGATCTGCCTGCAATAAAATGTCTCCTTGGAAGTCCTAGAAGGGTCCAATCCAGCTGGGAAAGCAGCTCCATCTCCAGCTAGAGATCCCCAGTTTAAACTCCATCAACCTGAGACCATTTGTGATTACCGTTGGCATGTTCAAAACCATCAGTTAGGTACTTTCCTTCTCAAATACCTGTGAAGAGCTTTGAAAGCCATCCTGTGACTGATCTGTCAATTATTTTCTCTCCTCCTCACCTTCTGTTATGTTCATTTAAGGAAATATCAATCTAAAACCAACTTCTTCTGCGCAAATAAATGCAGACACCTAAAGAAAAGGCCAGCTGATCTGCATCGACCTCAGCATGAAATATCCTACAAGAAAAAACCTGCACCTCTGCTACTGAAAACTGAAAAACCAAATTTTCTTGAATATCGATCATGATAATCTTGCTGCTTTTGGATTCAGAGCACAACTTTTCTGATGGATCACACACATGGGAAGCCACCACACCAGCCACCCAGCTAGAAGGACTGTTTTCCCATTGCCTTGCTTCCAGCAGCACATGCTGGCCAGCTCGGATATTTAACAGAGAGCAGAGAGGGCAGGGCTGAAAGTGATGCAGGCTCCAGCAACCTCCATTGAAATTCAATATAATTCCAATAATCTGCTAAAAGGTCAGTGAATAGTGAGTAATTCAGCACGCAGCCGATAGCAAGATGATAGCGTTCCTGGCACACAGCCTGCGCGCTCTCACAGATAACTTGCTAAGTGAGGCCATTTTCCCTGAAAGACAAAGCTCAGGCTAGAAATGTAGCCCTCTCACTGAGAGCTGGGATTTTTGGTTTAATTTCATGTTAGAGGATTTCTAACGCCCCCAAGGCACCCAGCTGGATCCTGGAAAGAGAAAACGAGCGGATGCGTACGCCTAACCGCTGCGCCAGTAAGTTACCACACGTCTGAAATAGCAGCCAGAAAACAATAGCATCGCTGAGGAAATCACTTGTCTGGAGGCAGAAAGCAGGACCCTTGTTTCTGGGTGTTCAGGGGATGCTGGGTGCCTCCCCTCCATACTGCCACAATGCCTGTCCACAGCGGGCAGCTCTGCAAAGTGCACCCCATCGTGGGTCTAGCATCATGGATGCTCATGACATACCCACCCAGCCGGCGGGGTCTCCAGGTGACTTGAGCTGTGCCCCAGTGTCCTTGCTGCCGGAGAGTCTGGTGCTGGCACAGTCTGAGCATCAAAAACATGTTCTTGCAGCACCCCGGGGTGATGCATCCTCCAGCGCAGGGGAAAGCTCTCCAGCTCCACCCTAGTCGCAGCTGACTTGTGCTTGTATAAGGCATTTGGGGTCAAATTCTCAGCCAGCATCAGGGACCTTAATTCCTGAGGTCAGTTTTTCAGCAAGGACCCAGTTTGTTCTGAGAAAACAGCTGAATTTTGTGTTGAGGCAGGAGAAAATATGCAACTGCTGCTTTGCTCTAACAAACTCACTGTTCTTTACATTCCCAAGGATCTCAGACAAAACCTCTGATCTACTGCAATAAATAGAGCATGAAAATCAGGTTTGGGGTTCAATTTTATCCATGATGTTAGCTCTGCCTTCCCTTTTTTTCTCCTGCAGGGTGAAGTCCTAATGAAAATAGCGAAAGTCACTGCTAATAATCTGGGCATTATTTTTCCCTTCCTTTCTTTCAAACCTGAGAAAGGTGGATTTCAGCGAGAAGGGATTTACAGTTCAGAGCTCTCCTGTAAGCCCTCACTGTGCTGCTGGATAATTCACCGTAACGTTGGCATCTCCTAACTGCAGGATCCTCCTGGTCCCCAGCACCAGCAAGGATCTGTGTAAATCCCAGATTCTCACCTTCTCCCACAGAGAAGTGGCTGATATAGAAGTAAAATAAAAGTTGATAGATCAACGTCTTTCCCACCATTTTCTCGAAATGTATGGGAACTAGCTGCTTCTGCTAGATATTACATGGTTTCTGGCGCCTGGGAGAGCACTGACATTAAACATCACTTGCCCAGGACACATTGCCTGCTTTTCCACATCCTCTCCAGGCAAGACTTTTTCTACTTTTTTACATCCAGGGTGGTATCCACCCTGAACATCTAGGGTGGGAGGCAGTTTGCCAGTGAGCTCCTGGCTTTAGGACACGCCTGAACATATTCAGCCACTCAGAAGCGAAGTTGGGATAAAGTCATATCCAGGCTTGTCCAAAGCTGTAAAAAGCCTGATGGACTCATCTCGCTGCATGTTTCGCCCTACTCGCTCATCAAAAGCAAAGCACGGCACAGAGGCGTCTTGCTCTTGAAATGGACTGGCAGCGAGCGTGGGTGGAAATGCAGCCGTGGCTCCGATCAGGTTATCAATCATCCCATCGCGACGTGGCCGTTGGTGCCACTCAAGCCGCTACTTGACTGAGCGTCCCACAGTTGCCAGAAAACCACATGGCCCAAGCAGCTGCTGAGCAGTCAGCCAAGCCAGTGCCAGAGACGGCGAGGGGACAAGCAAAGCCTTCAGCCACTTTTCCTGATCAAGAGATCTAAATTTAAATTTGATGATAGGTTTGCTTATCACCCCCAGTTTAATTGACTGGGGATGGGATGGAGGGGGTTGCTTGGGTTGGATGGCTGCTAAATTTAGCCCCAGCGGGAAGCTGCCTCCAGGCAAGTTGCCTCTGCCTCTCAGGCAGAGAAGGATGGTTTCCTGAAGTGCAAAGTGGTTTGGGACTGTCTGTGCAAACCCAGGCAAGGTCTTGGCTTTGCAGAGGGATACATGGTAGAGATCGGAGTCATCTTCTAATTCAGGAGGTGAGAATTAATGGCATTACTTAAATAATATTGCAAGGCAGTGAATTAATAGTGGCTGGATAGTAAAACACACCCTGGTCTGGCAGCCGTCCCCCTTTGATGCTCGCCTAGAGAAAGCAAGATTACTTTCCAGAAATTCATAAGCAGCCGTTCTTTTGCATCACAAAAGTCTCCTATTGCTCTGATAACATTTTCCAGAGGATTATTTTGGAACAACTTGCAGGATCAAGGCCTCTGTGTGACTGCATGGTCCATTTGCTAGCTACAGTCCTATTAGTTCTCCTTTCAGCTCTGATTTCTGTGGGAAACCTTGCCTGTTGCTAATGCTAATGCTGACCTCCTGAAAGGCTCTGAGGTCCAGCAATGGCAAATGGTGTATGGGAGCAAGATGTTATTGCAATTAGCCAAAGTCGTTAAATGCATCCTAGCAGGTAATGAGTACATGAAATATGTCTGTACAATAATTCAGTAGCTGAAGAGTGTTGAGAAAGAGGTTGTGTTTTCTAAATGCTTTAGGTTACAAAGAAGGGAATGAGGCCACAGCTGCTTTTCACAGAGGAGCCACGTGAGGGTGAGGTTGAGAGATGCTAAGGCTGTGGGAAAGGACAGACCTAGCCCAGCACCCCTCTTCATCCACCATCCTTTAACACCCTTTACAGTCACACTATCCAAGTGAAGGCTTTTACCCTAGAGGTAGCCTTAAGGCAATGAAACCAGTCACTCTGGGGAGGCTGGGAAGGGACCATGGGAGGATGGCAGAGGACCCATGTCCTGCACACACCCACGCGGCTGTGCCCGGGCACCACAAGCCAGCTCTTGATGTGAGCTCCTAAGAGTTCCAGGACTGAACTGCGATGTGAAGTGCCCTCAGCTCCTGCTGCCAGTGCAAAAATCCCTGCTGGCTTCTCCGCGGTGCTTCTCATGTCAGCGGCAGGAAACCCTCCTCTCCTTAGCTGTTCCATCCAGGTTGATCCGAACAGTAAACGTACAGCTTGAGTGTGAATCAACATCATGATTCATCCTTCCTGCAATGTATCTTTTCACTGTGATTAAGCAGCTATTCTGTAAGACATGAACTTCACTTAAGACTACATGGTTTATTTGGGTTTGGGAATACAGATGCGGTCCTGTTCAAACTGCCATGCCCGGGAGCCAGTGACAGAATACAAAAATAGCTTATGCTGTCAGCATGGGTTTTTCTTATTTGTATTCTGAGTATCATCACTTTGGCAGGCACAGGAAGCTCTTCTTGTTTGCATTTTATTTTGCCTGCAGAAAATTTACAGTTCAAATGACTTCTCTATGCTTCATCAGACTAATCGGATGACAAATTGCTTGAGCTACAGAGAAGAGACCTCAGACAACAGAAAATTGTAATGGAAGAAAAAATTAAATGCCCGCTTTTGGTAGGAGCAAAGATTTTGCTTCGTACCAATCTCAATTTTCATTTTTTCCTTCTATACTAGTGCAAAGCTTTGTGAAATGGAAATCAGATTATTTAATCTGATTACAAGGATCTGCAGGCTTGACATCATCATTTTCTACAGTGACACAAAGCCTCAGCAATGCTTCCCTTCCTGAAGCGAATGAAACAGCTCCGTACTCTATTTATTCTGCACTTCCTGCTTCCACTGAAGCCTCATAAAGCATCCAGAGAGAGGCTTATTTTGTCCTTGTCTTATTTATTGTTTTTGATGGCTTGCTGCTACCCAGAAAGAGCAGTTTAACAAGTACCCAAAGATTTGTCCCTTTTTCAGAGGGAACTGGGAGATGGGATAGGTGACCTTGCCTGGAGTGACACAGAGCAAAAGCAACAAAGATAAATTGCCCTAGTCTTCAATAAGAGCCTTAACACAGACTAAATGTCAGGTTTTGAGCTCTGAACTGTCCTTGAAAATAAGTTTGCTCTCAAATTTCTATGAAATATTTGTTTCTGTGCAAGGACTCTCTTCTGGGCTGGCATTCATTTTACAGGCAGAACTGTGGCACCATCTTCTGGATGACTCTTTAGACAATAAAAAATAACCCACCTAAAGCAAAGACATTGCTTTATCATCCCTAACAATGAGAGCAGCTTGAATATTCATTGACTGTGCACTCCTGATTACAGCAGGCTTTAAATCATTTAATTATGCCATCCATTTTGGAAACACTAAGAGCTAGTCAGACTCTTGATTGCTGAATATTGTTGCGAGGGAATACAGATTTTGCTTCTGAAAGGATATTTCTTCCCGCAGAGCGGTAACAAGAAGTGCCCCGTGTATTAAAGACAGGGGAAGAACTCTCCTTGCTGTGTGGTTACAAGCTCAGGCTATTCTGTAGTGAAACAGGGGTGAGTTATTCTGCCTCAGACTGTTACTCATTAAGAGTTTGCATTTTGTAAGAGGAAAACTGAAGAAAGAGGTGCAAAAGGACCCTAGAAAAGAAGCCTGGGAGTGCCTGTAAGTGTAACATACAGCCCAAGCTACCTAACACAGCCTTACAGCCTAACACAGGACTAAGGAACTGGAAAAGTTTACAGGCTTCTTAAAATCACATCTTTCCTCAACACACCTTTCAGACCAGTAATTACAGTTAAACCCCTAAAGCATCCAGCCACCCAGGGGTACCAAGCAGCTTTTTGGCACTAGGGAGCTTTAGGAAGAAGATGCTGACACATAGCAGCTCTGCTGCCCCTCAGCTGCCAGTTCTGTGCATACCCCCAGAGTAAATGATTTTCAAAAAGCAGTTTTTATTCAGAGACTTGGGTTATTTTCAGGTGTTTTATTTGGTGACGACCACAGGTGAGATTACTGGTTGGATTCCCGTGGGTCATCCATCGAGTTAGTTTTTTCTTTATTTCTTGTGACACTCTGACACCTTTTTTTTTTTCTTTTTGACTAAAATAAAAAGCTTTTTGAACTGTATTTCAGCTGGAGATAAGGGACTAAGGGCTGCAGAGGCTTCTCACCTCTACTGACTTTTCCTCTGCCATTTACACACTTATAAAGGTTAAATAGGTAGGCTGCAGCTCCCCTCCTTCTGCCTCCCCCAGGTACCACATCTCAGAGCCTTCACCGCACCCCCTTGGGAACTCATCACACCAGATATCATATAAATCTTGAGTGAAAGGCAAACCCAAATACCCAATCTGTACTTGGGGCTGACACTCAATAAATTCCATAGCCTCTGACAGCAGGAGGTGGCAGGCAGAGCTTTCTGCCCCTTTTTCCTCAGTTGAGCATCAATGCTGCTTTTCCTCACGATGCAAATGTTTTGGGGCATGTTCACTTGTAGTTCTTATTCTTAAATCTAGAGTAAAAAGGCCTCACCCCATCTAAAGGATCCTTTTTTTACCCTGTGCTTGAAACCATGCTCTGTGCACTGGGGTGCACGAACACCATAGGTAGCTCCCATCCAAATGAAGCCAGAGAGACTTGATTGTGTGCCATGTTCTGCTCTGCCTTTTGATAGCTCTCATATGTTATATGTGATCACTATAATCATGCCATTTGTCCTGGATGAGTGATAACTGAGCTGCTTTTCGATCATGACATATCATCTCTATCATGACATACAACATCATTCCAAAGGAGCACCACGACTGGTATAGCCTGACATTTATGCTGTGCGACTGGGCTGCTCATTCACGTATGGAGACCTGCTACGGTTCCCAGAACCAGCAGCATATTATCACATCAGATGAGATTTCTGGGGGTCATGCTGCCATATCTATAAGCACAAGAGACAACTTAGGTTGTTTCCTTCGGTGGCAGCTTGAAGATGCAATGTCTTGCTTGAAGTAGTGCAGGGGAGCAGAGACCCAGCCATGTCCCCAAGGAAATTCATGGGACTTGTACCACCACCAGCATTTCTGGGCTTGCTCTCACCTGTTCTTGATGCAGGATACAGGCACACAGCCGCTCCTGCAGCACGCAGTACTCCATCCCTGACAAAATCAGCAGCCACAACTGCCCAGCTCACCCTGTTAGGACAAGCAGGACCCCGGCTACCTGGCACCGACCACACAGTCCTGCTCATGATGCAGAAATCAGCTCCTGGAACAGCTTTGAGGTCCCCACGGGTCACTGCACACCACTTACCCTGCATCACTCTTAATCCTATCAGCGGCATTTTCTTCACTCAGATGTCCAGTAATTGAAAGCACTGGGAATTTTGACTCACATGCAGGGTTATAGCAAAATATTATGGCTAGGCATTAAACTCCCACTGTGAAATACGCCATATGCCGGAGGAGAATATCAGATATTCCTGCTCCTTTCCCTTTGAGGTTATAAATGGTCAAGGTACAGCAGGGATTGGAAGAACACAGTTAAAGGTTGCCTCTCAGCTGGCACAATAGCTATGAAGTTGCAGGGAAAAACCATTGCTTAGGCTTCTGTTCTCTCTCCCTGAAATTAAGCTCTAGCTATACAGTGGAGCACAGACCTCTGCTGCATTTCTCTGTGCAAAACTAAACTCAAGCTATGTAATGGAGCACAGATGTCTGCTCCATTTCTCTCTCCCGCAAATTAAAGTCTACCTGCACAAAAGAACTCCAAAGAGAGTTTTTCAGGCCTCAGCTATAAAATGTGTAAGGGAAAGCTTATGCATAGTGTGATTAGGACATCTATGTGATGAAGAGTGATGTCTGCTTTAGTCACTTATTATGCCTGGTGTTATTTTGATGTCTTTCTCTGTCTGTAACTGAAGCAAAAGGGAAGTTCATTTGACATACAAATGCGTTGCTCTTCAAAGCCTCCAAAGAATACAGGTCCAGATGCTACGCTGTTGATTAGAGCAGGACCAAGAGTGTGCAAATGACATGCAAATATATTTGCAGCCTCTAAATCATGATTATATCTCGCCACATTTAGATCAACTGCTCTCTTTTGATTTTCCCACAAAAATGTGTATGGCGGTGTCTGACCTCACTGACATTTAGGAATAAGCTTTTATCTGTGTAAATTTAAAAGTGAGTGTATTCTGATCTGTGCCAGAAGTTCTTACAGAACCACCTTTTGTCCCTCAGCTTTCAAAGGAAGCATTTCTGTTCTCCATTCCTAAAACTCCTAGTACATGACCAAGATTGTAAATCACTCTCCAATACAAATAATAAATCCCATCTCTGTTTCACTTAGAGTCAAATACAACCAGCCCTGAAACTCTTACACTCATGCAGTCAGTAAGGTTTTCCTTTATTCAGGAAGAAAAGATGAATCATCCAGATAGTGGCTTTGGATGGCACAAAGCTCATTTCCTTATGTCCTCTGGGAGAGTAGAGTGATGCTCCTGAAAGGAGCCCAAGACTTCAGGGTGGTCTGCTGCTCATGGAGGGTCTGTTCAACAGGAGAAAATAGTTCTGAGTGTGGACAGCAGCAGGGCTAGGGATGGCAGACGAGATGCAATGACTGTGTTTGGCCAAGAGACTAAAGGGGCAGCTCTGCACACTCCGGTGCTGATAGATCTCATGATGTAATCACAAGCTTAGAGATTTTCATGGCTTGAGGAACAATTTCAGGCTTTTATTTGATGAAATTGAAGTTTTCAGCTCTCAAGACTACAAAAAACAATGATCCCTGTGTATCTTAAATTTTCCTATGAGGAATCCTAACTTTATTTTAGCAAAACATGTTCCAAGGTGCCAGGCCTATGGTTGTGAATGACAAAACTGAGTTCTTGAAAAATAAGGTAGACAAACAAGAAACGACAACGTGGTCTCCCGGGTCCTCGCGCTGAATCCAACGTAAGCACAAGAGCCCAGTAGAAGCTGCAGAAGGTGCAGACAGTCCTACCCGCCCCGCGCAGGAGCCGGCAGCGACTGCAGAAAGTGACATCTGGTCTGGGATAATCTGCCTTCCCGTGCAGTGGCTTTATGTGAGGGAAACGCCACTGATCTCAGAGGACGTGTTCCAGATTTAGCTCCGTGCGGATCAGAAAGAGACCGGCTGCAGCTGCTCTGGGCTGCTGGCCCTGAAGCACCCAGCAGCCCCAGGCGGGTGCTGCAGCATCCTCTGGGCCAGCGATCCCCCAGGAGGTTTTGGGTACCATGGAAGCAGGGGGGGATAGATTGTTTTAGTGCCTTACGCCACATGGGAGTGGAAGTGGCCAG
Organism: Thinocorus orbignyianus; assembly: GCA_013400375.1. NCBI lineage: Eukaryota > Metazoa > Chordata > Aves > Ciconiiformes > Thinocoridae > Thinocorus > Thinocorus orbignyianus. The sequence goes on from VXBW01002134.1 coordinate 851,020, forward strand.
CAAAGGACTTTCTCGTGGTTACATGAACCATCCCCAGGCAAGAAATTTGTCTCACCCCGACTTCTTGATGCCCATCCCAGCCCTGCAGCAGCAAACAGCCTACGGGAAAGGTGGTGAGTTCTCAGCCTGGTGCTGGTGCTTGAGTCAAAACCAGCAGTCGCAAAACCATTCTCTCTGGAGCTCACAGCTCTTATTTAAAGCATTTGAATAACAGCCTTCCCTCCCAAGTCCTTTCATCAATAACCAGACACTGGTCTTTTTATCTACTCTTTGTTATCCCAAACCCCCTAAGAAGGTCAAAACCAGAGGTGGAAAAAAGCCCCTCCTTTGCCCTGATGGTATGGCCGCGCAGCAGAGAAACGGGGATGATAAGTAGTACATGTTGCCAGGCATGTTAAGGCCGTATGATGGCAACGTAGAGAAGGTTTGACTAAAAATATCTACCATGACAAATTGGACAATAGAGCAGAAAACAAATTAATATTTATAAAATATTTAGGCTGCCCTGATTTTCACTTTGAACATTATATCTTTTTGCAGGCTCAGATTAAGATGTAAATATGCATATAATCAGGCCATTATTTGCAAAAATTATTCCTGTCATCATGGAATACAAGCAGGTTTTTCCTTTTGATGCATTTTAGGTAAGGGAACTGACTCTTACTCATGCAGAATTCTTAATGTCATGCCAGAAAATTCCTCTTATTTTCAGGTTCTTTTTGCTTTACCAGAAAGGTGTAAAAAGGCTTTTGTACAAATTCACAATGGCGATTGTGAATTAACAATTCACAAATGTTGATTTGTGAAATGGAATGATACTTCACTTGGATTATGAAAGATAGTGAAAAATAGCTCCAACATTGGAGAAGCGACACATTAAAGTGCAAAACTCAGGATCTTTAACATGTTTTGCTAAAACACTTATAGTTTATCAATAGTCTTCAGTTCATGCTTTTTCCCCATGATCTAAATGTTTTACTTTTACACAAGAAATACGATCACAGATTTTCTCACAACAAACTGAGTTGATCTAAAAAAATTAGATGAAAGGCAACTGAAGACCCCCAAATTGTTCTGTGCTCCTTGGACTGAACCGCACAGAGCAGATCTTGCACTAGAAGTCCTGCTTGAAAGCTGTGAAAATCTTCCTAAGAATCTATTTCCTCCTTCTGTTATATTCATGTAATTTTCATTACTGCTAAGCCTTGTACCAAAAAAACCCCTGTATGTATTTTAAAAAATGTAAAGAATGTTGTCCTATTTTTGTTCATTCAATGACTTAATTGCTTTTTTCATTTAGTGGCATGGTTGTTTGTGGCAACAGAGATTTTATTGTAAAACAAAGGAAGCTGTCCCCTGTTTTCACATCAAAGGAAAGGAACGTGGTATGAAATATTTTTTGAAAAGCATTTTAATGACCTGACCTGTATCTTTTTCAATTAATCCAATTATTTAAATTTACAGAGTGTTTAATGCAACAGTAAAGGATAAGGACTTGCCTTTAAATCAGTACGTCCCAATAAGGTATTTAAAATCAACCTTTTCACATCAATTACCATGATTTTTGCTTCTCACATGAAGTGACTCCTGTGAGTCCTGGGCCTGCATGCTTGGACAGTGAATAATGAATGTGGGAGAGATCAGCTCTTCAGCTGGAGAGGTCCTTTCTCTTACTCCTGCAATCTGCTTGTGCAATCTACTCCTGCAATCTACCTGCTTGTGATGGATTTTCTTATCTTTTTCTCCAGCACAACAGGACCGGGTCACATACTCGTGCACGCACATATACTCATCTGCTTTGCTTAAGACCACTATAATATTTTAGGATTAAAAATTCATTGATTTAGCAAACTGTTCTTCAGATTTGGTGTTTATTTCCCCTTTCCCCCCATTTCACTCGAGTGGCGAATACCTTGGGGAGACTCATGAGACTTTTGCTTTATTTATAGAGCATCCAAAACCAGATTATTAAATACTGCTGAGACACAAACCTAAGAAAAACAGATTTTGGGACATGCTCCTCTCCATCATGCCAGGAAAAGCTGTTGTCAAAACACAATTGAGCTTTCAGTCTAAACAATACCGGCACAGTCAGATCCATCCTCAGAGAGAAACCATGAAACAGTAGATGATCTTAACACTCTCCAAGAGCACCCCTGTGCCAGGAACCGATTCAGCCAAATTCATTTCAGGCTTGAACTGAAACCCCAGCACCAAACTCTCACCCCACAACCCTGGATTCACAAGGCTTTCTCCCACATTTGTGACAACTATCAGAGAGCCAGGAGAAATGGACCAGAGAAGAATCTTGTGGTGAGTTCCCCAGATGAAAGTGCCAAAAATTTGTCCACTGGGGCCTTGATATGCCCTTTTTTTCTTTTTTTTTCCTAGACTGACAGCTCCCATGCCATGGTACCTATGCAGGGAGGCACTTAAACAGTCAAGGGCTGCCTTTGAGCCTCCTGACCCAGCAACCAGCAGTTAAAGTGTGTGGAAACTGCTGCTCCTGACCAGAGAGACTGAGCTTGAGACTTGAGCCTTCAGTATATTTGCATGGTGGGGACACTTGGAAAGGAGCAACCCTCCCTTTCATGTCCTGTTTTGCTCAAATAAACAGCTAAACTTTTTCCTTCTCCTCTATGAACCTTACCCTGTGATTATACATTTCTCGGTCCTAGGTGGCCACACCATCACACAACATCCCAAATTGTACAAGGCTACGAACACTCCTCTGTCCCCACTGAAAATATCACCTATAAGAGGGTCCATAACTGCAGCTGCCTTTCCATGGCTGTATCACACCGCTGGCTCAGAGCTGTCCTCTGACACAGGAATAGCCAGACCCTGTCCTAGTCACTTGCTGAGCTCCCTGCTTAAGGCCAGAACTGCTGGATTTGGTCCTTTGGTCACAGATTCCCTCAGCTTTACTGGGAAGAGATGTTGTCAGTGAAGTCACTGTTCCCTTTAGGTGCTAGGACTGTCACCCATTAAGGTATGTGTACGAATACATGTGCATACAGACACGTCAGACTTCTCTACAGGTCTCCAGTCACACCAGGAAGTTCTGATGCATACAGGTCATTGAAACAAACTGTATGGCCTTTATAAAGATCAGGCTGCTATAGAAGTTGCTTCTGCCAAGGCAGATTTGGAGAGAAGGAGTGCAATGTCACCACACTGCCTTTTGTTGACAACAGCCTGGGGGGAAGAAACCTTCTTTATTTTCTTCTCCAGCTTCCCATTCTTCCTCAGGCCTACCAAATGCTCTCAGACAGCCTGAGCTTATCATTTCTCCCAGATAAATTATTTCAGAGACTCAAGCCTTTGTTTTCCATCTCCCAGACTGATTCTGTGAGAGCTGCCATAGCCCCTAGCTCCTTCTGCACCTGAAGAGATGTCCTTGCAGGACTTCAAATATTTCTGAAAACTGCAGCAGGAAGTATAGCCAAAAGCCAAAGTTTGAAGAAGGGGGACAGGATATGACAAAATTCAATGAGAAGAACAGAAGGAAAGAAGGTGCTGCAGAATCCCATTCTACTACTTCCTTTGGTTTTTTAGGGTCTCAAAACGCAAGATTTTTCTTCTAAGAAAAACAACCTTCAGCAAGAACAGAAAATTTATTTCTTTTAGGAAGCACGTACCTATAAAGATGACTAGGAAATACTCAGCGGATCTAACCAGACTTTGGAATAGGTTAGTACACAACACACTGCTACCTCATACAAAGCCTTATCTACCTCTCTCATCTCCAAAAAAAGCAGAGGTACCCTACAAGCACTATGCATAGCCTTCCCCACCCCTTGATAACTGACTTAATGATGCCTCTGGGAGGGGCTAACTCAATATAAACCCTCTCTCCAGCAAAGCCCTTTCTATCTTCTGCCTAGCTACAGCTTTGTGAGGTTTTGGGCTGGGCTGTGTCTGCTTTGTTTTCAGTTGCTCTTTTGGTTCTATTTGTGGTTTTTTAATTCCTTTTCATTTTTTCTCTATTCTACTTTTCTACTTCACTTTTCATATTGCATCTTATGTTAGGTACCACCCTTTCACTAGGGCTTTCGTGTTAGTGGGCTTTGCCTGCTCTGTGTTCTGCCAGACCTCCTGGTGTTTCTCTTTCCAGTAAAGTGGGGAGGCTTAAGCTCTTCAAAACAAAAGACAATTATTTTCTCTGTAATTTCACAGTCTGTGGATGTTTGGACAACTCTAAAAGGCTATTTCTAACTAGATAGGAAAGCTAATTTATCCTCATAAAAACTGGGTGTTGTTTGGTAGGTAGGAATAAAATGCTGACTGGTTCTCTGTGCTTTAAAGTGTTTAAATAATAACTTTAGGAGTGTTAACTCAGTGGTGTCAGAAACAAGTTGAGAAGAGGGTCTTTCTCCTTTCATACTGTCCCTGGAACAGAGGAGATCCTGGTCAGGGTTTGTTTAGCTGTGAGGATCTAGGCTCCATTCCACCTGTGTGGGCACCTGTGAAGCTGCACAACCATCTTTACTGTGAGTACCCAAGTCCAGATAGCTCAGCATGCGTACGGGACATTATGTTAATTAAGAAAAGGAATGTCCCCAGTTGTTTTGTGGTGATTATCTATTGTTTTAAATAGTTTTCTTTATGGTGGGTAATAAAGCTCCTCTTTTGAGGTGCTACTGATAATCTGACTTCAGCATGTGCTGGCAAGCTGTTCATATTGCTAACAAGATTTTCAATTAAATCCAGCAAATTTCCCTGTTAAAACTTGAAGATTTACAGCACTGTTTTCTGATCAACCCCAAAGCTTGAAAAATTGGATGGGGTAACTGTTGTCAGTGTGAGGAAAGCAAAGATAGCATGTGAATTGCCTGAGACAAGAATAAAAGGAGCGGGGGCTGATGTTAAGGGAGGCTGTGGGCAGTCTCTCTTCTTGAGATCTGCAGGTTCTTGCTTTCTAATAATTTATACTTGTCTAGTCAATTTTCTGTTTCTGGTCCCAAAAAACAGGATGTAGAAAGCTGCTCATTTCCTAAAAGTTTCTTAAAACCCAGCTGCAGATTGCAGGAACTGGTGTCATGCTTATCTGTTCTCTCTCACCGTCACACACTAAATAATTAGATACCTTTTACAAGACCCTTCAATTGTGCCACTGTGTGTAATGCCTAGTGTGGCCAGGCTTTCACCAGTGAAACCTGCTGAGTATTTTGATCTTATCTGGAGCATCCCCCTTGCTGCTGTGACCTTGCCAGCTCTGCACAGCAGATGATACTTTGCCTCTCAGCCTGGACTCATCTGCAGCCCTCTGCTTGGGGCACCCTCTGGAAAGGATGATGTGAGTGTGAACTTTTCCTGGCTGGAGGAGAGACCGAATTTTCCTCCCGTGCTTTGCCTGAGAGCTCAAACCAGCAGGGTAAAAGGCAAGTAGCAGTTTTAAAGGAGAAGGAGCTATTGTCGATCTCTAAAGTGATGGGTCACCAGCTCCTAACCCCAGGCTGTGGGTGCATGTGGAGTTCCATGGGGTATGCCATGGAGAGCAATGGTGTTTGGGATGCTTCTTGTCCTTTGCATTTTTATTAACTATCTTACAGCCAGCTGTGAAAAAAAGGTTTTCAGCTTGCAGGGCTGTGTTGGTATGAATTTGGGGATTTTGGTGAGTTTGATTTATCCACCTTGTGTTTTGGGAGATTTTCACCTACCATGCTGCCAAACTGCAGAGATTTAACCTAAACAAGGAGGCAAATATATGCTGCCCTTGCAAGGATAGGAGAGGGGAAATACCTCTTAGAATATGGAGATGTGCGTGCAGTATGCCTGCCTCATCCCTTTCCAAGGATGTAAATGGTATGCATGCCCTTTATACTAGTATTGAGGGGCAAAGTTTGGGTTTGTGGTATTTCTCATTCAATCCCAGAGCTGGTGAGATGAATCGTCCTCATCATCGGCTAGTCCTGACCCCTTAATCCCTGACCCTGAGAGTGCTTTTCTCGTGTAAAACAGCAGCAAGGTGTGTTTAGGGTTTTGCTAGTGCTCTGGTGCCCTGAATGGGCATTGGGCCAGGGTGCAGTGTCCCTCAAGGGATGCTGAGGGCATCATCTCCATGCAGCATGTGATGCAAGCACCTCCTCCTGTGGTTACCCCAAAGCAGCTCTGGTTTCTGCAACTGTACCTTGGAGATGGTGCACTGACATTTTCCCTCTTCCTTTAAGAAGAAGAAAAAAAATAATCTAGCATTTAAACATTTGCTTTGGTAAAGGATGAAATGTAAAAGTAGGTCGGATTTGAAGGATCCCAGCCCTGACAGCGTCCCTTCTAGAGCTCCAGACCCAGGTTTTTGGAGAGAGACAGAATATGACTGCAGTGGTGCTTCTTGCGCTCATTTGTGCTCTTTGTGTTCCTGTGTACAAAATCACCCTCAAAATGCCCAGAAGAAGCTATATCCCCATGCTTTTAAGGGAAGGATTTGGTTGCCAGCAATACATTTATGAAATGAAGCTACCCCTGTTCAGCTCCCTGGAAACTTAGCCGGGTTTTTACCAGGAAGCAAGATTATTTTTTGCTTTTAAAGAGTTTAAGCTAAATTAGCTGGAACCTAATTACAGAATGCTTTTGATTAAAGCCAGACAATGCGCTCTGGAAGCTGGGATCAAAAATGACAAGACTTGATTTCAGTGAAGGATTAAGAAGGAAAAGAAAAGTGACTGATTAATTTTAAAATCAAATCAGGATCTCTCTTTGTACACGGAACAAAGGTTGCAGCGAAGTCAGGCAATCCTTTTGGACTCGGGAAAACTTGCCTTTCAATGATATGACTTTTAATTTCATTTCATGTGCGCAGAACTGAAATCCAAAAAGAAACACTGAAGATGATTTCTGCAGCTATTCTTGGATCAGGAGAGAAATAATTGGAAGTCTTGTTTGAAATCTAGAAATCTCATTAAGATAGTTTGACTTGTAGACATAATACTTTTCGGTCAACATCAGCTGTGCAGCCAAACAGATTATAGCTGGTGCTAATCACTGAACCTTTAGAAAGTGCTCCATAATTATTTTCATACTGTACTCTGAAAATGACCCGGCTTAAAGAAATTGTGCATGTTGCTAGAAAAACAAATGCTGATTCAACAAAACTCCCCTTAAAAATACTTTTGTACGTTTAGCTAGCTAATGAGCAATGGCCTCATTGCGCTGCTGATTTGAATCCTGAAGGCTCCTTATTACATACCTGGCAAGAAATTGAGACTTACATTTGTTCTAAGCTATTTTGTTGTGCAACAAGCACATGTGAGTTTCTGTGTGCAGATTTTTTTCGGCTTCTGAGGGTGGAATATTCTGCAATAATATGGCATTTTAGTTTATTGGCCTTAACATGCAGTGGGGGGGATTGATGTCCCTCCTTCACCCTATCCTCTAGACAAAAGGAAAATTGGGAAATAAGGTCCCTTGGGAAGTTAGGTTTATTAAGAGTTATTTATAGGCAGGGGTGTAAACCTAGGATTTGAAAATGGAACAAGGCGGGAGGCTCATAGGTGCTGGAAAATGTGGTACAGGAGCTGGCTGGGACCTAAGGGACAGAGACTGGTCTTTGCCACAGATTCCCACATGTTGTTCCTAGTCACAACTAGGAGAGCGATTTTTGGCTATCCCAAGGGCCTCGTATTTTGTTGCTTGTCTCTTATCAAATTTCAGAGTGAAGACATCAAACAAATGAAGCCAAGCCATGAAATGACTGGCAATTGGCATTAGGATGGCAGAGCGAGCTCCTCCATGCCAGGAAAAGGTTAAAAGCTCCCTGGTGCAGAATACAGCTCCGGGGGAAAATATTGTAACCTAATCAAAATGACTGGTAGCTTTAAAAACAGCAGAAAGATCCAAGAGATGGCACCAAGCTCTCCTTTTCTGGAGATTATGTATTGCAAACAAATTTGATGGAGACCCTGAGAGGATGAAATGACCCTCGACAGTGTGGATCTCGAGAAGAGTGACAGGTAGGGTGTTAGACTGAGGCCTGGCTGGAGCTGGGAAATCTGGTGTGCTAAGTGCCATATGGTCCTCCTAGCGCGTGTGCGAGACCTCCTTTCCACACCCAACTGCTCACAAAAAAATTATAGCTGGTGCTATCACCAGTTGCCTTAAACTCACTTCAGACTGGGTGACCCCACCGTCTGGTCCTTGCTGCTGCAGCCTGGATGACTCATGGGTCACAGGCTTTGTGCTTTGCCACATGCAAGGAGAAGTAAATTTTCAATTATTTACTTTTTATAGGTGTGCATGTGTATATGTGTGTGTAAGTATATCTGGCTTACATTTAATGTCCAGTCTAGCACAACCAGAGATCATTCCTTACATCATTAGGATATGGAAGTAAGTTTTAAACCTAAGATGATCCATGCAAAGACAAATCCCTGCTGTCCTCTTTCAGTCCCTCAAGGCTGCCATGGCTCTGCCTGCTGCAGCCCTGGGTAGTGGCAGCATCACTGCCATCCCCCAAGTCAGTGTCCCCCTCTTGCAATGATGGTTTCTCCATTCCCACAGGGACAATCTGACCCTGAGCCATGTGCCGAGGAGTGGTGCTGGCACAGCCCTGCTCCCACCGATCTCACGTTTATATTGATCTGGTGCTTTCCAGCACAGAGGGATCTGCCATCCACGGGTGTGCAGCAAAAGCCTGAATGTAGTTGACTTGGTGCTTGGAGGACATAGTAGGAAATTATTTGGCAAAATACAGGTCAGAGGAAGTCTAACATGGATCTTCTGATAAAACTCTTGGAAGGAAACCTTTCCAAGCTAAGAGAAAGTAGGCTTTTCCTTGTTGCTTTCCCTACTGATCTATAACATTTAACAGATGTACATCTTACATTTGCCATTAGTCAGAGAAGCTTCCCACACTCTGTACCCAAAGGAAAAATCAGGGTACATGCTTCCTAGAAACAAGAAAGAAATCACTGCTTGTAGCTGGACAAGCTTGTGAACATCAGCTTTTAAACTTTCCATATCAGGATTTGTGTCAAGTAAATTTATTTTCCCGAAGTGAAGAGGGAAGAGCACTAAAGCAATAGTGTATGGGAGTTTTGGCTCCCAACAATGATGCAGGACTGGTGCTGCTGCTTTCCCTACAGCACTGGTGGACCTGCTCCAAGGAAAGGAAAGGCTAGGAAGCTCCTGGCTACAGAGAGCATGATCATAATGTGAGGTCCCATCCCTGTGAAACACTTCTGATCTCCCAAGGCTTTTTTTCATTCGTTGCTGAGATTTGTAACAGCACCTTTATGGCATTTCTTTTTGGTTGATGCATATCAAGTGCTGTCATCCAGGTGTAAGAATACTGAAACAACTAAGTAACTTGGTGCATAGGTTCTTGCTGTGTCTCCAGTAGCTGTAGACATATCTCTGCTGGTTTGAACATACGTTTCAGAGTGTGGTTTATTATGCAGTATCAAAAAAGTGTGAATCTCTAATGTTATTTGCAGAGCAAGGCTTGTACCAGGAGGCTCAAGAACCAGCAAGGAGATACTCTTACTTCTGAGCTTACTGGAACCACGTGTAAAGAGAGCAGCTGTGAAAGTCAAGAGAGATGCTCTGCCTTATTTGAAGTGCAAATGCTAATGGCCATCTGGAAGACTTAATCATGGCTAGAAGCACAGAGCACCAACTAAAGAATCAGGTTGCTGACATGGCTCTGTAAGGATTTCCAGCCAGAGGGGGAGCTAAGGTGGGGATGGCTGAGCACTGAAGAGCACCAAGCCACAACACAGTTGGGATGGTAGAAAGGGGATGGAAAACACAGCATGAGGGAGGAGTTCCTGTAGGTGCTGCAAACTCAAGTATACTGAGCTAGAAAGCAGTGGAGAAATCATCACGGTCTTCAAGAAAACCTAACCTGCCATTCGTGAGAGGATTAGAAGTCTTTGCTTTTGTTTTTCTGCCTTTGACAATTTTTGAAAACTGAAGTTCAAGCACTACTGAAAAAAATCTCAGGACTGTAATAAGGGGTAATGAATAACAGGGTGAGTGAATTAGCCTCCCAGTTCTCCATGGCAATCAATGGAGATTGGGTATATGGTTTTTTTCAATTGCTACTAATAAAATTAAGAAAAAAACAGATTCCCCACATCTCTTCAGTCTACTGCTCAGTTATGCCTTCACTAAATATTTCAGTATTACTTTTTTTTTTTTTTTTACTCTCTCAGGAGGTTTCAGAATTGCTTCAATACATCCCCAGCTGTAAGACTCTTCATGAAAGAAACCTATTAAAGGAAACAGCACATGAGAGTCACAGAAAACCACAAGCAATGAAATTCCCCCCAGCCAAGAACTTGAGTCATTACTTGTGCTGGACTAACTATGGCTGGTATCTGAGACACCAGAGCTTGGAAGCTCTGCAGGAGGGAGCATGGTCACCCTGTTCTTCGTGGGGACTGAACTTATTTCTGCTTCAGGGGTGAGAGCTGAGGGGGTGGCTTGCAGTGACCTGGTCCTGCATCTCTGCACCAGCGGGGGAAGCTGTGGCTGGAAGTCAGAGGCACTACCTGCTTGTGTCTTTTGGAGGCTTCGGGATGCTCAGTCGCTGTGCATCTGTGAAGGGACTCTGCCTCCCATGGCATTAGGCCACCAGCAGGCAGTCATTAGAATTGCCAAGAAGTGTTTTGTATTTCCTAGAGGTTGCTATTTAAATACATTTTAAAAAGCTTACTTGACAATATTTTGTAAGGAAATGTGCTCCATTCTCCTTTCCTGTTTTTTTCTCCTAGACCAAAAAGGAAGGCACAAAATGCAACTGCTGGGTAGTTTTTCCTTGAAAAAATGAATTGTAATAATAATTCTAAACCAAAAGCTAGTTTTTATGGGGAAAAAAAAAAGAGATTATTTTTAAAAAATCACAAATTGGACCCAGTTCCATTGCTACCGTGGGCTTCAGCCTGGATTGTTGCACATCCATAACTTTGATATGAAATTCCCTGCTTCAAATTCCAATGAAACCTTCAGAAATTCATCATTTACATCTTGCTTACTCCAAGAATATGTTTGGCTTTTTTTTTTTTTTTTCTTTTAAATAGAGCTTTAGTCTGAGCAAAGCTAATCGACTTACTAAACTTTTGCAGGTGGCTGATTCGTTACAAGGTGTAAAAGCTTCAGGTATTTTTTAGGTAGGTATCTCAGTCTCTGACCTACTTAGAGCCCAAATCCTATTTGAGCACTGGTGTGCACAACTGGTTGTCAGGGTGGCAGTTAGGTGAATATGCAAATTTTTGCAGAATCAGGGCTTCAATCTAGTTGCTGGAAGCGTGCTGTTAAATAAGGTGATGCCCCTGGCACTTTCCTGAGCCTTTGCTGGGGCAGAGCCTGGCTTATCCCTAAACCCTCATGGCGATGTGCTAATGCCACGGGGAAAGGGAGTGAGGACAGCAGAAGCCTGAACGGGCAGAGGGAACTGCTGCTCCTGCCAGGCTGTGCCACCCAGGACAGCTTAGAATTATTAAGGCTACGTCGGGAAACGCGGCCAGAAGGATGGGAAGGCAGAAAGCGCTGTTCTGCTGTCAAGGAAATGCTCGAAAAGCAGGCGGGAGCCAGCGCTGGGCGAGCGGAGCCGCAGCCCCGCAGCCGCGGGGGCCGGGGGCAAGTTCTCCCCGGGAGGGCGAGAGGGGAAAGAAGGACACGGAGCGACCTGGTGCCACCCCCAGGAATATTTACAGCTCCTCCGGGGGGAGGGAAGGGGACAGTTTATTTTCTTCTTAAAAAATAAAATAAAATAAATAAAATTCCCCGACGCCTTCCCTTTCTACTCCCAATTAAGAATTATTTAGAAATAAAAAAAATAGGAATAGTTCTTGAGCGAGCGGCGGGCGGTGCGCGGGCGCGGAGG
>VXBW01002134.1:862880-1020286 GCA_013400375.1 Thinocorus orbignyianus
GACTGGGGACAGCGGGCTGGGGGCGAGGGGATGCTGCTGGGGACTCAGACCCCAACAGCGATGTGGCGATGTGGCCGGTGGGGTGGGCTGGGGGCTGAGGGTGAGTGGATGTAAACCAATTTAAAAAAAAATACCAAAAAAACAAACAAAAAAAAACACCAAAAACCCCACAGCAACAACAACAAAAAAACCCCAAACAACAACAAAAAAAAAAAAAGGAGGAAAAAAAACCTAAAAAATCCTCATTATGCATTTAGCAAACTTGTCTCTGGGCTGAGCGGGGAAGGAGGCAGATAATTGGTTTGCGGAGCAATGTCACTGTTTGTTGCTCTGATGCTCATTCATAGTGAAGTCTGCAGGTCAAATGACATTCATTGCCAGTAGGTCTGCGGGAGGAGAGAGCCTCTCTGAACGGAAAGTTCAGAACATGTCATGGAGGATTAATCACATTCCCCTAACGCCGACTGGCTGGGGAATTATGTAAGCCGCGTATTTTGGGGGGCGCATCTCCGCACAGGTGGGTTTATCCACATGTTCGCACCCACCAGCCGTGGGGTGTTTGCCAGGGGGTGTTTTGGCGTGCTGGGGGCAGCTGCTTGCCCCGGACCCCCTCCCTGCCCCTGGGCAGCAGCTCTTCACCTTTGCTGGGCACCTGGGTGGTCCCATGGAGCCTGGGTGATGGGGAGATGGCAGTGACATAGGATCGGGACAAGGCGGCCCCACAGCAGGGCAACCTCCATGTTGAGGATGGACAAGGTCCATTCCTTCCACAAACCTATCCAACGCTGCTGCTTTTGCCCCAAGGAGAAGTTAGGACATCATGGGGTTGATTCCCAGACACCAGTCTGGGAGTGCTTCACCCACTGTACAGCACTCACCACAAAGCAGAAGAATGGGGAGCAGAGCTATTTCTATGAAGACCATGGCCTCTTGACTATCTGCCCGGTGGAGCTGTGACTGGTGGTAGTTGGGAAGCGAGCTCCTCCAGGAAGAGCTCGGGCTGTGCCCTCGAGGAAGCTGTTCCCTCCGAGTGCACTGGCATCCTCGGGACAGCAAGTGGCAACTCTTTCCTCTTGGCAGTTTCCTGAGTATGTAACTTCTTCCAACAGCCGAATATAAAAGCTGCTTTTGTCATGGTTGAAAAAGCACACGTAGAACTCTGGCTGCTCTATCTGCACGTTGCCTGGTTGTGTGTGCGCGTGTATATATATACGCATGTACACGCAGCTGTATGTAAACAGAGCTCTTCTGACACCACTGAGATTCATCAGTCCTTGGCAATAAGGGGATGTAGAAGAAGGGTGCAGGGTGTGTTAACATTAAGGTGGCCTGAGAAATTACTTTTCCCTCTTTTTGGCATGTGTGTAAGTAGAATTAAGCCCGTTTTAGTGTATCACATCTCAGAGTGTGGAATACTTTTTTTTTTTAATATACTTGAAAGGCTTTTTGGATTACCCAGATTCCAGCTCTATTCACTTCATCTGGTTGCTTCCATCTCCCTTCTCTCACCATGCCTACCAACTACTATCCACCTCTCTCTTCCTTCTCTGGTCTCAACTAAGCGTCCATCTCTTTCTCAGAGTCCTTTTTTTCAGCCCAATTATAATTTTAAACTTTAAAAAAACCCCACATGCTCCAGCAGATTCTGTGGCTGCTTCCACGTTCCCTGGCAGCTTCACAGCCCTTGGTGCGCTTGATCAGAACAGTCAAATTACACCACTAATTGCTGGATTTACAGCTGTTTCATTTTGGGTGTTAAATGATGTGTGAGTGGGGCTTTTTTATTTTTTTTTTCCTTTTTATTTTTTTCCTTTTTTATTTTTTCCTTTTTTTTAATGCAAAAAGTGCTGGTGACAGTGGAATTTATTAAAACTGGTTTTGTTAAGGCTGTTGAGTTTCTGGGAGCTTTACAGGAATCACCTGTCGGAGGGTGTGACCAGTGTGATGTGGCAGCTGAATCATATCACCCTTTTTTACAGAGTTTTAGGGTTTGGGAAAACAAGTGCAAGTAACTTTAATGTTGCCTTCTTTTGGCTTATTTGTCCTCTAAAAGGGAGGTGTTGGCTTCTGCTCTTGAGAAACTTATGCTTTTTTTAATGCATGTTTCCCAGAAAGCCGAGTTTTGGATTTCTAGTGTGAAGAGCAAGCAGATAGGGCACAGAGTTGGGGAAAGCCCTTTCTGCAGTCTAAGAAGAGGGAAAACTGGCATTTCTGCCCTGTTGTTTGTGTACTACGGCCCATATGCTACTTGTGGCATGTCTTAACACCTCCGACCTGAGTCTTAGATTGCATCTGCAAAGAAGTGGAGTTCATAGCCCAGCTGGTGAGGCTCCCGCGCTGGGTCTTGGGTGGTTCTCCTGCCTGGGGGGAGGCTCTGTGGTGTTGCAGCACAGATGGCAGAGCTGGGGTGTTCCTCAGCAGGGCTGGAAGGGTGAAGATGGTGTAGACCAAAAACGTCCTCAGCTGGGCCACGCAATCCATCCCTGAACTTGCACTCTTGTCTTTTGGACAATTTGGGTGGGCCCACGGTGGTTCAGGGATCAGCGCATTTTTATTACTAAAGCTCTTGTGCAGTTGGTGCTGCTGAAATTTGCGTATAAATGAGTGTGAATCTTTACAAGTCTGGAGATGACTGGGGTGGCTGTAGATTTCTTGGGTGTGAAACTGTAACTGTTGCAGAAGCAATCTATAGGTGTGCAAGTTCCAGCTTACCTGTTGTTTTACTCAGACATGGACCTCTGTCTTGAGGAGCAGGGACTTTATCTGAGCTTCTTCCATCTTCTACTTTGACTGCCACCTAACATCTGGAGAGAACATGCTGGGATACATCTGATTATTCTGAATATTCACAGCACTGTAATATGTTTTCATTTGTATTTCTCACATACCTTGTAATCTTATTTTCAGCCAAGAAATTGCATTTAGAAGCCATTAAGAGACAGCATTAGCTCAGGCTGAGGAAAGATTACATGAGTTTTTGCAATTAAGCAAGAGTTGCATTTTTTGAACTCTGCCTTGGTAATAGATTTTGTACTTAAGAGTCTGTGGATCACAAATCTGGGCTTGGAAAACTGCACACAGCTGTACAAGATAGGCCCTGAGTGTTTCCAGTCAACTCTTGCTTCATGGTGTGTGCTGGGAGCAGGGAAAAGCTGTTTAAAAGCCATATTTGTTCTTGCTCCTCTTTACTCCCTCGGCAGCTACTCCACAGATCTTTCCATGAGAAGAGGGTGTCCTTCTGAATCTTATTTCTCATTGTAATCTGCTGTGGCACTACAACCAGTTGCAATGTCACAAACGCTATTACAACTTCACTTGAGAAGTGACTCTCCTGTACACACACCTGACAATGATGAATCGGGAAAGATGAAAGAGAAGAAAATGTTCATTCGTCTCCCTGGATTAATTTCAGCCCAATGGACCTCGGGGTGCATTTGGACTGCTCTTGTTGGAGTCCACCATAAGTAAGGAAGACGAGCAAGTCTGTCAAGTACTTGACAGTTTTGGTCCCCTCACTACAAGAAGGACATTGAAGCACTGGAGCGTGTCCAGAGGAGAGCCACGAAGCTGATGAGGGGTCTAGAAAACAAGTCCTATGAGGAGAGGCTGAGGGAACTGGGCATGNATGAAGAATCTGTGAAGATTGTGTCAGTTGTGGTGTGTTTGTTTTGCAGTTGTTGCCTCCCTGGAGTCCTACAAAAGCAAGTAAAAGGGAAAGCAGGACTCTGTGATGTGCCTGGATAATCAGCTGGTTATAAGCAAAAATATTTTTGTAAAACTGGAAACCTTGTATTGCTTGTCTGAGGTTTCTAATTGCTTCTGCTGCTTCCTCGCAGTGATTTGCCGCAAACAACTTTCCTCCTGCAGACCCAAAGCAACCTGTTGTCCAGTTTCCGTGTAAAATAGCAGGAGCTGCCATGCTGTCCATAACACCTCTTGCTGTAATCCTTGATAAATAGCAAAGATGCGGAAACTCCACCCTTTTGCGAGCTGGGAGGTGCTGTGATTGCCTTGCTGATTGTTTTCAGGTTGTCGTTTTAAAATGCTGTACAACCAGCTCCCTGCTCCGCCAGCTTGCAGCCCTGTCCGGGCTGGTATGGGCATAGCAGAGGGGGTATTTTGGGCTCAAAGACCATATAAGTAGCTCTGTCTAAGCCAGTGCTGCTTCTGTCAGGGCAAATGTGAGTCATTTATGTTGCAGGACAAATCTGGTGGACACGGGTTTTCCTTGATGGAACAACTAAGAAGCGGACATTTGGATGTTCAATGAACCCAAATGTGTCTGAGGAGTTGTTTTAATTCTTACCTTTGTGTAGAAAAAAATATATTCCAGGTCTTGCATGACTGCTGATCATCACTGTTCATGAGCATCTTCATGGGATGTGCCAACGGTTTCCAAAGCGGTTCAGGGCGTTTGGACAAAAAAAATCCCCATTCACCTCTGGTGGAAATTGGACAAAGGAATTGCAAAGTGGTTTGAAAAAATCATAGAATCATAAAATCAGAGAACGGTTAGAGTTGTAAGGGACCTTGAAGATCATCAAGTTCCACCCCCCCTGCCATGTGCAGGGACACCTCTCCCTAGAGCAGGTTGCTCAAAGCCCCATCCAGCCTGGCCTTAAACACTTCCAGGGATGGGGCATCAACAACTTCTCGGGGCAACCTTTTCCGGTGCCTCACCACCCTCACAGTAAAGAACTTCTTCCTAATATCTAATCTAAATCTCCCCTCTTCCAATTTAAAACCGTTACCCCTCGTCCTGTCACTACACTTCCTGACAAATCTGTGTGTATGTGCACCAAGCTAAGCTTGGTTTGCTTCCTTGCCTTCATGATGTGATCATTTGTCTAGTGAGCCAGGAGGAAGACCAGACTGTTGCCAGCCTGGCAAGAGTCAAGCTTATTTTGATGGTATAGCTTCTGAAAGGGTTAGCACGCCTTGCCTTGCGAGCAGATGGGTATTTGGAAGGCAGAGGGAATCTGGATCTCCGAAGATTGATAATAAGTCTTGTCTTTTGTCCTAATGCTGATTACTCATCTGACCATGGAGTGCTTTTGTTGGTTTGTATTTGCATGCGTATGAATGGACACAAGTAGCTGCATGATTTCAAGTGCGTCCTGGAAAAGCCTAGATGTGTTGAGTTGCTGTAAATAAATGAGAAAAAAAATAAGAAGGTAATGCTTGCATGGGGCATGTGTGATTAGTAGTTTGCTCTGTATGGTGAATTATGGGCCTGAGACATTTCATACTTTGAGACTCATCATCACATTTGCTATTGCTTGTTTGTTTTTTGTTTAACCAGAAGGCTGCTGTCTACTCTGGCATGGGCAGAGACTTTAGGTGATGGAGCAGGGTGACCTTGCTGAAGTTTAATGGTCCTCATAGATGTAGAGCGAGAAGAGTTGAGTGTTTGATTTTCTCTACCCTCTTATTGAAAGAAAAACATTAATAAAAATAGTATTTATTTCTGCCTGCCAATGTTGCTTGTACAGGGTCAGATGTTGCATTCAGTGCTGGGTCCATCCATCACAGAATCACAGAATTCTCATGGTTGGAAGGGATCTCTGAGATCATCTTGATGTGCAAGGTATACAAACACGTATAAAAAGTGTACTGTCAGTTTTCTTTGATGTCTGCCTCGGGATGTAGATACCTGGTTGTTCTTGAAAACCTGGTCCCAGTTGCTACCTCAAAGGCCTTGTATCTGCAGCGTCAGGTCAATAAAATATGCCAATTAATCAAAAAATGTAAATCCATTTCTATGGTATTTTAATATTAGAAAGGTAATTACCGTGTAACTAACCCTTTTCTGTAAGCTGTCATTAATTGGATGATTTTTTTTATAGGCAGCTTAGCATAATGCATGTAAAATACACTGCAGCTCTGTACAGACAAAAATTGCCACAGTGAAACACTGGGATGTGAGCATCCAAGAGACCTGAGTCCTGTGAAGGGGCTTTATCAGTCCTTGTCGTTGGATGTACAACTTCTGAACGTGTATTGGGGCATCCGTAATCTGCAGGCAGGGAACTCTGCTGGACAAGTTACGTGAATTAGGAAGAACTGGGAGGTAGATTTTGCAATTAGACATCAGTCTCTGTTGTGTATGATAGGAAAGATATGAAAAGTGTTTGTAGTCTCACTGAAGACAGATGTGAAAGCCGTAAGTCACTGTCAGTGGGACTGGCATAAAGGCAGCAGAAGCAGTAACGGTGCCTACGTGGTATTTTACCTTGTGGTCTTGAAGTCTCAGCTTCTGGGAGTCTTGTGATTCTGAAACCTTAGGCTTTGATAAACCATGTGCTTTTAGATCAGGGTAGCAGAAGAAGGATGGAAACCCTAAGGACAGAAAACCCAGAACACAAGTGTAAGAGCAGAAAACCTGTCTTATGATCCCATGGGTTTCGCAGACTACAAAGAGCTGGCTGTTCTGCACGCTGTTCACATGCATGTTTATCTGTGTGCATATCTTGTTGGAAACTGAGAACTGTGCTAATCTCATCCCATCAAAAAGTTGGTGTTAAAATGGTACAAACGCTAGTGCTTGCAAGGAGGGAAGGAGAAAAGGTCAGCAATGCCTGACTGCATTGCAAATAAATGACATCTTTCATCTGAAAAGTGCCTGCCATTTTCCTCTTACACTCACGTTGCGATCCTGGAAGAGTTGTTTTTAAAATGTCACCTAACAATTCATTTAAATCCTGATGATGCTCAAGCAGCCCAGAGTGGGACCTGATATAAACAAGTTGTGTTGGATTAGCTGAGATAGTGCTCCAGGAGGCAGGAGTTTTTGGATCTATGTACTGCTTCCGTGGAAGTCCCTGGGTGAAACTGGTAAAATCTCCTCATGGTAAACCACCTTCTGTATGGCAGAATCTGCTGACGTTACCCGAATGTAGCTGTTCGAAGCATTAGGAATAGAAAATGAGGAGAGAGAGACTCATTAATGCTAAATTTGATTATATATGCAAACCAGGTTTCTATGAAAGGAAGAGCAAAAATGATCTGACTTTCAAACTAGGAAGAAGATGCATGGAGATAGAGGGTTCTGCTATTAGACATACACAGTTAAAGTCTCTGCCAATTTTTATGAGGGAGATGTTTCTGTCATCGCTCCTGTAAATCAGCATCTGCATAATTGGAGCCCCGGGTAAAAGGCCTGCATTTTGACATCTCTGGATTCAAATGTTGCAGTTGGGGGAGATCAGTCTTGGAAGGTGCTTGTGATAAAAACCTTTCATCATTTGGATCCTATGGTCCCTGAGTTAACTCCCGGAATCATGGCGCTATGTGTGATCCCAAGGGGCAGGAGACCTTCTGGTCACTGGTGAAGTCTCCACTCTGCTCCGGGAGGGAGGACCTCCTCCTGACGCAGGAGAAGGGTAGAGGCAGAAAGCAGGTAATGCTGGACTCTGCACAGGGCTGGTGATGGAAGGCAAAGTGCTCACACCACAACTCTGCTAGCGCTGCTCTCTCCTTTGGCACCAAATAAAAGAGGTTAAAATAGTATTATGGGCCTGGAGTACAGGCTCTCCAGCCCGGCAACTGGCCAAAGGGGTCTTAATGGCTTTTACTCTTGGGGAGGTGGGAATCTGCAAAGTGCTGCAAAGAACATTATGGGAGGGAACGTGGAGTGTGGAGGTGCTGCTTTTAAGGTGTTTGTTCAAAGTGGCATATGTACTGCAAAGTGTGACATAGTTGCTAAGGTGACAGCTTGCTTGGTTTTTGGCAAAAGCAAAAGAATACTGAATATAGACAAACTGTAAGCTTTTGCTTTGTTTAATTTGCACAGTTTTATCTTCTGGCCAGTCTGGGGACTTCTCAGGTTTGTCTTTGGAAACAGTGTTTTCCCATTCAGGATAGTTCACTCAGTTAGAAAAGCTAGTATCGCTCCCCATTCTTAAGGAAATGCTTAAGTTGCATAGAATAATGAGGGTTTCAGTGATTATTATTGTAGATACAAATTTTGGCATTGAAAAGGTTTAGGAATACCTTTCTGTCAAGTAACGAAGTATTCTCTAAGAAACCTTTTGGCAAAGCAACAATATTAGGTGTTGCCCCCTCAGCAGCCTGGGGATGCAGGCACATCCAGGGGCACATGGTCCAGGAGATTTTTGCATGCTAGAGTTACACACATGTGCAAACTGCTGAAACCTGGGCTGGAATGCATGGTGAGGTGAGAGCTCCTGTCGATCAGGCCGAAGGGTTGGTTGTGGTGAGAGGGAGCCAAGTCCAGGCAAGGAGTCCTGCATCGCACAACTCGTTTACTGCCATGGTTGAGTATTTTCCTAATGCTGCTGAGGAGAAGGATCAGCAGAGAATTAGACTGATGTGACCCCTCGAAAGAGGGGGTTTTCCAGATGAGCAGCCATCTGTGGTGTGAAGCAGTGTTATGGTCCTCGGTGGGGAGAGGAAAGCAGGAAGGTCTCAGAAGCCTAATGCCAACGTTGGTCTGTAAAAACAGTGGGGTATATGCACAACTCAGGAAAAATGGCTGGGAAAGGCTGAAGTAATGTGCTCGTTTCCCCTGTATTATTATACCTTTTTTTTTTCTTTTTTTTTTTGGATGATCTAATGGATAGGTAAATGCATTTCTCTGACCAAGCTGTTTTGTCTGTGCCTTTTCCAAAATGCCTCTGCATCTGGGGTGAAGGCCATGAGAGAGGCAGAGCCTGCAGGAGCTGCGGAGCTAATGCTGTGGGGAGCAGAAAGTGCCACAGCCTGGAGCCTGGAATAAAAGTTGAGGGGAGCTCTGTGAGCTCCTGTTCCCAGATAAGCGCTGGTGCAGGTGTCCCAGCCCCAGTTTGGTGGTGCCATTGCAAGGCAGAAGTTAAAGAGGGTATTTTCAGGGCAGTCAGAGATTATGACACCCCACACAAGGGGCTTTTACTGGAGAATTGGGGATGTCTCTTTGCTAGGAAACCCCCAACAAGGCACTGAGATGTTTCTCTGTGTTAAAGAAGCAGGAGAAAACTGTGAAGGAGGAAGATTTCAATGAAGTGTTACACATTTTCAGATGAGAGGTGTACAGTCCCAGACCCACTGCAGGAAATAAATCTGGTCTGACTGTCTTGCCAACCTGTCACTTGATCTTTATTCCATGAGAAATACCAGGGCCTGCTACAAACAGCCTGGATGAATATTCGCTAGAAGTACTCAAGAACCTGAAGTATTGAGGGTGAAATTCTGCCCAGAAAATCTCGCAGAGAAATGCTACCTAACATCGGCAAGATCATTGATACATCAGGAAGTAATTTATAGTAGCAGCTCTTCAGTAGCTCTTTGAATTCCAAACAGAAATTTATTGTGTCTGTCCTCAGTCTTCACTTTTTCTGATGTTAATGCTCTGCCCTCCTGCGTTATTTCTTAGGTGGTGCAAATCCAAAATATCTTTGGCTTGAGGTGACAAGACTCAGCTCAAATCCTTTGGCACTTGCATGTTGGGTGCTTGTATTGGGGCCCTATGTTGGACGCTGCATTTGCTAATCTTCTTAATATTAGGTGGAAAGCCTCTGTGGTACTCCAAAACGTACTAGAGAAATAGCAAATTCTTCCTTGCCAGAATCCCCAAACGCAAGAAAACAACAGGCTTCTTGGTTAAGCCTCCCTGATATGGGCTGTGTTATGGCCTGTGACTGATTTCAGCATCTGAGTTAAAATACCGCAGGATGCCAGAAAATATCTTGCAGTTGTTTAACAAACAAACTTGATCCTTGCTTGAATTGCTTTCAGAATAATCTCCCTGGCTGCGTGTGGAGCTATACTCAAAGCCAAACAAGACAACTTTCCTCTCTATGTGCAAGTTTAAAACCACACGGTTGCTTCCCCCTGGTACTCCTCACACAGAAGTAGTGTTGCACACAAAAAAGCACTGCTCTGCATCAGTTTTTTACCCCACTTGAAACATCCTTCGTATGGAGAGAGTGGTGACTGGGAGCGGTTGAACATGGCAAGGTCACAGCCCCATGTTAGGTCTCTAAGGGGAAATGACGTCCCTGGGTATATATCCTGGTTTGGTTTGACACTGGAAATTGGCTTATAACTGCAGAATATATGTATTGAAATAATTATCCTTTGGAGTTGAGCAGTTTCTCCAAGTGCTTTTTTGGAGACTGTGCTTGAAAACCTCTCCTTGCAAAACTAAAGTGAGCATAGAATTCCCCCACCGCCAAATCCAGCAGCCGATAAATCCGGCAGAGCTCTCCTGATTGCCATCTCCAAGGGCAGTCAGCATGCTGGAGTGGAATTGGGTCCCTGTTTGAACGAACATGCCTGCCAAAAAATTAAACAATGGATGCCTTCCTGTTTAATTTTAACATTTTAATTAAATTCTTTGCTGCTGTGCGCCTTTGATCTCAGTGAGCTGATATACATGGTGTCTGCTGTTGTGTTGTAGCAGCATTTTGTTCTAATCCTGAGCGCAGACAGGGATGCATTTGAGCATGGACTGAGTGCATTGCAAACTGACTTTTCCAATTGGTGACCAAAGGCATGTGGGCAGGGAGGTTATTCATGAGTATGGCTCAATAGAGCTTCTTTCTGAACATATTCCCTCCCCATTTTTAATCTCCTTCTGTGAATGGTGCTGCAAGAATAGTTTCCTTGATGGAATTACTCATTGAGAGGGTTGAGACTGGGAGCTGAGATTTTTATTGCAAAGCAGAAATCAGTTTCAAGTGGGATGATCTATAAGTTTTGATCCCTCGTTCAAAGAGCAGAAGCAACACTGTACAGCTTTGACTGGGCACATGAGTCCCGGCCAAGCGCCTGGTTTGAAAGCATTTGGCAGGTGCTGGTTTTCCACACAACCTTATAAAACGTGGGTGCCAAGCAGCACGTGGCCAAGCAGCCCCACCACAGCTCATTTCCCAACGTGTGGAAGAGTCTTCGAGTAAAAAGACGTGGTTGCATGCATCTCCTGTGTTGTTGGTGGCTGGGTCTTGATGATGATGGGAGGAGGTGAGCAAACTTGGGAGCATGCAGTGTTTTCACAGGAAAGTTTGTGTTCTGCTGCCTGGGGCAAGTGACCGAGGAGCACATGGAGTTTTTGGCCTTTGCAGTTTGGGCTGTACCTAAATGCCAGAGAAACAGTCATCCTCGCTGCATGAAAGAGTCATTGGAAGAGCTGATTTGCAAAAAAGTATTTAATTTCTTTGGGAAGGAGGAATAATTTTTAATCTAAATTTCCATTGGAAGCTTTGGCATTCTGGTG
Source organism: Thinocorus orbignyianus (assembly GCA_013400375.1). Classification (NCBI taxonomy): domain Eukaryota; kingdom Metazoa; phylum Chordata; class Aves; order Ciconiiformes; family Thinocoridae; genus Thinocorus; species Thinocorus orbignyianus. The sequence continues at coordinate 874,093 of VXBW01002134.1, forward strand.
AGATTGTGAATGAAGAAACATTATTTCCAGAAACTACACTATTTCAGCTCAAAATATTTCTGTGAAGAAACAGTGATCAGGTCATATTTTCCTTCTCCTCTCCACAGCCCAGAGCATCCCCCTGTGACACCCCAGGCTTGTTCCTCCCAGAGGAGTCAGTGATGGATCACGTCAAGCGTGACCCTCCTGTGCACTGTGGTAGTGTAGTCTGGCCGTGGAGCCTGATTTATAGAGCAGGGGCAGCACGAGGGGCCAACCCAAACTCCGTGGAGGCACAGCAGTGGTGTTCCCAGCACAGATATTGCAAGCTCCTAGCGTTGGGACTCGCAAAGAAGAGATGATGTTTTTGGAGGCAAGATGACAATATTTTTGGCAAAAAGATGGGCAAGTCTGAAACACAGAAAATGTCTTGGTGGAAAATTTTCATTTTCCTAGTGCTTCTTTTTGGTCAAAAGTGGAGTTTTTCAGGGCTGCAGGGAGGTCCACCTGGCAGGGAATCATTGAGCTACATTGGTGAGGCTCCCTGTTCTGCTGTGCTGGCTCCACGGGCGCTGCCACTCTGCCGTTGCAGCCTGTCACTCGTGGCAGGCGGCTCTGCGGAGTGGCTGCCCGTTCCAGCACAGAAATCTGTGCCTGGCCAGATTGCTGGGCCCTGGCAGGCAGCAGGAGCTGGCTTCACAGTGGGCCAGCATATGTGGGGGACGCTGGGTGTGCCACACGGCAGAAAGCCTCCTGCTGCCACCAAGCACATTTTGGTCCTTCCTGGGGAGGGACGATGCTGTGAAAACCAGCTCCTTGCCTGCAGTCCTCCATTGGCCCAGTGGCATTCCCTACTGCAGGGACCAAGTGCTGTCACTGCTTGCCTTTTTTCTAATTTTTTTTTCTTCTCCATTTTCTTCATCCCCTCCATCATCTTTTCCCAGCATAATGACAGCAACAGGAGACTGAGAGGAGGCTCAGGTCTCATGGCGGATCCGATCCAGCACAGCTTGCATTGCTGAGCGGTGACATGAGAGAAGCTTTTTCTGCCATATAGCTCACCACGGCGTAGTTCACTCATTTTTAAAAATAGTTTTCCTTCTTTGTATTTATGTGCTCATTAGCGCTGGCCACCCGTGGGTGTGGTGTTGGTTGTTAATGCAGCTGAAGAGGCTCTGACAGAGCTAATAAATGGTTTTTTTGCACAGCTTAGTCCCTAAAAAGTAGTGACTCAGCAATGATCAAACATCTCTCGTGGGACAAACAGTTCCCAGCTATTCCCAACTTGCAATAAAACCTGCCTGTTGCTGGGTGCCGGGAGGCAGGGCTCGAGTACCCTGCATCTGTATTACTTCTGCACAGAGAGATTGCTAAGCATGTCCTGGGTGTTAGGACAAGAGTGCTCTTGCTCCGTTTAAAAGATATTATTTTTTTTCTGGGGATTTTTACACTCCACCCCGTGATGCGCTTTGGGATGCATTCAGCTTTCTCTTCTGAATAGGACTCCAGATGATGGAAATAAATTATCATAAATTAGAATAGATTGCACTCTTCAGCATCTCTACATCTGTCATTATGTTTCTTTAACAGTTCAGTTTAACATTTATACACACTCTGACAGCAGCTACTGGTGTGTATGCTATAAATATTGGCTTGGAGAAGACATTAATGGAGTTTAGGTAAACGTTTGATGCCGCTGAGATTCTGTTCCATATGGTGGTACACAGTGAAATCGGATTCAATGTGCCACGTATAGCGCTTGTGTATTCCCTATAGACTGGCCTCCTGGCATTTCATCATCTTACTGCATTACCGGGAAAGCGCAGGTGTCTTCAAAGAGGAAAGTGAGCTTCTTGCAGTCTATTCTGATTTTTACCACCTGCATCGTTTGCCACATCTGAAGCCAACATGTAGCACGTACAAATGGGAAGGGCCCAGGGAAAAGAGAGGTCTCACAGAAGCAGTGGTCAGGAATTAGGCAACAAGCTGTGGGAGCTCTCTGCTTTGAACATGTGTGGGGAAAAAAAAGAACATCATGGGGTTTTCTGGCCAAGATGCTATTTCATTAGCCAGTAACAGAGTAAAAGCTTTGCTGTTAGTTGGTTGTGGGTGCTAAACCTGAAATTTGTGACTCAACCCCTGATGAAACTGTCCCCAGAACCACCCGTGGGGAGCGTGGCTTCAGGGTTTGAGGAGTCCAACTTGTGTCCCACTGACTTGCAGGAAGACAAATAGCTGTGACCGTCACAGTGAGAAGCAGGAAGAAATAGGTTGTGGTCCCTGTGGTGTTGCTTCCGTCATTCAGCTGAATTTTGATGTCTACCACAAGTCTTTTTTTTTTTTTTTGTGTGTGTGTGTGTGTTTGTGGTTTTTTTTGTTGTTGGTTTGGGGTTGTTGAGGGTTTGGGTTTTTTATGGTTTTGCTAATAGGAACACCTTGATTAGTGTAGCCTGATGAGTTGGCTGGCTGCCTCCGCTGTAGTATTTCTCTGATTTACCCCACTTTCATACGAGCATGAGGGTAGGAAACGTGTTGTCTGGCTCGACATGGAGGGGCAGTTGGGGTAGAGCAGGAGGGCAGCCCAACTTCTGCGCCTGATATGGGGCCCTGGGAAACATCTGTCTCATGCTGGCCCCGGGGCACATCTGCTGCGGAGAGGAGAACGGCTGCCCCTGTGTAATGCAATGTAAGTAATGAAGTAACCATAATGTACAGACTGGCTGAAAGCAGGGCAATTTGAAGAGAAAGTGCTCTTCACACTGTAAATTGCTAAAGGTCTTTATGATGCCACTGAATTAAAAATCTGAGAAGAAAAAACCCTCCAGTGCTGTAAGTTCAAGATGCATCTTTTAAAAGCTGCTGGTAGGGAGGGGAAGAGATAACTTATCTGAATGGAAATGTATTTAAACTCTGTATCTTCTACAGTTCAGAGTTACTGCAAAGAAAGCAGTGTATTCCCTGTCACTTGGAGAGCTGGTGGAATTTTTGTATAAACTGAATGGGTTTCTGTGATGATGTTACCCCTTTTGATTGGAATCGTTCAGACCTTTGCAAGTTATTTCTTTTAAAAGAAGAAGTTGTTTCAGATGTTTTGCTGAGGGCCTCGTGTTTACTTGCACTGGCAGAATGGAGGAGCCTGATGCGCTCCTGCTTCCCATGAGGAACACTGTGTTCACAGCCTCTGCCCCCCCCGGCTGGGCAGAAAGTCCCCTCTTACCTTTTCTCAAGTTTCCAGGTTTTATCATTGTTCTGGCTGCTTGTGTGGTTCTTCTGCCTCAACTTTCCTCTTCTTTCTGGCTCTTGCAGAAAAAAAATGTTTTTCAAAACCATTAGCAAAACCCTTCTGCCCAGAGCAAAATCTTGCCTGTGATTTTCCTTTGAACAGTTAGTTGTGCCTGTCTGAGCTTGAGGCTTGCATTTATGTCTCTTGAATGATGCTATAAAGGAACTAAACTGTATTTAAAGAAAGGCAGCATTTACATTCACCTGACGTTAAAGACATTTTAGCCCAGCCAACAAGATTTCCTGGTGAGCCTTGCTCCAGCAGGGAACCCTTCAGCCTTCTCCAAGCTGAAAGAGAAGCTGGACTCTGGGGAGAAGTTTCAAAGCTTTGCAGCTCTTTTATCGTTACTTGTTGTATTTCTTTTCTGCATCTTTTGGCTCTTTGAGTCCTGGACACTTCAGACCTGGACACCGTTGGTGCAGCCCCTGCCACACAGCTATGACAGGCCCTGGGTTTCTCCATGGTGCCCTCATAGGAGCATGCTGAATTTGGGAAGGGATGTGCAGCGAGTGGAAATTCATGTAAACCATCTGCATTGGATGACTTGTCATGACAATATCTCCTTGAATTGTTTATTTAATTAATTACATTTTTTAAAAAATTAGCTCTGATCTAGACCAAAAAGATACCCTTGTGTGGAAGGGAGAAAAAGGAGCCCTTATTTTGGGTGGATTTTTCTGCTTGTTTTCAAATATACATGATATTCTTGTAGGAAATGGGTCTATATACACCTCTTATATTAAGCCCTGCCAGGTTTTCACTTTCACATATGACTGACTTTCATAAATGCCAAAACTGTTTCTTTTACACTTTGTTCCCATCGTAAACGTGGAGATGACCTGTTCCTAGTTCCTACTGTCACCTGTACCTGGCTGAAAGGCCCTTCAGGGTAGGACGGGAGAAAAGTCACACTTTTTGCACTCCAATCAGTGCTGAATCTCGGAGTTTAAAAATACCACACAAGTGAAAAACATGGATGTGAGTCATACAGAAAACACCCTTCATTTCTAAGGAAATATAAATATCAGAGGAACACATTCTTCAGATATTTCTTCCTCCTGAGAGGTAGCCACATCTAAGATTTCTGTTTGAACTGTTCAGTCATAAACAACAGTCCCCTGCTGTCAGAATGACTACTGGATACAGGAGATTCCTATTAAATGTTAATAGATGCTACTGTGCCAGAGCTACATCAGTCACGGGGTCCGAGTGAGCTTCACATGAAGGAAAAAGGCAGAAAAGGCTTCTTGGGTCAAGATACTCCAGTGATCACAGTAAATGTCTCACTTTTGGGAAGTTTGGTGCTCACATTGGACCTAAATGCTCATTTGCTGTCATATTGAAGGACCAGCACATCTGCATTCTTTTGGGGCAGTAAGTTCTTTGTTTTCAGCCACTCTCTTTCCCTCTCAGCATCTGGGAGACTAATTTTGTCGCATTAGTGGGTTTTTTGAAGCAACTATGTGTTAAAATGTATATGCATTTTACCTGTGTTCTTACAAGATTAATATTTTAAAGGCTACTTAATACAAAATTGCTGAAAATTATTTAAATCTAAGACATACTGGAGAGATCAGAGAACTTATCAACTGTTGAATTAGTAATGAGAATTAGACATGAGAAAATCCTTTTCAATTTAAGTGGCTTTTCTCAGAACTTTTTACATATTAAATATCTTCATTCACCCTTCTAATAATTGTTCCAGTTTTGGCTCTCCCTGAGTATCTGTTCAGATGTGCATAATGCATACAGTTTGGGCCTTGGTCCATTCAGCTGAGCTGTACATCCCTGAGGACTACCATGGAGCCCCAAAACCACTTGTCCCGGATGCTTTTCCCTCCTGTGGATGCAGTGCAAAATTGAGCCCTTCACAGAGAATTTCGTACTTGTATTTGAAAAACCTGGCTGTCCTGCTGTCTGAGAGACAGAAGAACATGAGTACTCTGTAGTGTAGACACTTCAGCATTATCTTTCAAGAACCTTAAACTGAAAAATTTGAACTAGAAATAACATTTGCATAGTATTTTGCAAGAATTCTACCATGAGGCGTTATATGCAAGGAGAATTACAAATACTACAAACATTGCTTTTTCTTTTTTTCTTCATAACTCTCAGAAGGGTTCAGCCTCCCTCCAGTCCCCCTTGATAACAAGCTGCTGTGAGATCTTAGCAAAGCAATGTGTGTCCTGGTCGCACCAGATGGATCTCATTTGTGTTGCTGTTCATAGTCATGATAGGCAGCAAATGGAGTGGAGCCTGAGGCAGCACTTTGCTGCCTGAAGTTGGTGCCTGATGAATTACAGAGATAAATAAGGCGAGAGTCTGCCTTTGCTTTTCCCCTTGAGTGTGCACATAAGTGTTAGGTGGCCCATGTTTGAAGAGACAATGTGAAATGAGCTTTCAAATATTTCCTTGAAGTTGTCTTAATTATTTCATTATAATGGTAAGGAACAAAGCAGAAGAATCAATATGCCTGATTATTACATCTAAATGCAAGAGAAATTAGCCAGTGAACTCTCCCTTCTCTGGGGAGGATTAATCTTCCTATGCTCTATTTCAAATGTCTCCCAGAAAAATGAAAGGCTTATCACCTAGGAAACACGCAGTCCTAATCGCCCAGGTCTGGCACTTGGATTTACAGATGGTGAGGGGACTCAAGTCGGTCTTCTGAAGCACAAAATTAGATTGTTTTGCTTGTGTTTAACTGTTGTAGTTGGAGTTTTGTAGCTGGGTGGTTTGAATGACAAACACTAGTGGGGCGTGCACTTCACATCATCCAGAGATGCCTTGGCCGGCCCTGGATGAGCTGGTGGACCTACTCAACACCAGGCAGTGCCATGTGGAGCGGATGGGTTGGATCCCAAGGGGTTATTGTCAACAAGGCAGTGCTAATTAGCTCAGCTTTTTAGCAGTGAAGTGCTGTATTGGTGAGTCTATAATGCTTACAGAGCTGTCTTGTTTTGCACTGTACAATAGGTGCTTTTTTGACAGCAAATGAGACTCCCAAGAAATATCATTTTGCCTGGTGGCAAGTAGCTGTGAGATGCCTACAGGTGATCCTGGTGGGATTTGATTCTTCACCCTTGAATGAGTCATGGAATTGTAATGACAAAAATATTTTCTCCGTACTAGGTTTAATATGGCAATAAATTCTGGTTCTAGCTCCTTGTTGTTGACTTACACCAAGCCAATGGTATCTCGGGATACTTTCTACTAGGTTGATTATAGCAATTTAGAGCTGTGACACAGATGTAAGATGACTTCAGATGGAGTGCTAAGTGAGTAAATTCATCTTTATATAAAACGTGTTTAACCCCCGCCCCCTGTAAGGTCTGACTTTCTTTAGATTTTGTCATTTGTTGTCATGTGTCATCCTGGTAGAAATCCAAGTCTGAAAGTACTAAGATGTGCTTCCCCAGAATATTACCACATTTTTGCACAGGGCAGATCATGCTCAGGAAGAGAAGGGTTAGGTTTATTCCTTGCCTGCAAACCTACCTCAGTGTAAAGACAATTCAGCAGCTAAAATGTAAATTCTAAATAAAAGGGAAAAAAAGGGCTATTTCTTTGCATAACACTGGGGAAATCAGCCTTAAAGTTCACAAACTGAGATGACAGCTCGCTGCAGGGAAAACTTCAGTCCATCATTATTTTGCGGTCTTGGGTTGGGTTACTCATGGCAGTTTATTAATTAGTTTCTCTTTTGCATTCTTTCTTGAAAGGAAAAGATTTCAACTCATTATGTATCACCCTTGTACCTTTCTTCCTTCCCAAATTACTCTCTGAATTATGGTCAGTTTCCATCTTTCCTGGCTGTCGAGTTGATTAACTGGGTGATGCTGACTGGAGGGCATGGGATGGGCCACTGATGCACCACCTGATTATGTGGTCATGGAAACCCCCGGAGGTAAGACCTCTGTTATCAAAATAAATTGGGATTTTCTGCCAACTAATGGTTGCCGAAGCTTGCACTAATGCTAGATTCTGCTGGATGATGTACTCTGGAAGCCAATTAGCCTTTGCTGATAAGCTAGGCTTTGATTAAGCTTTTCCAGGCTTTCTCATCTCAAGAAACATGTATTACTCGTTGAACATGCAAATGCATTTGCAGTGTGTAATTACAAAATTTTCTAAAGGAGCGACCTATTTTAAACAGGGCTTTTGTTTCACTCTTATTCTTTCGTTGCGCTTACCAACTCAGTCACACAGTCTAATTCAGCAAACATAATTGACTGGTTTTAGGAGTTAAAATATCCTGTTGTTGAATGTTTCATGCTTCAAATAGCAAATATAATGAAGACCGCTGCGGAGGGTGCGTAAGCTATCTGCAGCCTCTCCGAAAGCCGTGCCCTTTGCAGCGAGCCTTTGGGAAGCAGTGGGCTGGCAATCCTGTGATCCACAGCTTGAGCCAATTTAGACATGATCTTGTCCCGATAAGGCTGGGAATGAACTCTTCTTCTGTAGCCATAGGCAGGGATAACTTACCCCGCTGAATGTGCAGCTCATTGCACTTGATGGGGATTCATTTATTGATCCAATTTGCCCCCGACCTGTTTAGGGGATGATTGTGGATGAAGTCATGTAATTGAAATTGATTACGGCTGTGTATCATGTCTTTAATCTTTGACACGTGGAATTTGGATATTATGGCGTGCCTTCTCTAGCTGGCAGTGGGTTCTGAAGAGCACTAAGGAGTTAACATATTTTCACACTCCTTAGGGAATACATTTTCTGTGTTACATTCTCATGTGCGGTGGTGTTAACTGAGTGACGGTATCGTATTTCTTATCCGGTCATACATATTGTCATAGCTTTAGTCATTTCATCTTACAGATTACTTCAGCTTGTATATCTGTGTCTGCATCTGCGTGATGGTGCTTTAGGAAAAACCCTGGACAGGCTGGAGAGCTGGGCAGGGAAGAACCTAATGAGGTTCAACAAGTGCAAATGTATGGTCCTGCACCTGCGAGGGAAGAATTCCGGGCACTGATATAGGTTAGAGGCAGACTTGCTGGAAAGCACTTTTGAGGAGAACAGTCTGGGGGGCCTGGTAGATAATAAACTATCCATGAGCCAGTAGTGTGCCCTTGTCACCACGAATTCATTCCTTGTCATGGAATTCTGGGCTGCATAGGGAAGAGTGTGGCCAGGAGGTTGAGAGAGGTCATTCTCCCCCTCTGCTCTGCACTCGTGAGGCCACAACTGGAGTACTGCATCCTGTTCTGGGCTCCCCAGTTCAAGGGAGACAGGGAAGTACTGGAGAGAGTCCAGCGTAGGGCAACAAGGGATTGGAGCATCTCCCTTATGAGGAAAGGCTGAGAGAGCTCGGACTCTTTAGCCTGGAGAAGAGAGGGCTGAGGGGAGACCTTATTGATGCTTCTAAATGTCTTAGGGGTGGTTTGAAGGAGGATGGTGCCAGACTCTTTTCAGTGGTTCCCCGTGACAGGAAAAGGGGCAACAGGCACAAAGAGGAAAAACTTCATGGTGAGGATGATGGAGCCCTGGAACAGGCTGCCCAGGGAGGGTGTGGAGTCCCCTTCTCTGGAGACCTTCAAGCCCTGCCTGGGTGCAGTCCTGAGCTATGTGCTCTGTGCAATCCTGCTTTAGCAGGGGAGTTGGACTGGATGATCTCTAGAGGTCCCTTCCAACTCTTGACAATTCCATGATTCCATAAAATGGGAATTTTGTTTCCAGGTCTAAAGTATAGTTCCAGTCCTCTGCTGTAACAAAGGCATTCCTATAGCTAGGTGCATGTGCTGTTGTGCCTTTAATTATTGTATGCCTAACAACATGGAAATCAGTTTTCCTATTCAGAGTTATGTACTCTGGTACACTGATGTGATCTAAGTTTGGCATAATTAGCATTTTGGGATTGAAACATCTCACAGAATTCTCAAATTCAGAGCAGAAGAAAGAAAGGCAGAGGTGGGTAGTGCAATGCCCCATCTGCACTTCCCTCAGTATACATCCCACCTCCTGTAGCGTGGCTGCAGTGAGTCATGGCAGGCACTAGAGATGCCCTATCCATGGGGCACATGTGCCCTTTTTTCCCCAAATTCCCAGTGCAACCCCGATACCTGGGGTCAGAATGATGCTTTGGCAGTGCTTGTCCTTGCCGCAGGGGGACCAAATCTACTGATGCTATTACAGAGCCTTTGAGATGCTCTCCAGAGTCCATCAGTTTTAGTGCCTTGGCACTTTAGCTGATGCTTCTTTTTTTGCCTTATTTTTTTCTGCTTTTCTTTTTTTTGTTCCATTTTTTGCAGGGAGGGAACCAAGGATTTGACCCCTGCACAGTGAATGGTTGAGATTCCTTATAAACCCCAATCCTGCAGGAGTAATCTTGTGTGTGATACAGGTTTTGTCCCTTTTATGGATTATTATTGATGACTTCAGCTTCTCTTACCTTAGCCTGGAGGCTGGTGGGTTCCAGAAACACTTAAAATGAAGGCATGTGTAGATGGTGGATATCCTTCACTTGTGGGTCTCTGCTCTCCCAGCCCGTGCTCTTGCTAAGCCGTCTCCCTCTGCTACTCACGTGGATAATCCCAGGGTTTCAGCTAGTGATTGCAGAGCAGGCTTCTCTTCTTGCTCTCAAGTCACATGTCTATCTTCTTCCAAATTAGCAGTTTTCAAGTGTCCCACTGGACATTTGGCCTAAAATAGACTGAACGTTTCCCCTGTTTTGCTGTTATTGCCAGCATCCATGCATGCAGGCAGGCTCCAGTGAGGCCACACTCTAAATGCCTGCACCACTGCAGCCTTTATTTAAATGAAATTCCATCTCCCATAGTAATTTTTAGGAGGAGAGGTCCCAGGACTGGTGCTTGAGTGTGAATATCTGAATTATAATTTAAATTCTACAGCATTTGAGCTTAAACAGGATTTTTGTAAAAATCTTAAGAATTGTAATTCTTTCCCATTCTATCAATAGTAACTGCAAACTTGAGCATATGCTGCAAAAGGCATGGAGGCAAAGCATTCAGTGAGAGAGAACACAAGTGCCTTTTTCATCTGAGGAAAATTAGCAAAAAGGAGACAACTTCAGGCAAACTGTGGCTTCCGATCCACAAGCTGATAAAATCTGCATATTAGTCACAAGTTATTTTTCCAGATTTCTAGTTCATTCTGTTTTCATAATTAAAGATGCTGAAATTCTCTTTCAGTCCTTTCAGTATCTGTTTCATAACTAGTATACTTGGTGGTGGTGGTGGGGAAACAAATACAAAATCATCACCACTGCCTTTATTATAGCTCGCATCTGGCAGGTTGTGATTTGGTTTTGTCTCAACCAACAAGGATTCCAAGCTGGTTTCTGTTCAGGAGTGAATCCAAGGAAGAATGCATTCTTTTATTGGGACCACGTTCTGTAAAAATGAGATGTTTTCCCAAAGAGAAGGTGTTATTTTATGATATTAAAAAAATACCCCACAAGGTTAAATTATTAAATACAAACCCTTCATTGGCAGGGGTTTTGTGCTCAGCACCCCAGCACATCCAGTATTTGCACACTGGACTTTAAAATCTGAGGTAGATCTGCACATTGTAGTGTGGAAGCACATAGCCATTCTGAGCCTTTACAGCAGTGCATATGTGTCTATCCAGGGCTTGCTCCACACTGGATTACTTGCTGTGAGGATTAATGGTACTTCACCCATTTCACTTGCCTGTCAAGTTATTTAGGTGCCATAAGCTTTTCCTAATTACAGGAGACGTCCTGGGCTCAGGGAAGGGGTAGCATCACTTGCCTCGTCTTGTAACAGTGCAACCAAAGGCTCAGGGAAGCATTTCCTTGTCAGGAAAGATGGTCCCTTTTGATGTAGCAGTAGTGTCAACAGAGAATCAGCTTTTTTGGCCAGAAATAGCAACCACTGGCTGCAGCATGGGCATCGCTGCTTGAGACGATATCTGAGAGTATTTTGGTTCCAAAGCTTAGCTTTGTACAGCTTTGTAGCATTACAGCAGCTGAGGGAATCTCTTGTTCTTTGCTTAAATCAAGAGAAGGTGTTTTCTGCTCTTGTTTGGCTGGTGGTAACTTGTGTAGAAGTTGTTCAGGTGGTGCTGCTGACCTTGAGCTCCTGCCACATGATTGCCTCTGGCAAAACATTGGGGTTCCTGGTGTTGCCCAGAGAAGGGGTAAAGTAGCTTGCACAATCAGAGTAAGTACCATAAAATCCATTGGCTCTCATGGTTTCCTAATACTCCTCTAGTTGGATGATGCCTTGTATTAGTGTGATTGTCTTTTGTTGTGTTTTCTATCCTAAATTTAAGTCTTATCCACTTCTATGACATGGAGGGATGCACAAGGGGAAGGGTATTATCAGAGAACATACACAGAATTTGGAGACTGGAAATATTGACCTAGAAGCAGAAGACAGCCTTCAGCAAGGGCCAGTTCGATATGTGCTGCGTATAGTTCCACTCTAGTTTAGTTAGTTTGTGGCAGAAAACTGTTCCATTCTTGCATTATTTTTCCTGTCAAGGGATCATCTGTACTTGTGCTTTTCATTGTCCGTTTTACTTCCTTGTACTCCTCTCTTGCCTCATTTTGACTGGGATCATACGCCTAGAGACGTACAGGCATCGGTCCATCACTCATGAGGAGGACTTTTTTTGGTTGAAACAAGACTTTTCGAAAGGGCCAACGTGGGGCTTGTATCTCATTCTTCAACCTTTAACAAAGAAACTTAAAGATTTTCCAGTCCACACTGACTGATGTAAGAGTTGAAGCAAATCTACACATTTAGGTACAGCAGCGAAGACTTTTTCTATCCACTGTGAAATACTGAAATGCCATTGAAGCAGAATGTTTGTAGTAATGCGTGTTTATGTGTGTGTGTGCATAAAGACCATAAAGAGAAGTGAACCTTATCGATTTGATGGCACTAATCCTAGAGCTGTTTTTTCACAGGGTCCTTCTAGCACATTTCTAGACCTTTTTCATTTTCTCTTAAAATTTGCTCTGACATGTTTTGTGTTTTGGAGGAATTTTCCCTCCATGAGATGAAACACCAACCTATCATCTAATTTTTCCTTTATTTCTTTACTTATAGCAAACTCTGAGAAGTTAAATGATGAATTCATGCTGGGCTAGGAGGAATACGTGATTGTGTTGACTTTTATGCTGTTGTTCTGTACTGAAACTTCCCTCTGATTATTTTCTGTTAAGGCAAACTGATTAATTTGCCCATGAAAGAATTTACCTCAGCAGTGACATGTCATTAATAAAGACATTGTTTTCAAATAGCTATAGTATCGTGTCAGGGTTTTTTTTTAATCTTACTATTTTCAGTGTGACCTTCATGTTGGTTACTGAGCAAGTAACAATGTTCTGTGACGTTACAATGCTGTAACAAACATTGGGGTATAAATTTGCTATTGTTGCACAGTCTGTGGAGGTGATGGATGATTTCCTTGTTCCACCATACTGCTCTTCTGAGAAGGCCGTGAAAAATAACACATCTCTTGGCTGAAGGAGGATTTCAGGAGGAAGCAAACACAAAGAAATATTTCACTAAAGCAGCCCGTGCTGGAGGAGTTGGCCTAAACAAACAGGCTAAACGAAGACCTCAGTGTCTGCACCTGCAAAATCTGGGTGGAAACCATGCGGGATTGGGTACTGTAGCTTGCCATGACCATCTTCTTGACTTTGCAGCAAATCTCTTATTTGCAATGAATAGAAGTAGATTTTTATTATTATTATTTTTATTTTTATTTTCACATTATTATTGTAAGACATTTACCGTCACTGCTCTGGGTGTGGGAAAGAGAGAGAATGAAGAACTGTGCCCGTGTGCTTGGCATGGAGCTGGGCTGGTGTCTGTCACCTGAGCAGGATACGTGCTGCTTTCGAGTCCCAGCTGGGATACTGCCCTGCCAATCTGTAACATTTAGATCTCTGGAAAAGATGGCTGTTTGCTATAAAAGTTTAACCTCCTACGAGAAAAAACCCAAAGTTTTTTTGTAGGGTTGAAGGAAAGCAGGTGAGACCAGCCCAATGGGATGGTGAGCTTGAATAACAGGCCTTTGGCATGTGCCCTTGCCCTTGCCTCTCCTGGAGGCAGGGAGGCTCCTGCTTGGGTGCTGGGATAAAAAAAAGATTGCAGTAAAACTTGTGAGAAATTGCTGTGCCCATTTAAAGTATGAACACATGAATTAATTTTTAAAATTTATCTTGACTCTGACATGCTTGATACTTCACTAACTGAAATGTGCTACAGAGAGCCATTCTTCTGGGCCCTGTAGGTAAGAAAACAATGCATTTCCATAGACACACTGATTTTTCACTTTCCAAAGGAAGAGACTGTGATTGTAGTCTGTGCCCCCCAGGACCTTGTGTAGAGAAGATATACCCCCTAAAGATTTAACAATCAGAAGCATTTTCCTCTTGTTTCACTATTACTTTTTTTTTTTTTTTAAGCGAAAGCTTGTAAAACATGGGCAAAATGCAAAGCTGAAAGGAAGAGAAGCCAGCAATGCTGGAGAGAGAGAGAGAGAGCTTGCTTGAAAGTGTTGGCCAAGCAGCTGTTCATGCCTCCTATTTAGCATGAATGGAAGACATAGCCCTGATTAAAAATGGTAGGTAGCAGCTGCACAGCCTGGGCTAAGGATTACCAGATGGTTAACTGTGATTGACTTGTCTCCATGGAGCTCAGTGGGGAGGGAGGAATGGAATATCTGAAATGTGATGAACATGCTAGGTACACAATTTTTTTTTATAATGAATGTGCCAGATTTGTTTACATGCTTCTTGAATAAAATATGGCTGCTAGTTTGACTTAAGACAGACATCTTTAGTACATGCTATGTTGCAAAACCTTGCTCTTTTGATTGTAGGTGTGATGATTCCCCCTCATCTCCCTCCCCCGACCCCCCCAGTGCTGTGATACAGCATAAAATAATTGGTTGACAGAATGTTGATTCTGCAGCACGGGGAGGATTTGCACAGATGGGAGTCAAAATATGTCTCCTTGCCTTATGCTAATGCCACCACAAAGGTTAGGGAGAAGTTCAGAACTGAATGTGGAATCCTTGTGCTGCTTTAGCTGTTGCAAAGTGTTTAAAGTTGGTACCTGAAGGAAGGAGATCTGGATCTGGTTGTCTGTGTCCTCTCTTTTATGGCAAAAGGGCATTAGCACTTCGATACTCACATAGCACAATGGTGCTTATGTGGCTGCTTTTCCTTGATATGTGGCCAAAGTGGGATATTTTTCTAGCCTGGAAAAGGCTAGAAATCACAGATATCTCTAAAAATACTGTGGCAAGAGGATGATACATCAACATGATTTCAAACAGCATCTTTGAATAGGCTTGGCCAAATTTCTCAGGAGTGCTAAGCAGTTGGCACTTGTTTAAGCAATATGTTGTGCAGAGGCTGTAGCCACATGCAAGGTGGTGTGTAAGCAGGCATTGGTCAGGTCGATGGCCAGAATACTTCACCGACCTCTTCTCCTGGGTGATCTGGGGATGATCCAGAGCTTCATGGCATCTTGAAGGCCATGTGGTTTCCAGGCAGAGAGTTCCACACACTCCCAGCCATCGGCTCCACGTGACTGCCCTGACTTTCACAAGAGATGGAAATTGTAGGTAACTAAGAATAGAAGCCAGTAATTTGGAAAGTAATACCTTGGCATGTCGTTAGGAGAAAAAAAAAAAAAAGTAATAACAGTGAATAATTTAGAAACGCCAAGATAAATACTGTGTTTGAGGGAATGTGTCGCCTCTAGCTGAGTGGAGTGGGAGACATTGATCGTGTGTTTCTTTATCCTCTATGTTGAACATTTTTACTTTTTGTTTGCATTAATTTTTTTAAGCAAATTACAAATATGTCAGAGAGATGGAGTTGTCAGTTATGCCAACTCATTCCCTCAGATTTCAGTATGAATGAAATTGTGATGCAGATTTGTCTTCATAAATGCTTTGTTACCTCAAAAACATTACTTTTGAGCCTGTGACACTCTAGTACTTTGTTATTAGTCTCACTTGAATGTCATCACTGTATATAAACACAAATAAAACACTAGTTCAAGCTTCTGATATTGATAAGCAAATAGTTTATTATGACTTTGCTGGATTATTTTTTTTGGTGTGTTTTGGCAATATCAGAGCCTCTCTCCTTCTCCTTTTCAAAATATAAATCAAACTGATTTATTAAAAGTGGCAGAGCCTTTAAAGCAATGATTTAAGGGCTCTTTATCCTCAAACAATACACAGAGGTGCCAAAGGGGAGAGGTTGGGCTGGGTATGGCAGCCTCAGCCTCTACCCCTCTGTGGGATAAAATGTTTGGCTGTGGATTTTGGGATGCAGAGGTAATGGGTGTCCTGGCTGCAGGGCACAACAGCATTTCCTATGTGTTTCAAGTGCAGAAGGAGAAGCTCATGAGGAAAACGAACCCGTGTTTCCCAGGCTGAGGGTCAAACCCATGAGGTTTGTGGCGCCTGCATAAGGGAGCAACAGGCTTTTGGCCTCCCCTTGGGCGTCGAGCTGTTTGGATGCTGAGGTGTGGTGGATGCCCACAGGCAGCTCCCTGGAGCAGAAAGCGGGGTGCTTCTCATGGTTCCCTGTACCTTCTTTTCTTCTGCACACTGCTGGAAGTCTGATTCCAGGAAAAAACTCATCCTTAGCATGGTCTGCTTCTCAATATACTAGAAATTGAATTAATCTTAATGGTGTCATAGGCCAGGTTGCAGATGGAGGTGATAAATCTGTTAGCAGTCAGACAGAAAAGGCTGAAATATTCTGCATTTGTGGAGGTTAGGCACTGTTTGTGGAAGATAAGCATTTGCTGTTGGGCCACACCTTGCAAAAAGAGTGAAAGAGGTGACCAAGGAGGGCTTTTCTGCCTGGTATGATTTTAAATTGTTTTCTGATAGCAGGGAAAGGTGTGAAAAACTGCTGGTGTGATAAGACATGGAGACTGCTGGGCAAGAGGGAGAGAAAAGAGGACTTGGCTTGGGTTTTCTAGTATAACGTGCACACTTAAAAATGACTTTGCTCTTTAAACACATGAAGGGGAGAACAGCTGTTTGAGCTACTGAACCAACCTTGTGTGGCTGTAGGCACACTGTAGGTTAGAGGAACACTGCAGCCCTTGGGAGGACAGGGCTCCTCTGGCAGCCTGGTGGGAGGAAAGGAAGCAGAGCTGGTTTTGTGAGAAACCTTGAAAAAATGATGAGTGATGACATGCTGCTGCTCCTCAGAAGCAGGAGACATGGTGACCCTCACGATTGCTTCCAGCCCTGTGAGAGCCAGGAGAGTGCAGTGGCTCTGATGTCCTTGGGACAGGATGGGGCAGAGCGTGGCCCTGCTTGCTGCAGCTGGGCATTGCCTTCTGCAGCCGCCACCACACTCTCAAGGAATTGTCACAGAGAGTGAGGCATGGGAGGAAACACCCTACACGTGAGGGTAATTTCTTCCTCAATGACACTTGGCAAAGCCACGTGTGAAACAGCCTTCATGTCTCACCAAAGGAAGGCAAGACTGCCAAAATTTTGTCTGTTTTTGAATCAGGAAGAAATGTTGAAATCTTGAAAGTCTGTTTGCCTTGAAAAAGATACCCAGACCTCAAAACTCAGATCTGGTCAACTGAAGTATTTTGATTTTTATCCCTTGTACTTTCTTTTTTATGTGTGTTAAAATTTCATAGCACAATATTTTTCAATGAAAGCTGTTTATTTGGAAAACTTCAGAACAAGAATTTTGAGACTCTCAAAAATTTCTGTACAGAGCATGTCATCCTTCTTGTCTGCAATTATTCATGACAAATCAAAGTTTTAAAAGGGAAAACACACATGCACAAAAGTAGCTCTCTGGGAAATTCCTTTCCACTCCATGACTTAATATATTATTTCAATTTTAATGGAAAAGGAAACGGTTAGCATAGACCTGTAGCACATTTGGGGAATCAATGGCAATTCCCCTTGATGCTTAGACAGCCAGTCTCTTGTTGATGGGAAAGGAAGATGCGTCTTCTGTTGACCTTGCAGCACTTGGAGGAACTCTCAGGACATCATCTCCCACTGCTGTGCTCCCTGTTAGCAGAAGAAAAATGTGACTGATGGCACTGCTGTCACAGTCCCAAGTGGGACACATGGCTTTATCTGCTGGAGAGCAAAGCCACGTTGAGGCATTTAGAAATGGAAAGATAAAACACAAGGAGCCAGTAGCTCTGCAGCCTTGGCTGGCTCTGTGCAGGTGGCTGATTGCTAATGGAAAGGTAAAGAGGAGCAAAGATCAGGCTGGCACCTTTTGAGAAGAAATATGATTCACAAGGTGATCCTGGGAGAACTGCTAGGGTTTGGGGAGTACAAGTTTGCACAGTACCTGCTCAAGTGTCTCTCTCTTGTCCTCCAAAAGCAGTGGGCACCTCCGTACCAGCTGTGGCAGCAGAGCAGTCGGGAGTGAGTGCACACACCAAAGGTGAAGTCCCAAACGGAGAGGAACCTCCTGTCTCTTAGGGGATGTGCAACACTGTCTGTGGTACTAGTGCTGTAGCTAATGTTAATGAGAAAATATGCCTGGCCATTGGAAAGGGGTGAAGGGGAGGGGAGGTAGAGCTGCTGGTGAGCTGTCTGCTGGCATAGCTGCAGCTCAGGCTTTCCTGTTTGCTTTCAAAATGATCAGCAAATACATGTTAATGATGCGTTGCTGAAGCTGTCCTTGGACGTAAGTGTTTACGGCCATGTTTATTGTGTGTTGTTTACTGCTGCAGGTTGTACATACCGATATATGTGAAGAGAAGTGTTAGTGCCACATTGCCTCGGCACAGCGTTGTTCTGCTGGTGCAGGGTTGCTCGCCAACGTCTTTGCCATAAAATATTTTCACCTTAGTGAGCTACACATCAGTAAGTGCTTGATAGCAAAAAAAAAATATCTGACTGCTATTTGTGGCTCCATCATAAAGAAAACAGATGCAAGTGATTTTCTTTTTAGTGTTGTGTGCTGAGCTTCAGGCCTTGGAAAGAACAGTGCCGTCCAAACCTATTTACATCCTGTATTTTGCCATTTTACTCTCAGCACAAAACCCATCGTCTCCATGTCATTCCATCAAGGATAGCTCATTGCTTGACATTTTCCCAGCAATATTTCTAAGCAGAATTTTTGTCCCCGGTAGCATAAACACTGTGGAGCAGGATTTATGCTTTGTAACTCAAGGCCTGGTACTCTATACAGAGAATAACATCTTGCCATGAATAAAAGCTCGACATCTACATGTCAAGTGACTACAGCATCCTGCCTTATGCACCACAGGATTTCTCTCAGAAAGGGTGTGATGAATTAGCTCTGTGGCACTTAACTTCTACAGGTGTAGTCTGCTTTATGGGTGCTTGGGTAACTCACTAGGACTCATGCAATATAAATCAAATCTCCCTCTCGCTGGCTGAAAGCTACCTTGAATGTAGACAGTAACTTCAGAAATTGTCTTGTTAGAGATGGGCTGTTTATCAGCTTAAGTTAACTGCTAAATCAAATTGTTTGCAGTAATAAGAGAAAAAATGTGGACAAGTGGTCTGGTTTAAAACAAGTAATCATTGATTTTGTCTAAACTAATTGCATGTCTTGTGAGTATAAAGCAATGTATAAGCAAATTGGCTTAAAAGAGGTTGCATCTATAATGTGTGATTTTGCCGTAGCCAGTTTAACTGAAGAAGTAAAATCTCGCCATTGCCCTTCTACAATATGGAATACACAAATGTATAGATTATAGAAAATAGGTATGTGTAGGGAGAATATATATACATACATGTGCATGCACACACAGATGTATAGAGAGAAAGATTAGGTAGAGAGCCCGTGTGTGTGTGGCTGTTGGAACCTAGATTGAGCCATCTTATCTGAGTTTGATATCTGTACCAAACCTGTACGGGGCAAGATGTCACTCTGCTGTGGTTTGTATTTTTGATGTGCCAAGAGTAGGCTGCATCAAATGAGGCTGAGTTAAACCTTGTCTTGTGCTGTGCAGGTCATTAGCAATATGGGCTGGCCCTTCGCCCACCTCCTTACCCCAGGATTCACCGTTTCCTTTAGTTGGATGATTCCAAGTAGTCATCCTTAATCTATGGATGGAAAATGAAGACCCTTTCTGAGCTACCTCACAAAAACTGCTGTACTGTAAGACCTGCATTTGGGGTTGTCCATCATGAACATGTGTGGACATCCCACTATTGCTCTCATGATGTGTGTGAGCCCTAAAGCCCTGCATTTAAAGCTTGGATGGCATGGGGAAGCCAGGCAGCAGGTTTTACATGCACCAGTGCTTTGTTTGCCTGCATTTTTGTTTACAAAAGTAGCGTTCCCTCTGTTTCCGGTGACGTGGAGTGGTGCTGGGCTCTCATACTGGTGCTGGTGGTATGTGAAGCCACAAAGGGCTCAGTGCCATTTCCACACATGGAGAGGTGGGTCGGGACCTTGCTGCCCAGATACATCATCTCTTCTTGTGGTACCTTCTGTGTTTGTAGAGCACAGAAATCTCATCGCAGGGGATTAGAGGGTTTAGTTCTGCATTGTGCGGTTGAACCAGTTAAGCTGCACTTGGTTTATCCACATGCCCAGATATCTTGATGAATTCATCTTGCCCTACAGCATGTGCACGTTTGGATGTGAATTAGATTTATGTTTTTAAATTTCTGGGAAAAAAAAAAAATCTAAATAAACTAACAGAGTTGAGCAATTGAACTGGATTAATGGAGACCAACTCTATTAGCCTAATACAGCACTAATCTGATTCCAAACTGTTAACATATTAAAGCTGCTTAATTATATGTTTGTTTGACACAGTGTAGTAATCCTGTATGATCTAGGGTATATTGTCACAGCTCTTGACTTGCAATGCCTCGCCATTGATAAAAACACAATTAAAACCTTTCAGTGCAGGTTAGGCATTCACTTTACCCTTTGCTGTATTGAAACATGGCTTGTTGTAAGCGCTGCCAGGCTTCCTCCCCACTTTTATGGGCAAGAGAAAGTCACCACCTCTGTGTCGTGCATGAAAAGCAAGGGGTAGGAAAGGCTGGTGTTTGCTTACGCAGGGAACAGTTGTCTGAGCCAGGAATTTAATCCAGGGTTCCTGAGTCCCCACCACTTATTTAATGATGTGACAACCTTCCCCTACTGATCCTGCTAACAAAGCTGGGGTTCATCATACAGCAAGAAAAACAAAAGTTCAGTAGGGGAGGAGCTGTGGAATTACTTCTAGATTAACTGGTAGGTTAAGAGATAAGAGGATATAGCACTTCAATGTATTTGGGCAGTTGTCTGGTGTCATGCAGTATTTTCTATTCAGGCTGGAGACAGCAGTGCTCCAAAAAGTGAAAAGCACATCTGCTCACTGTGAAGAGTGGGATAACGAGATGCAAAATCAAAGCAGAAAGCCCTCTTTGCTTGTTTGAGCAAGGCACTGTCAGAGGAGAAGGAACCTTCACTGAGAAAATCGCTTGGCCCTTTCTGAGTGCTGTTTATGCAAAGGACCTGATCCTGGTACTGCGAGGAAGATGCTGCTCTGCTCCCCTGTGGGAGGAGGGCCAAACCTGGGACATGCGTGCCTCCCTCGCTGCACAACTCCATGGTATGTTGTGTTTCCTGCAGCAGAATATGCTGTGTGAAACGTGCCATGGGCTCAAAGGCATAGTGTGCATTTCCTTGTGCAGAATACAGCAGCTTTCTGGCTCTGCAGGGGACTAGAGAGAGGTGCGAAGTTTGTGACTCCTGGTGAAAAATGAACTGAACGTGCCGAGGTCACTTGCTATTGAAGATCTTACCAGAACTGTGGCTAAAACCACACTTAGCACCTCTGCTTTTTAGACTGTCAAAATCTCTGCTGTCCCAGATTACAAGGTTTTTACTGACACCTTGTACAATACCCTTGAGATTTTGCATTGCCATCAGGTAAGCCTGGACTGCAGATTTTACATAGCATCTTTGAAATCAATACAGATCAGAGGCGTTTTTACTTACAGCTTTGCATTGAATTGAAAACTTTCAGATTTTTAAGTACAGTTGAAAATCTTGAAGGGTTTCTGGCAGCTTTGACCTGCAGATCTTGGCTTAAGCTTGATGTAGAGGATGTAGTGCTTTGGTGGCCATCAAAAGTCAAAATATTCCTGGCATGGAGATATAAAGAGATATAAAGTCGTGACCTGAAAAATGAAGTAAAACACTTCTGGTCTTGTGTCTGTCTCTTGAATTCAGCATCTGCATGGCCTAATGAAGCATCTACAAATAATTCAGATTCCAGGGATTGTTTTATATGAAGGTATGGACAACATCCTCTCTGAGCCTAATGGATAGCATCTTCAGTGAGGGTGCCCTCAGTGGCCATTATAGTGTTGATCTCAAAGAATAATGTGAAATGAGGACCTGCCAGATGGATGCTATATTAGTTCTGGTGTGTTTGACAAGGCTCCAGCATTGGGACGGATACTCAAAGGGGGAGAGAAGAAAAAAAGAAAGTCCTAATTTTCATATGATTATGAAAGTTTCAAGTCTGCCAGTGAGTTTTGTCACTCTGCAAGGGTTTGCTTGCTTCAACCAAAGGACTTGGGGCTTATTGACCAGTAAGGAAGGTCGGTTCCCAGTTAAAGACATTTGTATCCATGGCAGTTCAAATCAGAATAAGAGGAGAGTTTTGAATCCCTGCGGGAGTGCCTTTCACATGACGAGGCAGTGTCAGGATGCTGCAAGAATATTTCCTTGCTGATCATCTTCAAAGTGTGGCAAAGTCTGTAGGCACTGAGCATGGTGGCAGCATTCCCAGAGTTAGTACCAGGTGCTGCTTCTGTGTGTCCCTGCCTCCTCCATCACACTGTGACACTGCACTGGGGGCCTGGGATACCTTATCTCCTCTGATAACCTTTTTTCCCCACCCCAGGTAGTTTTGTGGCTGATGCAGAAGTATTAGTAACTCTCTAGCTCTTATATTGTACTGATTGTAGAAATTACATGCATGTGCAAGGAGATGAGAGACCTTTTGGAAAGATGATTTTTTCCATCTGAGCTGTTTCTCTTTCCATTGCTCCCACTTTGTGTTATTTCAGATTGACATAGGAACTTTTTTCTCCAGACACCAGGACAGGTGACTGTTTTTTAAGGTTAACCTTTACCTTTTCCCAAGGTGCTCTTTAACTCTCATGTCTTAATCCTTGGTTTACATATCTGGGGTCTAACTCCTCCTCAACTGGAATTGTTGGATTGATCCAAACCAATTCCCCTCTGGCACCCTGGACCATAACTGCTCCGTGGGTTTATTTTTGGCAGTAAAGCAAAGGCTGAAATGCAGGGTTTCCTGAAAGACTGTGTCAGGCTTCAGTTTACCTTCTTCAGAGGCAGCACACGACAGCCCCGGGCACCCACATCCTTTATAGGAATGAGAGTTAAACTTGTTGGTGAGATGAGGTTTTCCTTTTCTAAAAGGTGCCAGGCTGTAGGAATGACTACGAACATAAGATAATTTTCCAAAGGCAACTGCACTGAGAGTCTTGTGCAAGAACGGAGACAAACAGCCCCCCGTTTTGGAGGGGAGGGTGCCTGTATTTTCTGGTTATTGATGGTACATGTGAAAATCATCCTCCTAAGTAATAAGTAGTCTGATAAAGGAGCATTTTCAGATCTGATCTGCGTTAATCAAGAAGTTGGTGACACCTGGTGGCAGGCGCCGGCCGGCTGCAAAACCCGCTGAAAAACATGCGCTTTTCTGCCTGACCCAGATTCAACAACTGCCCTTTAAATGTGCTTCTGCAGAGTGTGCTGCTGTTTTATGATGAGGGCAAAATGCTCCACATTAGAGTTTTCCAGGGTTTTGCAGAGGTAAAACCTGGTAGGTAATTGTGTGAAGCGGTGAGAGCATCCTGACCCTGATGAGGTTCCTGCCTGCACAGGCAGGATGATATCTCTGAGACTGCCGATGCCTTTTTCTGTCTGCTTGAATTCAGCTGATCCCCTCCTTTCAAATAACCTGGAGTGTGTTTTCTGTACAAGATGAGAAATGTGGGGGGAAATAAACTGTAGCAGAGGTAAAGCTCAACCGACTTCTTATCTAGTGTATTTTGGAGTAACTAAATGCCATTTCTACAATATGTGTAAGTTTTCTATTGCTTCTGAGTACTTGGCTCACCTTATAAACAAGTAGGGAATCAATTAAAAAGAAGATAAAAGTGTGTTTGGATTTATTCATACCTGCTATACTTGCCAGCATCTGCCTGGGAAGAATACATTTGCCCAGTTAGGGGAGGTTTGGAGTCACTGATTCTCTTTGGTGTGAGCAACCTTCCTGCACGTGTGGAGCAGAAGTTTTGGATGAGCAACAGCCAGCGTTCAAGATAGTGTTTGCCACTGGCGAGCCAAAGGGAGAATTGCAGCTGGGATCCGTGCTGTGTCTCAGAGTAAAATGGTTCCAGTCCCAAAGCCCTGTATAATGAAAACCCATTAAAATATTTATGAAGACTTCTTGAAAGTGACTTTTCATCCTTTACGGCCACATTTTCTGGTCAATAGAATTGTAACAACATTATATCAGAGGAGTGACATGAAAGGATCATTCAGAAGGTATTGCTGCTGATGTCCTTCTCTGGGGATAGATTTATTGCAAGAGATTAACTACCAAATATAGTTCTTGGATGACCTAAACCCCCAATATTTTAAGATCAGAGAAATAGAGATTTATCCAAAATCCAGTCTGTTCAGTTGTATTAAGGTGTATTTTCAGACAATATTTAATGTTTTGGAATTCTTTTGTGCTCTCAGTTTAATTAGTTTCCTCCAGAGCAATTTTGATTTTGCATGTTGACTAAGTAATTCTTGCCCAAACCACCTGAGGCGTCAAGTCGATCTCGACAGAAATGCTGAAGTAAACATTATTATTTGGGAGCTGTGACCATTCAGAGCCACATCACGCGTGCCGAAATGTTATGGGCTGTGACAGCTCATTATCTCCCTACTTTCCCAGGCATGGTAATATCAAAATCATTCTATCTGTGTTCTTTTCATTTATCCTGGTGGGCTGAAAATAGATTTGTGTCCATTTTTGCGTGTATTGCTGTTTCCTATACGGTAGTGTAACCACGTTTATTAGGTTTACAACATCTTAACTTGTGTAGTTTTATTGGTGCAGAGGCCAATGGGGAGGCATGTACTGGTGCAAGCTTGTTTTATGAAGCCCAGGGTATTATTCATATAAAATATACAATACTGCATTCTACTTCTTGACATATAGATTCATTTGTAATTGTATGTGACCAGCTCAAACGGTGTGTGGAGGAAGATGACAGTTGTTTCCAGTCAAGGACAAATATTTGTATACCTCCCAGAAACAGCCAATAAAGAACTTTCTTGGACTGAAATACCTAGACATGTCTTTTTGAGCTTATCTGGCTTCTGCGATGGTCAAAGACAGCAACACTGTTTGCTCTGGGTGACATTTTTAATAATACACCAAGTCCATCAGGTGTTTGTTGAAATCACTAAACTTTTGGAACCAGTCTACGTTCTATATTAGATTTTTCTTTAATGTTCCATCTCAATAAAGGTGAAAATACTGAGCATTGGAACTCACTTCTATACTGTATTATTCAGACAGAACGTGAAGATATAGATGCCCATGTTTAATTGTCAGTTTGTGTCTTTTCTGGTTTGGAAGACGGCATTTCATGAACGTGTCAGGAAAGCATAGTAGAAATAAAACTCATATTGCCTTCTCTAATTTTGAATAGGAGTTTCCTGGTTTTGCACAGGTGGCTGTATTTACATTTAATCCCATAAAATGTTGCTAAAAGCAAACCAAAAAGAGTTACTTCTCTTTTCTTACATATTAAGGGGAACAGTGACGGGATCATAATTGCACGGTCTTTTCCAGGTCAAAAATGCCATGATTTGGTTTATGCCACGTGAATGGAGGACTCCAAATACAGAATATATTTTTGATTAAGCACCTCTCCGCTTGAAAAGCTAATGCAGCATCACCAGGTTGATGAAAATTGCTGATTTTAATTACATTTTAAAATTTTTAAGCAAAGATGTTGCCAAGCAAGTAGCCATTTTTTCACATACACAAAGTCTGTAATCTGCGTTACACATTTCAGTAGATCATGACATATTTAGGAAGAAAAACCCCATATATAAAAAATCTAAACCAAATATCTGGCCTTCTCTGTGCAACCACCTGGCTGTCCTGCACTCAGGGCATCCAAACATCTCTGCCCTTACTCTGCCCTTATCCCTTTGCAATAAATTTCACCAGTGAAGGAACTAATAATTTGATAAAGATACTGACAGTCATTCCAGACTATAATATTTTTTCCCTAAGTTTTTCTAATTTTCTCAGAAATGCTTGCCTTTTTCTTCAGCAGGGTGAATTCATTGCATTATGTATGTATCTGTTGTCATAAAGATGCTGGCAAAGGAATTTGCCAAAATAGCATTTGTTTGCATAAATTTAGCATATAAGAACCTACTCGTGATGAAGTTGAATACAAGGAAAAGCTGTTTGGTATGAAGAGTGTTGGGTCCCATTTACTGTGCTTTCAGTTATAATTTGGGTATCAGAGACAGGTGTTCCTGTGCATGGATTGGGGCACATTTATGAGTACTGTATGGTACTAGTGGTATTATAATGGTATTTAAGTGTGGAAGGAGCCTGTGTTGCTGCAGTGAGACTGAGATGCTGATGGTGAAGGTGTACATGCATCCTGTCTCTCCTCTGAGGTGAGCTCCTATTGCCCATACTGTGATCAAACTCCCGTGTTTGGCAGTAGCTGTAGAGTTGTAAGGATTTGAGAAACCCACCATTTCCCATGTTCTTCTCCTGTAATATCCAAAACATGGTAAATATCTCAATCCCTACTCCCATACCTGTACACCTGCTGTCACAGTTTATCTCCCCATCCCCAATGGGATGCTCTCTGTGGCGTAAGAATATGGAAAAAAGAAAACCAACAAAAAACTTAAAGCAAAACAAAACCCAGAAAAAGGAATATGGGGCAGTTGGAAAGCCTAGCCTTATGTTGAATGTACGCAGCTCTCAGCTGCGTTTAAATTCTTTTGCTCATGACACCATTGAACCTGTGCTGTGGGGGATAATCTAGCAGAATCTGTTTATCTGGGGACTTCAACCAACCTGATATTAAAGACAAGTAGAAGGATGCTCTTTGCATGGAACTCAATACATAAGCTCAGGGGTGAGGAAAGAGGCAGCCTGGTGTTCTCCGGCAGCGAGAACGGATGGCAAATAAGCGACTGTGTGTAAAGGCTGGATCACATCCAGCCGCTCCTCGACAGATGTGTGTATGTTATATTCGGAGTGGTCACACTGGAAGCCTGGTCCAGAGGGGACTGTCTTCATGGATGGAGAATAAAGAAGGAACGAGGATGTCTTTTCCCTGCCCAGTTTCAATGCTGTTTTCTCAGAAATATGCCAACAGTCTGAGCTTGGCTGCTGGAATTGGCAGCTGCTGCTTGTGAAGCAGAAACAGGTTAGAGAAAATCAGACTCTTCTAAATGGGCTCTACCCCAGCACCATTCACCATGTTGAGGGTGCTGATGTTCTGGGCAGAGCAGGGAGGCAGTGTCTTGTCCCAGGAGCTGCTTGTCTCTGGAGTATCCGAGAGGAAGCAAGTATGCAGCCAGCGTAGGTGGAGGTTGGAGGGTAACTGTAGTGGGATTGACACAAGAAATGTTTGCTGAGAGCTGTTTAATGAACTTCAATGTCTGTCCTTCCCAGGGTCTGTGATGACCACAGCTTTCCCCGACAGCAGTGGCACTGTAGCTCACAGTTAGGAGTCTTCCCTTGCTTTTAATAGACTTTATTTCTGTGCTTGTTGATGCTCTGAGCTATTAAATTACCCAGTTGCCTGCAGCACCGGAGAGATGCAGAAAAGGCTGCCTCATCAAGAGGTGAACACCAGCATTTCTGGGTATAGCAAATTATCCCAGGCTGAGCTCTCGCTGTGTGAAAAATGCAGCTCACTCTCTGCACACCTGGAGAGTCTTCTGAGTTAGAAATAACTTGAACAAGCTACTTAAAAAACCCTATCTGAAGTCCTCATAAAGAAGACATCACTCTGGCTGTTCCTCGCTTGCTGCTGCTTTTTCCAGCAGGTAAAAGGAAGGGGTGCAGGCAGGGCTGTCCCTAGACCTGGGCTGGTGGCAGTGGTACAGGATGCCCGTCGTCCAGTGGGTGGCACAGGCACCCTTCCAAAGGTATTGCCCGCATCCCAGCCATCACAGGCTTGCCCTGCAAAACTCTGCCATCGTTTCCTTGTCTCCATGCGCTATTTATGGGAAGTGCCTCTTTGCTTTGCCAGGTTTTCATGGCTTGGCTGCTTAAGCAGCACCCAGAGAGATGGCAGGCTGGTGCTGCAGAAATCCTGTGGGTGATCCCGTGCTCACACCTTGGGAAACTTGTCCCTGGATGTTACATACTAAGTCACCTTAAGAGAATGATAAATGGAAATATTTTTGCCTGGCCACCAGCGTTTTGTCATGATACTGCATAGTTTCATTTTGGCAGTCTCCATAGTGATTATAAGCATTTTAGTGTGTTTTGTTTGGTATCAGGGTGCAAAAATGGTGCTCCCTTACAGTGGAATTTAAAGCAAAGCATCTGTTTTCTGTTTTGTGTCTGTTTAAGCAACTGTGACTCTGTGACTGACTCTCTGCTTTCCTGAAGTGTGTCAGACACGATTCCTTCTTGTTGGTGGTTGTCGGAAAAATACCTGTTCCTCTCCTGAGTGCTGCATTCCCTGCCTTGCCCGTGAATCTTGCAGGGCTGCTCAGGCTGTTGCTGTCTGACACCTGTGGGGTGATATGGGCTGGGCGAGCAGCCACCCCAGCAGGTGAGGTACAGCTCTGCAACACGCTCCAGCCTCCAGATTTGTACGTCACCCGAGTAGATACAACAAATAATGCGTTTGATAGCAAATTTGTATTTATGAAAGTAAACAGGCAAAAGCAGTACAGTAATTTTAACAGATTTTTGGTTCAGCAACATCTCAGCTAACCTTCAGCTCTCCCCTTTAGGTCAGGCTGGAATCTCTCTCCATTAGTTTAAGGCGAGGTTTCTGGTTTATATTCCATAGAAGTTGCAGTTGTGCCTTCTTTTTCAGTGCGGAGAAGGGGATGACCGGGGCAGGAAACAAAAGCTGTGAGTCCTGCACCATCCCAGGCAAAACCCCAGCTCTTGTTCCTGTTTCACAGTATTTCCTGCACTTGGGTATTGAACCGACTCGGCACATGGGGGCACTGGTTTTCCTCCCTCCTTTCTCAGCGTTTTTCTTAATTAACATGTTGCTTGAACTTAGTAACTGGCCCGGTTCTGGTTTCTGGCTGCTATGTTCTTCCACAGCCTTCTGAGGACACGCTGGAGATCATATAATGGTAGAAACTAAGTGAATCATTTTCCTAACAGGTTTGTAACTACTTTTCTTCTGTGAGTGTTATGTTAGAGCTGGTATGAGGGACAGACAGTGAATTTGGGAATAGGATGAGAAAGGAAAACAGTGCTTCAGTGCCCCTAATTATTTATTTCCATTTATTTAATGGGAGGAACATGCTATGAAGAAAATAGAAGTTTGAAGTAGATGACTATCAGTAGCACAGATCGTGCGCTTTGACGTAAATTAAGCTGAAGAGCTTTTTATGTTGTACAGGAAAAGTGTATGATAGAGTATGTAAAAAAGTGAAAGCTATTCAGTTCAAGCCATAACCAGATACTGTTGCTGTAGAATTTTAAATGGTACAGAAAATAAACACTTGAGTTTCTAAAATGAGATATATGAATTGGATGTCACTGTATATGTAATAGCAGGCAATGATGAACAGTCTTTTAGAAACCAGTCATGAATAAATGAATAACTCTTTATTTGAGGGAACTTGAGTGAAATTGTAGGAGTTACTGCCTGATAATGGCAGAGAAGAGAGAAGAGAAGAGAAGAGAAGAGAAGAGAAGAGAAGAGAAGAGAAGAGAAGAGAACAGAACAGAACAGAACAGAACAGAACAGAACAGAACAGAACAGAACAGAAAGAGGAGAAGCAAGGCATTTTAAGACAATGGTTTCCAGCTCAGCAGGTCTTTAACCCACTCATGGATAGACGTGGGGAAAGAGAGAATCAGTCTGTGCCTACCCTGCTTCTCCTCCTCTCTCTTCTTTTTTCTAAGTATTAGCTGGTGTTGACCATTTCGCAACTGCAATGTGAAGAATGGATATTGACCTAAGTGGACCAGACCCTGGATGGCCATTCCTGTTTGCCCTGTGCAGGATGCTATGGAGCACCTGCTTGGCACTGTGCCACAATTGCCATACTTCTCTCCACATCCCTTTGGACCTCCACCAGTGCATTGCTGAAGTAACACAGAGCAGCGTGAGGCACGTGTGATGGTTATGAGACAAGGAGAAAAATTCCTCTTGACCTGTAGTAATAGTTTTCATAGACATGGAGGAGTATTTTCTTAATTAGGTGGGTTTAATTTTCTTGTATGGTCTTGCACTGCCAGGGCATTTCTTCCAGCCTTCCTTTGATAGGAAGGATGCGTTCATGGTGCTGGACTGCTACTGAGAAATCTGGGCTCAGTTCTTGGCTAGGTCATGGACCTCGTGAGCTGCTGTCAAGCAGTTTCTTCATGTACCTTGTCTGTAAATGAGCATATCTTCTTTTTCTCTATCAGGACCTCAAAGCTGTTATTTTAATAATGTACCAGCCTCATTGCTGTGATACAAATAAGGCTTTCTTTTGCATACTTCTGTGCAGTAGTTTGATTTATAACTTCAAAGTTATCTCCAGGTTTTTCATTCTTTCTTTATTGAGCGGCATTATCCTGTCTCACATTTTCATTTTCCTTTGCCTAACACTGATGAGGAAGAGATAACATACGGTGATGAAGTACAGCTGCTGGTGTTCGCCTTGCAGGGAGGGCTAAGGTGAAGAGCTTATCTGTTGCCAGGCTCCTCTCTTGTAATCCTGACACATTTGTTGGAGCACAGAAATTACTCTTTCTGAACGATGTTGGAGGCAATGTTCAGCTCATAAATATTTGTGTTTCATCACCGCGTCAATGAAAATCTGGAAGACTGTTATATCCAGTCGGTTCTGTCTTCAGTGACAGTAAAATTTTAATTGGTTTTACTTCTGGTGTTTGTTAACCCAAATGTAATGTCTGCTTTCATGTCAAGTTCAAGGGGAAATGCAATCCCTTCCAAAATTTTGGAAGGAAATTGCTTAAATTGAGGCCTGTTTTTGTGATTAATTTTTTTCAAGACAAACTGTTTTCTGCTCTTTACAGAGGAAAAGCCTCCCACTGCCTTCATCCTTATCCTTAGTTCAGCCAACTTGTTTGCAAGGATTGAGCTTTAAAATCAAAGCACCGTAAGGGCTCAGCTGTGACTTTGCCTGGATTATAGCAATGACAAGATCACTAAATACCTGCATTATGTTATTAATTGCTGTAAGCTCTGTGGAAGAGGAAGCCTTTGCTCTTTTTTTTTTTTTTTTTTCCTTTTGGTATACCACCTCCACCCAGAAATGCTGGCCTGTGTGTCCTAGGTGACACATCCACCCTGACCTTCTGGTGGGATGCTCAGTTTTAGAGGTTTGGGGGTTGTTTGTGGTGGCTTAAAAAGAAATAACTATAATTAGTTTTGCAGTGCCATGGTTATTTCAGAGGGCTGGCTGAAATCGCATGCCATATGAATAATGGCCTGTTTCCCCCATTGCCTCCCAGCACTTAATGGGTGTAAAAGTAAAGTAAGGGCAGAGTCTGACCTCTGTTTGATTTTTGATGCAACGAGTTTTAGGCACTAACAGTGTCAATTCCCCCAAAGCTGACTGGATGCACTAATTTTGACACCCCTTAATATCACTGTCTACGAAGCCTCGTTAAAGCCTGTGTGTATTTGAAGTCATGTACTGCAGAGTATGGCAGAATTTTGTCACTGTCAATCATTTTATGGAGACGCCAGCAAACTCTAGTTAGAAACGTTGAAAAGTGTAAGACTACATGACTGGCTGAAATAAACATAGGACGAGAGATAGTTTTTATTTCCTACCTTTTGCTTCCCAAGGTACAGGTATTTCCAGTTTGAGTTAATCCAAAACGTGACCCCTGGTGTCATCTGCTGTAAGTGACCTGGCTGATACAAATATTTCTGACCCTGCCCTAATTTGCCCAGTACAAACAGCAAGATGTTGCCTCCAAACTGGGTGTTAAAATCACAGTTCAGGTAAGAACCAGCAGTCCATTTACAGCTGTAATTATTAGTCTTAACTGAAACTGGCAGGCTGGAAATGTAAAGATCTTTCCTGCATTAAAACGTCTTCAGGCAATGGTAGAACTTTGCAGAGCTCTATAAAACTTATCGTCTCAAGTGAAATCAGTCTCTTTGATCTCAGTCTCCATTTTGGGTTTCTTCAAAATTAAATAAAACTATGCAAATATTTGAGAAGAGAATCAAGCAGTTATATTATTAATAAAACAACTTTTTTTGTGTGTGTGGAACGTGTTTCTATTAACGCTGGTGTTGCTGAATTTAAAAATACTTGCATGATAGAAGGGGAGAAAATGGGTTTGTTAATTATGTGGATTTGCAGCTACAAGGTGATTCTTGGTTTTTAAATGTCACATCTGATATTCTTTAATCCTTTCATTTTTTTTCCCCTAACTGGTGAGATAACTCTTCATGGCAGCCTTATGAGACAGAAGAAGAAGTGAGCTGCAGGTGTGAGGCAGAAAGATGTCAGAAACAGCCACCCGGGGCGCACGGGGAGAGCAGTCTGATGTCTGCTGACCCACAGGGGACGTGTGGCTGTGGCTCCCATGGCCCCTGCCTGCTGTCCAGGGCCATGATGTAGAGGTTGGCCACTGCCTGTTCCCCCACCCCATCTCCACTGCTCCTCTGCTCCCACCCATCTGGTGCCCACCCAGCTGCTCCAGCTGCCTCATCAGGCTGCTTGGAAAGGGTAACTTTCCCAGCCTGCAGACTCAGGTCTTCCACATTGGAGCCCCAGAGCTGGGTCCCTTTCTCCCCCACCATGGGATGCAGTGTTGGCTGCATCTGCAGGCACTGGGAGAGGCAGCCTTTACGGGCATGGAAAGCATTGTGTGGGCAAGGATGGGGGCAGTCTGCTCCGAAATGTCAAGTGACACCTCCACATTCCCTCTATGAGTTCCTCCTGGATGCCAGCTACACCGAAATTCTACAAAAACACGTGTTAAGCATGTCACATGCAATATATTACACACAGCCCAATGCACACACATAGAGATTCATGCATGAAATTGTTTGAAGACTCTTGTTTACCATTGTTGATTCATGTCAGCTGTGCTCTGATTTTAAATCCATTTAGGTCTTGGTGTACTTTGGCTTTGATGGTTCATGCTCTTCAGACAGCAGTTTGCATGTGCTTTATTTATAACCTCATGACAGGCCACAGTTTTGCAGTAACAAAAGGGGTGCTTTACACTTAAAATGATTAAATTGTCAAACAGCTTCTGAGCATGCACTGAAAAATTGTCTAAGCTAATTGTGTGTTTATAATTTCCATGAGAATTTGCATGTGCAAGTCAGGTATTTTGTTGTACAACCACCACATGAGTTGCTGCAAGTACCTATGAGCAGGTTTTGCAGGTATATTTGGGCAGGAGTCAAGAATTGATGTATGCTAAAACCTGGTGGGTGGCTTTAACCAGGCTCAGTCCTGGTCATTAACGCTGGAGAGATGTTACCTTTGTAACGCTACTTAAACCTTGTCTGGCTTAATTTCAATTTATATGAGGGTGGCTAGTATTTTGTGTTCTCCTTGGGAGAGAGCTAGCCCTTTTGTATTATTTTTGAATTTATTACTCACATGCATATACAGTTTATGACTTTTGATTTTCATAAGCTTTTTTTTCCCCTGAGTGATCTGTAATTCACAGTCAGATCCTAGGAAAAAACAGGAAGGGTTGTTTTTTTTTTTTTTTTTTTAGACTGGTCTAGAGACTTTGCCACAGACATGGAGATAATGTGTAAGTTCATTGAGCCCAAGGCAGTGCTCCAGCACCACTGCACATGATAAACACAGTCGCAGTTAGAGGTTTGACCATACAGCTGGTGAAAGAAATGTATCTAATATTAATATACTACTGCTGCTTTCCAGGAGCAATTTGTTAGTAATTGTTATGGGGAACAGGGAGAGTATCCATCTTAAAGCTCTGCCCGACTTCGAAGAAGATAACTGCATGCCAAATCATTGAGTACAAAGAAAGGAGTGAAGGAAGTTTATCTGCAAATCTAAATGTTGCCTAAGTTTTGCACAAACTCAAAGCATCCTGTGCTGTGCAAACTGCTTGGGTGCCAAGGGAGGGAGTACGCAGTGATTGATGAGCTGAGGAGAAGCCTGGCCTCACCTGTGGTGAGTTTGGGATTTGTGAGTGAGAAATAAAGCCACCAAAACCTGAATGCCTAAGTCAGTGTGGGTGAGCTCAGATCAACCCAGCTGGAGTGTAAGAGACCATCATTAATCACCTCTGCAGGGTCTTGTTCAGCCATTGCTTTTAAGTCAGGAAGAGAAAATGAGTGTGGGATTTGAGCAAGTGGCTGGTGCAGATGTGCTCCTGTGGGTCAGACCTGCCTGTTTCTTGCTCTTGGTTTCCTCTGCAGCACATGTGCAAATAATTCCTATATAGAGGTGAGTGAGGTTGGACTGAAAATGTGCACATGGCAAGCTAACATGACCAGTGAGTAAGGAGATCAAGAGATTTTTGGGTAATTAAACTGTTCTGTGTAGTCTGAGGGCTTTTTATGTAGTCAGTGGAAAGGGATAAGCTGCTTCTTAAGGTAATTTAAGGGATGACTTCGTTCATGAGAAAATAGCTGGAGATTTTGTGTAAGCATCCTTGGGGAAAGTGTAGGAGCAGCTTCACAAGTGACAGCCTGGGGTGGGACTCTGCAGGGAGGGGAGTTTTGAGGAAAGAGTCTGGTTATGACAGGGCGCTTCATAGACTGTCAGTAGCAAGTACAGTAGTGCAAAGCAGCTGAATAGGTGTGAGACTACGGTAAACTGGGAGGGCTATCTGATGGGGAGGTGAGGCAATGCTTCCTGCTTTATATTCTGTGCTGATTATACCTTGGGGAGCATCCAACTTTGGGCTTCATCCTCCAATGAAGAGATGACTGAGAAAGCAGAGTCCAGAGAGGTACAGCAAAAATGAGCTGAGGACAGAGGCTGCGGAGAAAAAAGTTGCAGGACTGAGGCTGTTTACTCTCGAGACAACTGCAAGGGGATGTGATCACTGTCTTTGAGTTCTGGGCTGCTGCAGAAAGGAAGGGATAGTTCTCTATGTCTGTGGTGGCTGGCATAAGAAGTGATATTAAGGGATCTACAATTTTAAAACGAGGATGGAGAAGCACTGGGATAGATTTTGCCTAGGAAATCACAGAGTTGTAGTCACTGGAGCTCAGAAGTTAGACTAACAGCTGCCAGAAAAGTGAAAGCTGGCCCTGCCTCAGGCGGGGCGATGGGCTGCCTGG
Source organism: Thinocorus orbignyianus (assembly GCA_013400375.1). Lineage (NCBI taxonomy): Eukaryota > Metazoa > Chordata > Aves > Ciconiiformes > Thinocoridae > Thinocorus > Thinocorus orbignyianus. The sequence goes on from VXBW01002134.1 coordinate 908,846, forward strand.
CCTCTGCTTTCGGGCTCCTTCCATCCTTCTTTGCTGCAATGACATGGAAAGCAAATTCTGCACAAAAATACGTCAATGTGTTGCCTTTCCTCTGCGAAGAAGGAGGTGCAGGGTGTACCCAGGAGGAAGACATATGGAATGAAGTAGCTGTGGCAGGGGATAAAATGTGACTGAGATGTGAAACCAATATAATTATTATTTCCTTCCTTCTCTTGAAATATTAGACTTATTTTTTTCCATGCTATCCAGATAGCCAACGTTATTCTGTGATGTTACCTAAGCCATTAATGCACTGTGCTCTGAGTTATATTTTGCAGGCCTTTTCTTCTGCTCTCAGGAGAGTTTTTCTTATGAAGTGCTATCGCAGACAGCAGAGCCGGGTGCTGGGTACTTTATGAATGAGTTCCTTGGGCTCTGGTACAAAGAATGACTTTCTGACGCAAGACTCCTTTCCTTTCCTTCCCTACTCAACTGTAGACAGCCCTGCAGGATGACTGATTTTGATGATAATAAAGAAGAGCATGCTGTGTGCACTGGGGAAATAAGAAGAAAAGGATTTGTGAGTGGTTTGGAGAGGGATTCTTGGAGCCAGCATCCTCATCTGAAGGAGCTGTCAGTACCAGGAACGTTGCAGCAAAGTGTAATAAGAAAAAGTTAGCAATTGTATGTTGGCCATAAACTTTTGCATGTCACAGCACAAGTGAGTTGGGTTTGGGAATTACTGTCCCTCCTGAGCAAGGCATGGTGAGCTGAGGTCTGACAGACATAGCAGTGAGTGGTGGAGTTGCTCTCTGGAACACAGACCCTGCTGTAGATGGAGTAGCTATGCCCTCAAAGTCCTTCTTCCCCAGCTACAGGGGTTCATGGAATCGTGGAATTGTCAGAGATAGGAGGGACGTCTAGATATCATCTAGTCCAACTCCCCTGCTAAAGCAGAATTGCCCAGAGCACATCACTCAGGACTGCATCCAGGCAGGACTTGAAGGTCCCCAGAGAAGGAGACTCCACACCCTCCCTGGGCAGCCTGTTCCAGTGTTCTACCACCCTCACTGTTAGGAAGTTTTTCCTCATATTCAAATGGAACTTCCTGTGTCCCAGCTTGTGCCTGCTGCCCCTCGTCCTGTTACTGGGAACCACTGAAAAGAGTCTGGTTCCATCCTCCTTCAACTCACCCTTCAGGGTGGGGTCTGGGTTCCCGTGGGGTCTGATCATCTGCTCAAAACCAAAGCTGAATAAAACTTGGACTGTTTTGTCTGTTTGGAAGCATTACTATTTTTTGCATATGTTGAGAGGCTTAGCAAGGAGCTTGGGCAGTGGAGTCTTAGTGTGGCCTGTAATTTCAGGTCTCTGTGATCAAAGCATCCTGATCGGTAAAGCCTTTTTATCAGCATCAGTGATGGGAAGAAAACAGTCTTTGTTATCTCCCTGCTGTGGGAGTTGTGTGTATTGCCCTGTGCGCCCCAGATTGCAAGAAGCTGGGGCCATTCCTGGCTGGCAGCACTGCTACTGCGTTGGCAAGAGGCCGTCCTGCATCTGGAGGTCTTCCAATCTCGATAAAGACTGTCAAAGTAAGGAAATGCAGGCTCTCAGATGGCTCGTTAATGCCTGTGCTTGTCACTTCTAAGTGGAAATTGACTGGGTGGCTTTTGCATGTTAACAGGCTTTTGATATTGGACCAGACTGAGGAGAATTTGGATACTGCTTGAAAGTCATGCTTGGTTTTGTTTTGTTTTTGTTTTTTTTTTCCTTGTCTCAGATATGCTGAGGGTAAACAGTTCTGCCCTCTAGTGCCATTTGCCAAATCTGTTCAAACCGAACACTTTGGTGATCCTGGAACCACGTCTCACCCAGAGCATCCCTTGGAGCACACTGGTCTGTGCTGGTCTGGGGCTGCTTGGGGCTTCGTGCCAAGGGGTCTGGGAACGGCTGGACCCTGGCAGCATCCAGGTAGGAGAATTTTAGCCCCAGGCCAGGCAGGGAAGCGTGGCACATGCTGGCAAACCCTCTCTTTACACAGCATCCGCAAGTTCATTTCTGTTTTCACTCAAGCAGCCCCGTCGAGTCTGATATTTGCTTTCCCTTGATGTTTATTATGCCTTTGAGAGATATGTAGAAGAGCTAAGTGATGAACAACCATTTCAGCAGCTTTGCTCTTTCAGGCCCATAAATAATGAATTCATCGGGGTGGGAAAACACATGCCCAGACACAAACACATGCAGAGCCTTGCGGAGGAAAGGGAATAAGCACAGGAGCTTGAGATCCAAATGCAGAGTCCGGTGCCAGTAAAATGGAAACTGCTTTTTGGAGTGAGAAAGTGTCAGAGAGTGGGGATGGAGTTAATTGCCTCAAGAGGAGACAAAAAGCAATTAGAAATGCAGGCGAGTGCTAGCTGAGGTTTGAAGTGATAGGTTGCTACCTGCCTGGCTTTTGGAGAGGGCCATTAGTTTGAAGGAGATGGGTTTTTTTTATTGTCTGTAAGTCCTGTCTTTAAATATCAACCAAAATAATTCGGGTGTGACTCAGTTTGCGTGATGGCTGGCTCCTTGGAACCCGACAAGGTGTTTGAACCTACTGACCAGCTACAGCTTGATGGGGCAGGATGATGTGGTTTCAAAGAGTCTGCATTCCTGGAAGTTTTGTAAGAGTAAATAAAGAAATGAAGCCCTACAATTCTGATGCTATCCCTGCTGAGGGTACTTGCAGAGGTACTGTCTGTGCAGCTTAATAGACACCAGAGAATCCGCAGTGTAGAGGTCTGGGAAGGCAGCTCCGTGGTTCTTCCTTAGCCCCAGTGCTCACAAACAAGTCACTGCACCAGGAGAAGGGAGGGTTGTGTGGCGAGGCATCGCATCCTGGAGTATGTCGCTTCAAAGGGCTAATGTGAGAGGAAGGGAAGAGCTGGTTTCTTCCGCTTCGTTGGCAATTAAAAGGGGCAAACACAGCAGGGTGAGGTCTGGTGTGCTCTGGCAGAGCCCCGCAGACTCAAGTCTAATGGGCTGAAATGCAGAGCTGGCAGTGCTAGCCAGGGGCTGGGGAGAGCGTTGGGATTTAATGCTGCATGCTTTGCTCTGCTCTGATGTATTTTCCCCAGTTTCTTAGCACTGCAAGCTCCTGCCTTTAAAAAAAAAAAAAAAAAGTCTGCCTACTGCTCTTTTGATCAACAACTTGCATGTGGCTTGATGGCAAGGACCTCTGTCAGAGCCCACGTCTCCTCTTTGGTTGTGGGAATGTGTGTGAAGGAGCTGAGCCTGCTGAACGGAAGAGGTGGTAGGTGGGTTATAGAATCATAGAATGGTTAGAGTTGGAAGGGACCTTAAAGATCATCAAGTTCCAACCCCCCCACCATGGGCAGGGACACCTCTCACTAGAGCAGGTTGCTCAAAGCCCCATCCAGCCTGGCCTTAAACACTTCCAGGGATGGGGCACCCACAACTTCTTGGAACAACCTGTTCCAGTGCCTTACCACCCTCACAGTAAAGAATTTCTTCCTAATATCTAATCTAAATCTCCCCTCTTCCAATTTAAAGCCATTACCCCTCTTCCTATCACTGCACTTCCTGAAAAAGAGTCCCTCTCCAGCTCTCCTGTAGGCTCTCTTCAGATACTGAAAGGCTGCTATCAGGTTGTCAGCACTGCTTAGTCCTTATGGTGATGGTAAGCGAGACAGCTTCACTCCTTCACTTGTGGACCTCTGGGGTTTACAGGGGCTCTTTCCTTGATGATGCTCTTGGGTGCCTTTCCCAGGAGAAGTCATGTGCAGCAGGAGGTTTGAGCCCAGCCAGTACCTCCTGGTGGGATGCTGATGCCTGCAGGGCTGCCCAAAAATCCAGGTGTCTGCAAACCTGGGCTGCATTGGGAAGGTAAATAAGAAGTGGTTCACCTAGGCAACCTTAGTAATGTTTTGCTGGCTGGAGAATAGCATCTTTGTGAGAACTCTGTTTCTTTTCTGGAAAAATAGCAAAGAAGAATACACTGGTTTGCAATTAGTCCTTCAAACCCAAGTGCTTCTGGACAGCCAGTGGAGCACATGGGCAGCTCTTTGATTTATGAAACGCTGAGACTTCAATTCTCTGATCTGTCTTAGCTTGATTTACACTGATAAGAGCTAGGGCATTTTCATAAAGTTTGATCATCGACTTACAGCCTTGTCTAAAATGTTTCACAAGTCAGTTCCCAAGATGAGATTATCTTTTGTGGAGCTGGAAATTTGTTTGGGGAAGGTTGGACAATTCAATTTGGAGGCACTTTACCACTCAGTGGGTGGTAGTGCTGGAATTATTGCAGAGTTTAAAGATACTGAATTTCTGAGCTTAACTGGGGCTTGCGGTTCTTATGTTGGCATCAAAATCATACCTACTTGACTATTGCATAAATAGCCTAGCAATCTGCATGCACTGATTTGTCCTGTCCCCCCACTTCCCCTCCCCTATGGCCATCTATGACAGCTATTGATCTGCTGTATTTTTTCATTGATCTCTGAAGCTAATGAAACCCACAAGATCATGCTGTCTGAGCTCCTTCCTTCTCTCCATAAATTTTGAACTCCATTAGCCAGTCTTAACCAAATTTGACTGGGGATAAATACTGCATTGCTGAGGTCTTTGTGGCCCTAGGTGGCTGGGCTGAGTAGAGACCTGTTAGTGCCTGCAGAGCTTCACATCAAAGATGACAAATGGAAGTGGGGGGGAAGGGAAAGAAATGGGTTTTAGTAATTCCTGAGTTAGGGAGGAGTTCAGCCAGAGCTTCCCCCGGTAACTGTCAGTTCCCTTCTAGTCCCTCTTTATAGATCTAATTGGTGTAATGTTGAACGCTCTTATGTAAATGCAAATACAAGATAAGTTTTCAGAGCACCATTCCTACGAGCGCTACAATTATTACAGGGTGAAATAATGTAATTAGAGAGATAATAGCAAAGAGAGAGGAAAATGGAGAGGCATGAGCAAAAGAGAAAATAAATTTTCAGCCAAGTTTGTGAAAGAAACAGAGAGCTAATGAGTTGGAGCTCATCTAGATGGCAGCAGCAGGCATTGCTTTTCCCATCAGGAGAGGTGGTGTGTGTCTGGAGAATAAAAGAGAATTTTAAAAGTTGCCTGATTAGTGGATGGGAGTAGGAAGTGCTTCAGAAAAGGAGTAGGAGTAGGCTGAAACAATTGAGGTATGGTGGATTTATATGTACTTCACTTTATTCAGAACGAGTGCCCAATGCTGGGCAGTTCCTAAAAACAGTCTGCTTTATCTGTCTAATCCCTGACTGCCTTTATTTTTAAAATAATGTTTGTGTTGAGCAGTTTTGGTTCTGTTGCTGCTACAGAGTGGCCAGGAAAGGAGAATTAAGGTGATGGCAGAGCGTTGGCCCCAGCCTGGAGACCAGCACCAGGGTATGCCAAAGTTTGGGGCCATCAGTGTGCCCACCCTGACCCTTTTGCCTCCTGGCTAACTGGAGTAAATTTTGGCAGCTGATGGCCTGATCCATGGCCCTGGAGTGAGCGCAGTGTCCCCTCGCCGCAGGGCAGAACCCTCCCGCTCAACTGCGGTACCCAGACAGGGTGGACCACAGACATGGGAAAGGGCAAACAGTGCCCAGCATCCTCAGGAACAAGAGGCACATGTGTGTTATGGGCTTGTTTATCCTTTGCCCTCTCCCACGAGGCCAAACCTGGGGCACTGAGTCCCTCAAGGTGGGGCTTCAGCCGTTTGCCCTGGCGATGCTGCCAAGCAGCGGATAATTTGCGCTGGATGTAGGCAGCTCCTTTGTCTTTTCTTCTTTCCTTTTTTTTTTTTTTTTTTTTTTTTTCTTTTTTGAATCCTGGTTAAGGAAGCTAATAGACCCACCAGCTGTGTGATTAGTGGGAGCAGGTCCTGTCGTTTGCTGGGAACATTCGTTAGCATGTGGAGCTGCTCGCTTGGCTGGCTCTGCCCTCCCACCCCCCTGCCAGACAGGGACAGTGGCGAAGATGGACACAGGTGGGCTGCTTAGTGTGACGGAACATAATTAGGGGAGCATTAGTTTGAGGTTGAAATAAATGGGTTGTCCAGCTGTAGCTGCTGTAGAGAGGAAGTTGAATGTTAATTAGATGCCACCAGTAATTATGGTGATTATGTATTTTTTTGAGTGGCTGTTGGGAATAGCTCAATTCATATCCAGAGGGTAATGTGAATGACGTTTCTAATCGCTTTAAGGAAGAGGGAAGGTACTTTTTTTAAAAAAAAAAAACACACCAAGGACAATTACAGTAAAGCAGAGCTACAGTAGGACACAAAGAACTGTAAGTGGTTTGATGTAATTGCCCAGGAAAAATGAGTGCCAGTTGAAGTAAGAGAAAATACTCTGTGTCTGGTGCAAGTACTTCATCCTGCTGTTCTGCTACACAGAAAAAAATAAATGGTGGCAGAGATGGGATCTACCCTGTTCTTCCATCTTCTGGTGCGTTTTCTTAACTGCAAGACAAGCAGACCTCTTGAAAATAACTATGAATTTATTTTGCTGGGTTTCAGGCCTGTTTGATGCTTCTCCCCCCATGTTACACAGCTAAACAAAGGTGACACCAGAAAAATTCATAGAAACAGTGTTATTTTAATAGTCTTTCACCTGAAATTATTTGCAGACAGTCAATTTTAATACTCGGATCAGAAACCTCATTTTACAGGCTTGTCCATACGTAAGGCTACTCTGAAACATTTGCTCCATGCATATTTATGTAGGCATTGTGATAAAACAAGTGCCCACATGTGAATCTATTCAGGAATAGCTGTTGTGCTCTAAATTCAATTTTTCTTTCAGTTTTTTGTCAGTTGTAGATCAAGCCTCTCACTTATATCCACTAGTTAAGAAGTTAACTCATTAACATGCCACCCACTGTGTCTGATAGCCTAACTAACACCTTCGATCTCAGACAGTCTCAGCTCAAGTTCACTCCTAGCATTATGTGTCAAGATCATTTGTAGAATAAATTTACATCAATTCCCAATAAGCATGCACTGGACACCAAGATTTTTGTGAAATACTTACTGGAAATAACTGGTGTGTGCAAGAGTGGTGTCTTCCATGCAAACTCACTAAGTGCTCCTGGGGGTTCCTCACTTCAAGAAATAATAACAGATACTTGAATCTTATACACACACAAAAAAAAAGTGCTAAAACCCAAGGACAATGAGCTGGTTTGCACAGAAACCCTCTGATGGTTGGACAAGGACAGTCTTCTGCGATCCACAGGGAAGGTCCACCTAAAGCACTTGTGAGGCTGAACTTAAAAAAATGCACCATCCCCCTTCGTTCACAGGGGAAAGACAGTACCTCACCACCTGACCTTCCTGAAGCTGGTGTTTGGAAGACCCCTGCAGATGACGGTTTAGGTAAGGATATTGTCTGTTTCTTGCATCAGCTGTGTTACTTGCTATCAGAGGCATGACTGATTTTTCTGAGCACTGGGACTGAATCCTCATGACCTTGAGTGGTCAGCGTGTCTCAGACAGAAGTAAACAGGTACCCAGCACAGCGGCATAGTCACCTTCTTGGTCTTGCACCACACTGCCTGCCTGGGCATCAGTTGGAGAGGTGTAATCTTTCAGCAAATGGCCAGCCCCTTACCTTCCTCCAGCTTCTTTCTCCATGTGGAGATTCTTCAGTGGTCCCTGGTCTTGTTGTATGGGACTACCTACTCCTTGGGGCATGACTAGAAGTCTGCCATCCATTACAGAGCCGAAATGTGAGTGTCCTGTGTTGTAAGATGGGCGCTTGCTGACAACCCTTCTCCCCTGCAGCCAGGCACATTGGCATCTCTTGTCAGAAGCATCTGTCTTGTTCCTGCAATGGATGTAGTCATGTGGCAGGAGAAGGATTACACATCTGAGGGAGCTGGAGCAGTGGGAACATCTGGGAATAAGCCTTGGGCTAACAGCTGGCTGAAAACTTTTGGTGGGTTGGAGGCATCCAGGGGCATAAGGTTTGCTACAGGAAAGGCTCCCCTCTTGGCTACAAACACAACATCCCTTGCATTCCTTAATTACTTTCATCTAATAAAGTTGATGGCCTCTTTGACTGAACTGTGTTAAATGAAAAGTGGGTGGCAAGATGAATGCTTTGCTTCTGCGTCTAAAATCTCACTTCTAATTAGATGTTATAGAAGCAGGAACACACTTTTGTTTTTTCCTTTCCCGCAGCCAACGAGTCAATTGAAGTATGTTTTCACCCTTTTGACTATAGCACTTTAATTTGGGGAATAGTAAGACCCTACACACAGTTTTTGGCTGCTCAGACAACTATGTAGATTTGAAAGCTGGGCTGACCTTGGTTTACCCTGTGTTCATGCAGCCTGTGCTCTCTTCCAGATTCCTCCTGAAGGGTCTGCTGCTGTTTGATGGGAAGTTGTCAAAATACCTTGTGCCACATCAGGAGGAGCACAGGATAGCCTGGGACTCTCATTCCTCTTTGAGGATGAAGAGTTGACAAGTTTAAGTGGGCACACCATTAGCAGTAGAATCTGAGGGAGATGGAGGAAGATCAGGAGCCCCTGGCAGTTTTTGAGGCTTTGAAGAATCAGACCTCAAGGAAATTCATTTAGATATTAAGGCCTGTGTTTATAAGAGCGATTGCTTTGTTGGACTGTCCTTGAGGACCTGAGCTTCCAAAGAGGGACTATACACTGTCATCTGCAGCAGAGCTAGGATAGCCCAAGCCACCCTATCTGTTCTGGTGCTCATAGCTTCACTGCATGCTGTACCATCACCAACACTTGTTCCATAGGAGGTTTTGCTGCCCCTGTCTCTGACAGCTTCAGTTTGCGCTGTTTGCCTTTTACTCTTCTTCTTTCACCCTGTACTTGGGACACAGGGATAGTTCTCAGTCACGCTGATGGATTTTCTTCCACTCAAATACTTTAGCACATCTCTCCTTCATACTTTCTCTGTCTGGCACAGATGTGGAGGCTATGGGCTCTGTTCACTGGCCAGGAGCTGGCAGTTCAGCAACAGAGCCATTCCCAGGGATAACTGGCTATAACACAGTTTCTCTGGGTCTCTGCAGCTTTCTGGGTGAGGAGATCCATCATCCTGAGGGTTCATTTGCACAAACACTATAGGTGAGAAAACGAGCGCTGTGTCGGGCCAGGTTTATTTTAAATCTGAGAGACTGCTGAGAGCTGTGTCAGCCAAGGCAGTCATGCAGTCCCTACTGCCTCCAAGGGTGTCCTCTTGCAGGCTGTGAGGACGTGAGGACCACCTCCTGGGAGGTAGTTGTACCTGGTATTTTGGCTTCTGGGAAGACAACCCCCTAAGCATCAGCCCTTGAGGACACCAACGTTCTCCAAGCTGAGCTTGCTGGGAGCTCTCCTGGTTTGCTAGAGAACCATGGTGCTGCTTGGCATGGAAGAACTTCTATTCTCTTGCCTCAAAGTGTTAAGCAATGTGATGGAGGGAAGGAGTAAAGCAGCTCAGGGAGGAGCTGTGTTCCCACAGAGGGCTGTGCTGAGCACACTCATGCTCTTGCAGCGCACGCAAAAAGGGTTTTAAACCTTGGGAACCCTCCTGAGTGCTCATAACAGTGTCTGGTAAGGGTGTCTTGGGCTTGTGTGGGTAGCAGTGTTTTTTGTGTGGCTGCAGAGCATTGTGCTGGGGCCCTCCATCCTGTGGGGTGGGGGAGAGGACCAGCAGTTTTTAGATTATTATTTATTTATCTAAAGATATTTTTTTTAAAACTGCTCTGCTATTCCCACTTCTGGGTTGATGGACACTACAGACTATGAGTGAAGGTTGCAGTACCGCAGGTTGGTGTGGTATCACGCTGGTACCTGGCTGTAGTAGGTAGGGTAGTGGCTCTCCGAGGAGGAAAACCGCTTCTGCTGAAGCAGTCTCCCGTGATCCTCCCCCCGCCATGCAGTGAGTGTACTGGTGCGTTTTGTGGCAGTGCCTGTATCAGTCACAGACAGCGCAAGGGGCTGCTCTGGAAGTGGCTGAGCAGGGCAGAGACAAGTACAAGGAGTCCAGAGCTGGTTCAGGCATACGCAAAGTCCTGATGCTGGCTCCTTCCCTACCAGCACGGGCACTCCAGACCCTCACCCTGGGGCACCACTTTGGGAAACAAGAGGAAATGGCCTCCAGTTGTGCCAGGGGAGGTTTAGGATGGGTATTAGGAAAAAATTCTTCTCCAAAAGGGTTATCAAACATTAGAATAGGCTGCCCAGGGAAGTGGTATAATCACCATCCCTGGAGGTATTTAAAAGACAGGTAGTTATAGTGCTTAGGAACATGGTTTAGCAGTGGTTTTGGCAGTGTTAGGTTGATGATTGGACTCGATCTTAAAGGTCCCTTCCAACCTAGATGATTCTTTGAAACACGTCATTTCCCATCTGTTCCTTGCCGGCTCTCAGCAGTTTCTATGTGTGCCCACCAGAGAGCAACACTGGCACAGGGTTGTTGTCTCCAGAGAGATGAAGACAGGGATGGTAGGTCTGGGTGTGAGGCCAAATCCATCTTCTGTCACTTCTTCAAACCTATCACCTTGTCCCAAACCTCAGCTGAGCCCTTGGAAGAGACCCTGCCTGGGTCTTCTGCAGCAAATCCACCACTGTCTCCAGGGAAGAACCATGCCCATAGTTAGCAAGGAGCATCAGTCCAGTGCACTGGGCTTGGACTGATGGGGCATGACAGAGCTTACAGAACTTGGATGCATAAAAATCTGGTTGTTTATGCAGTGTCCTGGGTATGAGCACAGACAAATTGTGCTCATCTCATAGACTCATGCGGGCTAGAAAAGACCCTTAAGATCATTGAGTCCGACAGGTATCTCAGTGAATATCTTTGATACTTGAACATGTAGTTGGGTATCTCAGTGTGGTTTTGTAAGTGAGATACCATCCCAGCACTTGGTGTTTTAAGGAGGAAGAGACCCATGTTTTTCATGCCTCCACAGACTTTGCAAAAGTCAGCTGAACTCCAGGACCAACCTGAATTCCCAGGGAGAGCAGTCACATTCTGGGCTTGGAGGTGAAGCTCAGCTATTCATCATCAAATCTATTACCTGAGCTGCTTGTGTCAGGAGGGAGAGGCAGACAGGGTTTGTCTTGTTCAGGTCAGATACAATTCTCCCATGGAGGGGGGATGAGTTGCCTGCTGAAGGTCCTATCCCTCTCCTCCATGCCTAGCTTGAGCCGGAGAACAGCGTTCACGTGTCGGTGGTGGGTGCAACAGCCCGTGGCACCACTGAGCCCCAGCCCTGGTACTGGCAGAAATGGGCTTTGAGAGAAAGCTGAGGGAAGAAACAACTCCTTGCTATTTTTATCCTTGCACCAGCCCCTGGGGATTTTGATTGACAGGATTAGTTATGAAGCCAATATTATGAGTTTAACTATGAGTGAAATAACACAACTTCTGTGGGAAGCAGAGTAAAAGAGGCAATTATACAGTAGTTTAATAACAGCGCTCTGCTGGCTGGGTAGCTGAAAACTTACAGTTGACAGTAATTAGATTTTTTCATTCTTCCTGTTAAATAGCTATAAAAGTTACAATAAAAATTCATCTGATTCCCTTTTATTCCATGCTGTTTTTATCATCCAGTCTGTGTCCATTTGGCCTTCAGATTATCGTTTTATACTTTTTTAGTGTCTGGTATTTAAGACATGCAGAAACAGGACTTAATGTGGAAAATGCAGGAAGAACCAGGAATAAGAGGGTGGCAGTAACTCTTCTGAGCATGAGAAATCCAGGAGATGCTTGGATGGGCAGTGAGGGCTTTCCAAATTGACTCACTCTGAATAACAGCTGGACTTCTAACCACAGGAGTTATTCCAAATAATTTAAAATTACAGTCACAATGACATGTTAGAAATCAAGCACTCTTTCACCTGCCTGTTACTCTAGCGTGCTGTGTGTAGATAAACTGGGGGGAGGTAAATGCTGTGGTGCACCCATTTGCATACCAGTCCCTCACTGCCCTCTCCATTGTGGGATGGGAGTTGATGTGGTGATCTAGTTTTGGGCTTCGCTCCCAGCTTGGGCCCTGTGCTAGGATGGCAGCGAGAGTGGTGGGGGGTGTTTGTTGCCTGGCAAAAAGCTGGACTTGGCAAGAAACTGTGTGGTCACTCAAGTCTGTGGGATATCTTCTTTTCCCAGTCTTTGCTGCCCCTCTGCAGCCCTGCTGTGATGTGCGACAATGGGCCGTACAGGCATCTCATCTCCCTGTCGTTTTCATCCCAAGTGTTGCTTACTTGTCAGCTGCCCTCTTTTCCAGCACTGTCCTTTTCTCTTTCACGTCTAGACAGCAGAAAGTTTTCTCTTTTGACATAAAAACTTGAATTACTTTAGCAACTGTGTGTTTCTAAACTTGCAGGGTAGAACTTGATGAGCCAGCAAATGTATGGCGTTTCAGCTGCTTCTGATCATAGCTTGAAAGCGCTACAGAGCACAAAGGAAAGAGCTCTCAGGTTTGCTCTCATCATCGAAAGCTCAGGATGGGTTATTTGCTTGGAGGCTAAAAGTATTTTTCCTCTTGCTCTCCTTTGCTGTATAATATGAAAGAGCTAGGTACGATATCCTGGTCCTCATGTTGTGAAGGGGATTCATTGTGGGGTTTTGTTTTGTAGCTCCGGTGCCTGGTGAGATCTCTGACACGTGCAATCAATATGCTCTGCAGCAGCACACCCGACCTCACAGCAGAGCATGTCGTTCATTTTATTTCTTTTCCTCTGCTATGGCAAGAGCATCACAGTTCAACTTCATGCTTATGTGTTACTTTTAAAACACTCTGGAGATGCCCAGAGCCATTAGCAGGGCAAAGGCCACTTCCAGGTATGCTGCTATCCCATTTGCTTCTGCTTGTCAACAGAAATACACTGTGCTTTTTGGCAGATGCAAATGTTCCAGATGGTACTGGGAAAAGTGCAAATGACAGTTTTCCTCACTTTAATAAATCCTGTTCATCTCTCTAGTAGATTTTTTTCTTTTTTGGAGGTCTTTAAAAATTATTATTATAATTTAATATAATTATTATAAAAATAAAATATATTATTGTAATCACTTATTCCTAACTCTGAGCTTGTGACCTTCGGCTCATCCCTGTGTCATTGGAAGGCACGCTGCTGCTTGTTGCAGTCAGCCATCCAATGCAGGTACTATCCTGGTGCTGAGATCATAGTCTGTGGGGAAAAAACAAACAAACAAACAAAAACCAAACTCCTACCACCACCACCTGGATATAATCTATTCATCAGAGTGTCCAAGTGTCTCAGTGATGGGGCCAGTTGCCAGGTTTGGGCCAGGTGGACAAGGTCTCGGCACCTGGGCGTGCACTGGTGTGGTGCAGACCTTCAGTGCTGGCTGAGACAAATGTCCTGGGTTTCCACTGCCTCCAGGCAGGCAACGTCCTTCTCCTCTAAAGCCATGGTGAAAGGAGCAGGGAGGCTAAAAGGGGTCACCCTCTGGGATTGGTCTGACCCATGGGGCACTACCTGGATGACCTAAATTTAGCTTGGGAAGATGAGGAAGAGGAAAGCTGTCATTTCCATTAACTCCATCTGGAATGGCGTGTGTGCTCCCCATCGTGTGCTGTGCTGATGCCTATACAGTGCCCAGGTCACCACGTTGCATTAACTTATTCCAGCACATTTCCGTGTTACAAAATTAGATCTATTGTGCAAATTGCTGCTGCACTAGTAATTGAATTGAAGGATGGGGTTTTGTTGTTTTTCTTTTTTTCTTTTCTTTTCTTTTTTTTTCTTCTTTGCACTGGAGTAAATCAGGAATAAGTCAACAGAATCAAGCCCTTAGTGCTTTCAGCAACATGCTCATTTAAATTGGATGCAAGAGGGTGTCTGTGTTTACATTTGGCCTGCCAAGAATCTCTGTTTCAGAAACTGGCTTACATAATATGTCAAAATTGGTTTACTCATTAGCATTGCAAACTGCGTGAAACAAGCCACAGATTGATAAACTCACAGCAATATTTGCATCCAGAGCCGAACGGCACAGGGGGAGGAGAGGTTCATTAGGAAACATTCCATTTCCACAAGAAAAACAAATGGTTTCCAGTTAGATATCTCAGACTTCATTAATTTTCTGTCTTCCCAAATTTAAATAAGGATTGAGAGGGAAATGTGAAAATCTCTGTTGGCAGACAGGCAGCCCATCTTGATATTTCCTGGGCTGGTGAGTTATTTGCAGCAGCAGTTTCAGGTTGGCCGAGTCCCCTCTCCCCAGTCGGGGCTGAAGCCCTCCCTGCCAGGCTCCATCCTGCTCATGCAGCCGTTGCTGCCTTGGGTGGTATTTTCTCTACACACAGGTGGGATGGAGCCTCTGGTATTATTAAATGTGAGTGAGCACAAATGTAGCAGCATGGTCCAAAGGGACTGAGATGGTGCTGCCAGCTCCTGGCTCAGGCTGGCCAGGGTGAGTGCAGGGGTGATGCAGCCCTGGGCAGAGCTGAGGACCACAGAGCGGAAAAAACACCAGGCCAGGTCCTACACGGTGAGACCAATAAAACTGTTCCATCTCCGCCACACAGTTTTTGATTTTATAGGCATTGATAAAACTAGAAGCACGGATGAGCATGAAGAGAGATCCCAGGGTAATACAAGCAAATGTGCTCGGAGGAAAGCAACACAACAATGAGGGGGGCTGAGAGCAGTCAGTGCTTCGGGGATCCTTGCTGTTATTGGTGTCACTGCACCCCCTTTAGCTACATGGGCCATGAACCTCCTGTAGGCAGGGATTAAATCTCTTCAGACCCTGAGTGATGTGGGAAAGCTGGCGGAAATCTGCTGGATGTGTACAGCTTTTCAGTAGTATCTAGAGTTTGGGGCTTAAATCCCATGAAGCTTTTTAGTCTGCTTTGAAACTTCCAACTTCAAACTCAAAAAGCAGAAATCTGTGATACAGCACAGAGAGGGATGTGGCATAATAGAGTCGGCACTGGTGATGCTGAGTGCCCTGTCCGATATTTCAGATTAATTCTGCAAGGGAATCTAATAAAGCTGAAGAAAGCACCAGCCTGCAGTGCTGCCGGGTTCACTTCCCCATAGACCAACAGATGTTTTGCCTGGTCAGCAAACGCTAACACATCCGTTTTCACCAATATTAGACCTGATGCACAGAATTCACGGCATGTCATTGGTTTGGGGGAAAAAAGCAGTCTTTGATCTCCTTACAGTGTGGAGTCTGTGTTGCAGTGTTGTTTGAAGGAGCTTTGCGACAAGACAAGTCATGGCCTGCTGTAATCCATCGTGCTCTGGCTAAAACTGCATCCTGCACCTCCACGTTCCACACAGGAACTCAAGTGGGCACACATTTCAGAGAGCTGAGGCAGGGCAGCTCCCGGGGCACCTCTGTAGAACTATTTTAAAAGAAGTTTTTCAAAGTTTTCAGAAGACTCTAGTGAGTTTAAGTAACAGCAGTTGTTAGCTGTGGGAAGGGAAAATAAAATTATCTTGCTGGAAAATGAAAATGAGAGGTGTTTGCATTTCACTCACTGTCACACCTTGCAGAGAGAGGCTGGTCACCATGAGATACAGCAAGTTTCAGTGCCAGCTGGAGAGCTGGATGCAAGGAAGGAGGCCATGAGCAATGAGATGTCTCAGCTGGGGAGCTCAGGCAGGCTGAGCATCCTCCTGACATCCTCCACCAACGTGTGGGAGCAACCCAGGTGCCCACAGGCTGGAGAAGAGCTCTCCCAGAGATGTGGGAGAGCCAGCATCACCTCTTGTGCTGTTGCAGCAGGGGTTAAGCTTTGTGTGGTCTTTGGTCACCTTTGCCCATTGCTGGCTTTTGGTCCACGTTACTCTTTGGGTCTATATTGTTCCTACAAAACCTCCTCTGGGCTGCTCTGTCTTTTCCAGAGATGGTAAGGGAGGAGGAGTGAGATGTGTGATCCCTGTCCTTGGTGAGGAAGGAATGTTGGCCAACGCTAACCGAGAGAATGCCAAGACACTACTGCAACCTGTGTGGTGTGAGCGTGGCTGCAGTGTGCAGTTCCTGTGAGGATAAGGCATCAAAGGGCTGCTCATGGTGCAGGGGGAGGCGAATGCTGCCCAGCTCTGCAGACCAATGGTGGCAAGCTGTTTCATTTGTGTGGCTGGGACCCTGGCAGTGTGCAGGGTAGCAGGGAGATGCTTCCATGTATGTTAAAAATCCTCCAAGCAGCAGAGCAGTGCATCAGCCTGGAGAACTCTCTCAGCACCAGGGTGTCTCCTCATTACAGCATCAGCTGGCATCAGGCTGTCTCAGTTGGAAACGCAGGGCCACATCGTCAGCGGTGGCATCTGTCAGCATGGCAATGCAGCTCCTGCTCGTGGGAAAGGGACCTGGAGGTTCAGTGCTCATAAAGGGCTTCAGGAGCCTCCTCTGTGCTAGGATTGTGCTAGAAGTGCAAGTCCCCAGCAGATTAATTGAATTAGCAGGTTAATTCAGTCCCCTTGGTTTTGTCTTTGGGATTTTCCCCGTGACTTCCAGCTCATCTCACACAATGTAAATCCCAAGCTGCTGGGGAAAAGCAGTTGTGCTCCAATTTTGCTGCATAGAGAACTGTTGTCACCCAGCAGGTGTTTCTGTATACCAGCATGTAACTTCTGTCTCCAAATAGAAGAGAAAGTTCATCTTGCATTTTATCCATTAAATCACGTGTATCTGAATACATTTAATGCAGAGTGTGGAAAAAAAAGGGCAAAAAGAGTGATAAATCCAAGGCTGATAACCAAATAGGGCAGAACGTGATTCAGTCTTGGTTACACCAAACAGTGATGGGCTGGGGATGGCAGGGGCTCACAGGGCAAGAGCAGAGCCAGGCACCTTGCCGAGAGGGGTCCCTGGATCCCCGTTGTCCTCTTATCATGCTGAGGTCCTGAACACCAAGCAGTGACACGGGACCAGCCTGAAACCCCCTGGTGAGGAGGTCTTCAGCAATGGGGCAGGGGGCATGTGTATGTCTTTGTACAGCTGCTGGAGGGAAGCAAGTGTGGCATCTCCCCAAAGAAGTGGTATGCGTTTGCCACCGATGTGTCCTGTTTGCAAGCAGGTGCCTTTATGCTGGAGGCATCCTGCTACTTGTTCCTCCTCCTCTTTCCAACAAGAAAGGTTTCATTTGGGTAAACTAGTAGCACAGAAATTTTCTCTTTTGGTGCAAGGGAATCCAAACCCATGGGTTTCCCGTCACTTTGCTGTGGTACACAAAAAGAGGCAAAAGCTTGAATTCCAGAAGATGCTTTGGAGGTCTGGTCCTGTGTGAGCACAGGAGGAGCTCGGTGCACATTAAAGCATGGAGGATCTGAGAGGTCTTTTTCCCTTTCTGGATGGGCTCCTTGCTGTAGCTCTGGGGCAGCTTTCTGAGATGCAGCAAGAAGCGTCTCAAAATACAACAGAGAGTCCAAAAAGCCCCCAAACCCAGCAACGAAGCTGTGCTTCTCCAATGACACTCTGTAAGTGCCAGAGGTTTGGAGGCTTTTTAAGCTTGGTACAACTTCAGCCCAGAACTGCCAACTGTTTCTTTCCGATGGAGCACATCCAAGGAATAAAGCGATGCTGCATTAGCGATGGGGAGGAAGGGGCTGCATCTCCCGACCTGCTGTGGTGGTACCTGCACCCACAACACAGCAATCAGCCTCTCACCGAGGGGAAAGTGTTTGCTTTCTCCACTTGGGCTGCATGTAGTCATTGTCTAATAATATGAGCATTTTGCCATCCCTCTGCAAATAGGGCTGAGGCTGCTGCCTGATTGGTATATCATCTCACTTTCTCTCAGCATTGATTTTCTTGCTCTCCTTATTTGCTTCATAAAAAGCGAGGCAAGGAGCTGGTGCTCGCTTGCTCCCTCTCCCTCCTTTCCTCTTTCCCTCCCTTCCTCTTTCCCTCCCTCCCTCTCTCTCTCTCTCTCTACTGTGAGAAGCTTTTGGGAGCCTTTATTTTTAGTATGAGACAAACCTTGCTTTATTTCAGGAGACGCAAGTTGGATTATAAATCCTTTTGTAAATGTGTATGGTGATATTTGCTCCGGTAAGTTATCTGCATCTCTATTTATTTGTGTAACTGTACTGTCTGGGGGAGAAGTAGGGTTTTAGAGGGATTGTGAAGACAACAAAATTGTTTTTAGGTTTGGTTTCTTTGTACTCTCCTGCTGAGCCCAACTGTTCCATGGTTTTTAGATACGTTGACATATTTTTGGGTTGTGTTTTGCTTTGCAGAGGGGGGTGCCTGCTTCACAAACTTGTTTTGCACTTCATTTTACAGCAGAAACAGGAGAGTGAGGATTAAAGGGAAGAGAAATTCTGATTTATCGTGTTCCTTCTAGCATTTTAAATCAAATATGCCTCAAAAATAAGGCAGAAATACTTGATGTAAAAAAAAATCAGTAAGGGCTATTTAACATTGATCAAGCTGAAGTATGAATATCTGACTGCGTGTTACCTTAGAAAGATCAATCTAAAGTATAGTGGGTTGGCAGCAACATGCTCCTCATCAAAACAGTATTAACGAAATAAAGAAAATCTTTAAAGTAATTAAGAAAATAGCTTTTTTTTTTTTTCTTTCTTTTTGGAGTGTAACACCATCAATGCAGGTCAATAGACTGTTGCTCTGACTTTCTGCTCCCTGCCTCTGCTTTGTACGGCTGAACAGCCTCATTCCTCAGCGCTCTCGGCTAACTTGGGGACCTCTTTGTTACCTCTAAATAATAGCAAGGTGCACTTATTTATCTCTCCCCATCATAGCTCCTGGTGTGCTTTCCAGGCAGTACAAGACAGGGCTTGTAAGAGTCTGGCTGAGGAAAACAAGATGTATAGCTGTAATACTTTTGGGCTACATAATAAATACTTGCATTTACAGCACTGTATTGATTTATTTATTGGCAATTTGATTATTTCATACTTGAATCGTATCCGTGGGAGTCAATCACTGTGGTGTTTCGGAAGTCTTTACAAACTCCAGCTGTAGCATAAACTGGAGCTGCTGTGAGAACATGCTTGAGTATATACCTGCTCAGAAAATCAACATATTAGACCCAGAATAATCTACCTACTCTCATGATACCAGAGTATACTAATAGAGAGATGAAGTGTACTTAACTAAGATGTTAGAAGATTGTATCTGGGTTTATTAAACCCACAGGAGAAGGTAGGGATGTTGTGTTTGGCTGTCCAAGATAAACTCTTCCAGAGAGAAATTACAGATTGCCAATAAGTGCTTAGTCATTTGGACCAGTTTAATTGTTCCCTTTTTTTTTTCCAAATGGAATAGTTGCACTTGCCTGAAGAGCAGCTGATGTGGATGTTGTGCATCGTGCCCTTCCACAGCGGGCTCAGGAGCTCTGCTGGGGTCTGTGCCCCGGCTGCCCAAGCCCAGGCTGGGCAGGAGTGAGGACGCAGCATCCCCAGGGCACAGGGTGCTGCACAGAAGAGTCCACGTGCTCAGTTCTGCTTCCTTCCCCAAAATGTAGTGAATAGGCACCCTGTTCAGGGGCTTTTTGGGTTTTGCAGGATTGCTGTTTTGTAAGTACCATATACATTTATACCAGCTGAATGTATGTGCTCAGCACAGGGTTAGAGAACAAGGTACATAACAATAATGGTCTTTTTCACAGTTGTTTAATTCCTCGGGTGCGGAGGGCATGAGTGCCTGAGCAGTGCACAGCTCATGCACTTTCTAAGCATAATCCTGCTTGCCTGAGGACAACATTAAGCATTTCTAACCACCTTGGTATCTGGCTCAGTGCAGTGCACTCCAGGTGAGCAGAAGGACGATGGTCAGAGTGCTCATTCGGGTGACCCTGGAGCGGAAGAGGATGGGTAACATGAACTGAGGAGCATGATTCCCACTTCCCGCCCCACAAAACTACAAGTCTGGGGTTTCTGAGCCTCATAGCACTTATCATAGCAGGGGTGCCAGACGGCCCTGAAAGCTGGGCTTGCTGGGGCTTATTTTAAGAATCCAGTTCAGCTCATCGTAATCAATTTGAGGAAGGAAAAGTGGCCAGGGATGACTCGCTTGACTGCAGGCAGGGGGAGATCTCACCCCTGTCCCCAAAGGCAGGTCACCAGCAGAGAAGGGAGTGTAAGGCACAAAGTGAATAGTGTGGTTAAGTCCATTGCTGCAAGACTTTCCCTTGTCAGGGGAGCTTGTGGCTGATCAGAAACTATCCCTTTGCCCTACATGCCATCTCTACAGGATACTGCTGAGACAAACTTGGTGGGGCAGGAGAGCTTGCCCAGCTCCTCATGTTGTACCTGCAAAAGTCTTCAGTGTTCATGGTTTTCCATCTGTTGCCTTTTGCCCATCCTAGCTTTGTAATGTGTGACAGTCCTTCATATCTAGCTACCTGTTGGTAGCACATCTCGGGGCAGCTTCTCCCCAGTCCAGTACTCTCAACCATCACTTGCCTCTCAGACATTGGAGCAGCCTCTGCCACCTTCCCAGGAGCGTGATGTCCTCTCTGCAGGATGACCTCAGGCTGATGTGCAAACCAGGGTTTAATGTGGCCTCAGGGGCAGGTTCACAGCCTGGTGGTTTGCAAGCTACTGAGGCTGAAAATGTGAGATTTGTGCCAGTGGGATGGAGGAGTCACTACTCCTTTCTAGCAGGTGTGTCAGGGTTTGAAAAGATGTTGAAGCATTATTATTATTCTGGATCCTGGAAAGCTTCTTTTCCTTTGAGACCTGTTTCTTTGTCTGCTCCTTTAACAGCTCAAACAGTTCCTAGAGAATTTCCTTAAACTCTTAAAAAAATGATTTCTTAAATATCTGTCTCCTCCTGAATTCCAGATACTCTTTCCTTAGCTAAGTTCTTGGAAGACTAAATGAGTACTTCCCTCACCTCTGATAATCCTGTTCAGATCAATAGGCTCTCTACAGGGGGAAAGGTATTTGTGTTGATACTGGATAGCAGCTGCCTGTCACTGCTGCTGATGGCAAGGGGTATTTCATTCTTGAATAGGAGTTCCTGTGCAATTGTATGACCATTTTTTTCAGGGAATATTTCCTTCTATGGCAGATGGCAACTTGACCTAGTGTTTGGACTTCCCTGATTTTGCCTGTGGGCTCTCTTTCCTTCACCAAGCTGAGCACAATCAGCATGTCAATACGACTTGTTTATGTGTGGTGGCCTGGGGGGTTCAACTGAGCTGGTCAGAGCAGAACTGAGGTCCCTGGGTCCCTGCCTGAGCTCTGGCTGAGTGGGTGCCCTCACAGGATGCAGGAGTGTGGGAGGGTGTGAGGACACCCATGAACTGGGGACAGACAAGACCCCAAGAAGAGCATCCCTGCTCCTTCACCGAGAGCTGGCGTGGGCAGTCTGATGCAAGATGAGGAGCGGAAGCTGCTGCCTGCCAGCCCTGTACATGCTTGTCCGTACATGGGATACAGGGTTACTGGAGAGCCCCGGCAGGCCTGAAGGAGAGATTTTGAGCAACCTTTGAGGAGGGGCTTTGAGCAACCTGCTCTAGGGAGAGGTGTCCCTGCACATGGCAGGGGGGTTGGAACTTGATGATCTTTAAGGTCCCTTCCAACTCTAACCATTCTATGATTCTATGATTTAGCTCCTGGACAGGGTGGCAAAGCACCAGCACTGAAGAAGTGGGAAGGTGCCCATGGGTTTTTCTCTGCTGCAGGTGGTGTTGGGGCTGGGGCTGGGGACATGCTTCTGACCAGGCTCAGCAGAACTGTTGAGCGCTTGCACAGTTTCTATTTAATTCAGTATCCAGTGCAGATGGAGGGGCTGACTCTACCTGACCTTGGTTTGGGAATGTGATTGTTGCCCTTCTCCGAAAGGATGCTCAGAGCCCTCGAACCTGCAGTGAAACTCCTCAGTAAGCAAGCTCTGGGGCCAGAGACGTGACGATACTGTGAAACTCTTCAGCCATCCTCTCCTGTCATGTGCAACCTCTTATTGTGAAGGCGAAAAAAAAGGAGGAAAGACAGGAAAATGAGAAAGATGTGCTGAGCCCTTCGGTAGAGACAGAGAAAGAGACAGGTGATCAGCATGAGGTGCTATATCTGCAATGCTGTGCCTCTCCTCTCCAAACCACTGGGTACCAGGGCTGGCTGGCTGTCTCTCCATCCGTGCACAGGCTGGCTGGCTGGCTGGAAGGGCTCTGCACCACCTGAATGGCTGCGCAGCGGCTCATCTGTCACTGAACTTCCCCAGCGCGGTGGCAAAGCAAATATGCTGCAGCAGGCTGGAAAGCTGTAAACATATGGGCACTAACAACAGATTAAGTGAGTGATTTAGTCTAAGGGGCTTGGTAGATTACCATAAAATGTATCTTAATTAGAAAAGCAATCAAACTTGCACAGAGTCAATGAGGATGAAACGTCCCTGTTGGCAATGGGGAATGTTCAGTCCCCCATGCCAGGGGATGGGGATGGGGATGGGGATGGGGATGAATGAGTCTCATGCCCACTTTGAGGGGTTTGCTACAGTTTGCCCAATCCAGCTATGGGTGGAGGGTACCCTCATGCTGAATTGTTTGTTCTTTGACACATGAGACCATCCTGCGACCTGCTCAGAATGAGACTGATGGTGAATTCCGACTCCTTTAACAGCATTAACGAACCAGAAACTGCTGAAGGTGAAAGAATTGAGCATTTGCACATTTTCCTTAAAACTGTATGCAATTACCCAAAGATATATTTGAGTGCTTGCCATGTATAGCACAGCTAGTCCCAGATAAAGGATTGGGGCTTCTAAGTGCTACCATAACACAAATAATTAATAAGCCTATCTCACTGGCTGTGTCCTCATCTTTTTAGTGAGCATGGCCATAATTAGCTTTCACCTAATGCTGAATTTATAGCATGTTCAATTGCCTTTTTCGTTCTGCTTGTGTTTTCTTTGCTTCCTTATTTTATTGGCCATGGTTTTATTCCACAGGCCTGAATCTACAGATAAAAAAAGGCTAGATAATCATCTCCAGCAGTGCAGATAGAAAGATTGCAACAGCCAAAAACATATTGATGCATTATTGGTTTTCTACAAGTGCCTGCTTTTTTTTCTGGGGTCTGGGAGGATTTGAAGTACATTGGGAAGTGGCACAGAAGATGTACAGCAGCTGCTAGCAGTTGAGAGAAAAGAAAGGACGCCTGGTTATTTCAGAATTAAGCATATTGAACCACGAAAGAAATGGAGAACATTCAGGCAAGGTTTCTGCCAAGGTTTTATTGTTATCTTTTACTAATGTTTAGAAGCAGGTACGGCTGCAGATTTGAGGGAGCGTGAATGAAAGAAAGGATGTGAAAAGAAAAAGAGAAAGGCGAAAGGTGTGGAGGAGCACAGTAAAAGGGAGGAGGTAGAGGGAACAGGACGACTTAAACTGTCCAGATAAAGTGTGTCAAGAGCTAGTGAGATAAGGAATACTTTTTTAGTTCAATTTCCTAAAAATATTTGTGTTTAGATTTTGCTTGTTATGATGAAGTGTGGTATGGGGAAAGAGAGCAATGCCATCTCTTGGGGACAGAGTTTAAGAGGAGTGTCGGAAAAGAAGAGGAAGTGGAGGTTTTAATTTTAAAAATGTTTCTTGCTCAAAATGTTCCCTCGGAATTCCCAGAGCTCAGCACAGCAAAGGTTCATTTATAGCCCATCATTTTAATTATTAGAAAAGAAATTATTTTACCATGTGGGCTGATAGTTTAGCCAGGAGCAAATTCTTCTTCCAGCCTTTTGCACAGAGGTGGGTGCCGAGGTCAGAGCCAGCTCCAGTGGAATTTTCCATCCAAAACTGGTTTGATATGAGCTGATGGGTCCCACGTTTGGATCTCACCTTCGCTACATGCCAGACAGAACTCTGGTATGAAGGGCTCATCCCCCATCATAAAAGGTGAAATGGCAAGGCTGGGTCTGGAGCAAGAAGGGGACACCTGTGATGGTTGGATTAATGAAGGACAACTGTAATGGGCCTCAGTGACCAGGGCTGGGTGGTCTCTGGAGGGCTTTGCAGATATACTGCCTAGAAAACCAGCCATGCTTTTCCAAAAGTGGAGCCTTGGTTCCCAGTAGTCCTGCTCATACAGGCATTGTGAAACTGTAAAAAAAAAGTTAAAAAATTGGCCAGGCATCATCTGAAAGAGTGCCGCTGGGTGCATAAGAAGGGATTGGAGGTCCCATTGCTTAGCAGTTTGAAAGCACTCTCCAATCCCCATGGGTAAAAGCTATTAATCCCAAGGGTTTTGTGGATTCCTTCCCAAGCTAAACAATTTTCACCCATTTCCCTAAATCTACTCGAGAAAGGAGACAGAGCCGAATGCAGGCGTGGGTGCATGTGGGGCAGGCGGGTGGAGAGGCAGCAGATGACACCAAACAGCAGCACACAGCAGCACAGGGAGCTGAGAGGAAGCTACTAATGGCCTCTGATGAGCACAGACGTGATAATAATGAGGTTAATGCCCTTTCGTTCACCCAGAAACATCTTGGCGAATGTATAATCCCTGGTAGTCGATGGGCAATCATTAGGTCATAAAT
This sequence comes from Thinocorus orbignyianus, assembly GCA_013400375.1. Lineage (NCBI taxonomy): Eukaryota > Metazoa > Chordata > Aves > Ciconiiformes > Thinocoridae > Thinocorus > Thinocorus orbignyianus. The sequence goes on from VXBW01002134.1 coordinate 933,267, forward strand.
AATACAGCATGATTGAAGGACAGGAGCCTTTCCTGTGGTAATAATTTTCAGCCAGTGCCGACCCAGGGAGGGTTTTGTTGCAGCCCCCATGCTGTGCCACGCTGTGGGGATGGAGCTATCAGAGCATTTTCTGGTCGGAGGAGCTCTGCCACCTCTTGTTTCTGCTGTGTGCATCTGCCATCAGAGCAGGAAAATACCTCTCCACCGGAGCCCAGGTTTTCCAGGTAGTGCTGGGAAAGAGGAGCTGGAGCTAATGGAAAGGTGAAAGACGCAAATTAGTTAACGAAGCAATTACAGCAGTCATCAGATGATGCTACCAGGGGTCTTAACCTGCTGGGTGCTGCCTGGTGGTGGTGCTGAAGGAGCTGGGGATGGGGATAGGGATAGGTTCCCTGGCTGGGAGAGGAGTTTGTTCTAGCGCCAGCTTGAGGAAGACTGTGTGTGCATCATCTGCAATACTGCTTTTGCAAGCTGGGTTTGCAGTCCCCTGCCATCCAGTGCTGTGGTGGAGGACGTATGGTGTAGTCTTGGTGGTTGTTGAACCGCTGAGACTGTATTGACCATCAGGGGTTTAGCAACGTTAATTTTGGGGGCACTTTCCCTTCTCAGAATGCTTCCCATGTGTGGGTGTCACTCAGCCATAATTTAAATCCCTGTGTTTATTAGAGGGAGTAAATCCTGCTTAGTAATAACTTGGATCATGCTCTGTATGCATTTATGTTAGGCCATGGACCATTTTAAACCCAGATGCTTTTAAACCCACCAAGTGAGCAAGGAAACAAGCAACCATCCAACCATTTTTATTTTATAATTAAATGTTTACACTTGTTACATGATAAATCCCATGTAATCAGCCTGTAAAGCCTGCAAAACCCCTGTGTTTTCAAGAGGGAACAGGACCAGAATTACATTTATGCATGAATCTGAGAGTTTGCTGGGTTGTTAAACCTTACCTGTTAATAAAATAAGAATTAATGTTAGAAAACCTCTCCTTTACCTGACCGTGGCTTTGTTGGCTTTTTGCCTGTGGTTGGTCACAGGCCGCTGATGGCAAAGTAGTTCATGAGACGATACGGATATGTGAGGGGGATGGCTGGCATGGGCAAGAGGAAGGGGACCCAGCCTGGGGGTGGCCACTCTCCTGGTCGCTGTCACAGTATAGATGCTGGTAGAGACCACCATGGATATCTTTTGCCTTCTGTCTCCAGTCCAGGACTGGAGAAGTTTTCAAGCCCCAAAAGGAATGCATGTCTCTTCTGAAGTGACATGTGTCACAACATGAGTTATTCAGGGGTCATATGTACAAATCTAAACAAATCTGTCCAACTTGTGCTCCCACCTCCTTAAAAGAAGAGGGTACAAATGTGGAGTTGTGGAGGCTGCAGGGGAAGAGCTGTAGCTTCCAGAGTGCTCTACGGCTGAGGCAGAAAAGGGCCGCAGGCTGTAAATGCAGCAGAAGTTCTGCTCTGTGATACATCCCAAATGAAGCAGTGTACATCCAGTAATTACTCCAGGTACTTGTGCATCAGTTGGCAGCAAGTATCTATGCATTTTGTTTCATGGAAGACTCCATGCCAATCTGTCGATGTACACGTGCAGAAAGCAATTTATACAATAAAAAAATCCAAAAAAACCCACACAAACAAACCACCAAAGGTCAGATCCTTATAAATGTCCTATCACAAACCTTTGACAAATGGTTAGAGGAGCTGGAAGAAGCTAACACCTCTGCCCCGCCTGTGTAAGTAGCTGTGTCCTCTGAAAACTTTTCATTTCACGGAGTCCAAGAAGAGATGCTCTAAATATGTCTCTATTTTCTGCTTGTTAGCTCTTCCATGCATGCTGCCAACCTTAGCATTAGCTTTCAACGTTATGGCTGACCCATTAAATACTGGATGAAACACATCTCATCAACTTGCATTACATTTTGAACTTAATAAATAGGAATGGCATTACACAGATTCTGTCTGGCCATCTGGAGGAACAATGTTCTTTACCTCAACGAATGGCTATCTAATCCTCTCATATACAGTTGGGTTTTATTCTATTAAAATATAATGAGAAAAGACTACCATACTGTTATGTGGTGGAGCTAAATGGGATTTTTAGAATAATCAATGAAAGATGAATAAAAAAGATAAAGGTTTTCTTCAAAGAAAAAGACAGAAAATTGTCTCCTTGGGATTAAAGTATTGTAGAACCAAATTATTATAACATGATCTTTACTCACTAAAAATACCCCAATTTCATTTCCATAAATCTTTCCATTAAGAATCAAATTAAGTATTATTTTTTTTCCTTTCATCTTAAAGAAGTGAGGCATTAAATGAAATGCTATGCTTTAAATGGATGATGCTGCAGGGTTCCTGCCCACCATAGTCAGGTCTGTCTGTCCCGCCAGCAGCACCAAGGGTGGGTCTCTGCAGGGTGCCCTAAAACACCGAGAAGAGGTTTGCTGCTGTAAATGCCCCACCAAAGACCCCAGCCAAGTGAGGTGATCTTGGAGCAGGCTGGTCTCCTCCGGGTGGGTGGCAGGTGCCAGCCTCAGGGGCTGGTGGACGTGATGTTTTCCAGCAATTGCTGTCGTCACCACATGACATGCGTAAGAATTCACTTAACTCAGCATAAAGTCATACAAAATTGTTGATGTAGAGATTTTCCCCCAACACAACTGTGGTTGCATTTCCATTCCCATTTTGGAAAGTGCTGGGGACATTAAGTCTTACAGCCAAGGGGCTTTCTGTGAGATCTGGATAGGCTGTCCCCCCAGCTCCAGCATGGTGACACCAAAAGCCCTTTCCCACTTGCCACCACATTCTGGAGACACTCATGGTCTGCAAGTGCCTCCCATGTGGGGTAATCACTTCAGTGCTAAAACTGAGGCACTGCTGGGGTCGATGTTTGGGCAATGTTCCCCAGATGGGGTACGTGGTTCTTCAAGCCCCAAACTCCAGGACGTTCCCTTGTCCCTGGGCTTTCCTCCATGCAGACCAGTTCTGGGCAGGCACGGAATCATTCTTTGCGGTACTGCTGTTTATTTTTAAGGGGGCACACTAAATCGAAGCAGTTAGTGAACAATTGCTTTAGGGTTTATTTCTCAGCAGGAGCAGAGTATGTTTCAGCTTTCTCCCTGTGTAGCTGTTGGAGGAAGATGACTCCAGCTAGTCATCGCCTACTCCCCCAGCACTGCGTCGGCTGCGATGCTATCCACCTCCAATTCATCAACCAGTCAAGTTGATATAATTAGGAATCCCAAAGTCAATAATCTGATAATCTCCAGTGCACAAAGGCTTGTATGTAGGAGAAGTGATTCCAGGAAGTCTGCAGCTCAGATCTGCGCAGGAAAAATGCCAGATTTTAAAAAAGAAACGGGCTGAGACCTGGAGGAGAGAGTGCTTCCTAATCCTTCGCTGGTGACATATTTTGGGCCATCAGCTCTGCAGTAAATGTTTTCCCGTACAGTCATTTAGTGGCTTCAAACCTTCCCTTTACAGTCTTAATAATAATGTTCAATTACTGGTTCTGCTCTATAAATAAATAATCTTCGTTTAACGAGCCGCTTTGCTGGGTGAGCGATGCCGGCTGCAGGGGGATGTCCCTGGGGCCATGGGATCGGCACGCTCCCTTCCCTGCTCTCGCACGGCATTGGCCTTGGTGAGCAGCAGCAAGTGTAAAGCAGTGTAATGTTTGGCAGACGTTTCACAGTCTTTATTATTATGGCCATCCGGAGAAAGGGAAGTCTCATATCCGGAAATGATACCAGAAGAAGTTGTTTTTTGTGAAGCACTTGGAATGTGTAAAATGACTAATAAAAGAGTAGGTGTTTTGAATATTTCGGGTTGCTCTTGAAAAGTGTCAGGAGTTCCCCCCAGCTTTCCAGCCTTAGGACAGGAGTGGGGAGCTGGGAGGACCTCTCTGGAAAAGCGTCCAGCAGGTTCATTCCTGTTTTCCTCCCTCAGCTCCAGGCAAAAGAATTGAAGACCAGTCTACATAGTGAGCTGTGTGTCCCTCACAGCTTATAATCGTAGAATTGTTAGAGTTGGAAGGGACCTTAAAGATCATTGAGCTTGTTTTTGGCCACCACAGCTCCAGGCAAGACTGACATGGTTTCTCTTTAAGATCTTACTATCCTGGAGGAGTTGCTGAGGATCTCTCAGGCAGAGTCAGGATCTCCCCTTTGCACTGGAATGGATTTCATGTGCATCCTGAGGGTGTCTGCATCTTTTCTGCCAGTGAGCTGCCAAAGGTTGCTGCACAGGGCAGACGTGCTCCCGGAAAAAGCCAGTGGCTTATATAAAAGTTTCATCAATTTTAAATGACAGTGTTATCTTCCTTACAGGATGTTTTAGCTGTAACATGCTCTACATAAACCTTTTAACTCGCCTTGTCAGGAACTGTTCTTCCTTATTCTGGTGCGCACAGCGAGCCTGTCGCTCAGCAGGAATTGAAAGGAGTTGTTGGAAAGCCAAATGTGGAGAAGCAATGGGAAATCATCCCATTTTTCCTTTCCACAGTGGGATATGTGGTGTCCAGGGTTGCATGCTGAGACGCTGCCGACTGTCTAATGCACAGCTGGGACTTCAGCTCCCCCGGAGCATCACATGCCCCCAGTCCCTGGGCACCGAGGATGGCTGGGCTGGGAAACGAGGGGATCAGCCTTGAGTCTGGATAAATAACAGCCCCTGAATACTGAATTAGCGGATCCATTGCCATTGCACTGAAGCTGGGTATCAGAAGGAGTGCTCCCAGCTGATCCCCTAAATCAGCTGATGAGCCTTTGCCTGCCCTGCGCTGGTGTGAGGAGCGTGTGCTCTGCATGGTACTGCTATTTTTTCTCAGAGTGCTAAGGAGCGAACTCATCTTTCAAACGTGCTAATATGACTTGACAGTGAAAGCTGCTTATTGTTGCACAGTAGAACAATAAATATAATTTCTGTTGGTTGAGGTAGAATACTGGATTTGCCTGATTTCCTTACAAAATTATACCAATAACGCAGGCCAAGGCTGCAAGGTTATCGGGGAAATATCCCATAACAGGAGCAGGGGATGGGGTGTTAATCACCGTACAGAAAAGCATTGCAAGATTAAGAGATGTGCTGCCTTGTTAGAGATCTGTCTGAAACCACATGGAAGAAGGGTGATCTTCCAGCCAGACTGGACACGGGAGATGTGCATTGCTCTGGTCTGTGACTCAGAGCTGAAGTAAAGTCCCTTCCTGCGCCTTCTTTCAGTCCATGGCCTCATCGGGCGAGTTGACAACTGCTTTGACAGCGCACATCAAGTAAGCAGGATGCTTGGGGTGTTATCCCACATCCACCATGGATCTGGGCTGGGGACAGGCACATTCCATTTCTGTTCCAGGTGTCCAGGTGGGTGTGAAGGCACCGACCCCCAGCTGACATCTCCGATGGGCTGGCACAGGGCAGCATCCCCTGTTGCAGGAGCAACAGGATGCACAGGGGACAGCTGGGCTTGGCTTTGCTTTGGAGATTTGTTGCCTGTAGGGTACCGTGTTTCTCCTGGCTGTTGCTCCTCCAGGAGGCTGCTCCTTGGGAGGCAGCAGCCATGCGATAACCAGAGGTGTCAGTGTGTTGCAGAGATTTATCTCCTATGATGGGGGAAAGCAGTATGCATGCACACTGCAGATGGGACTAACGCTGGGCGTGGATTTATAGGCAAAGAGTAAATAGGAACGTAGGGAAACGCTTTCCCTTTCTCCATAAACTTTTCAATTTCAGAGAGGCCAGATTCAATAAAATCACCTTGCAGATGGAGGTTTTATTGAATCTGGCCCATAAAGCTCCCATTATGGGGTTTACAACTGCCATTTACACAAATCCTGCTATAATAAAATACAGTGGTGTTTACAGCATTCCTGCAACTGCCACAGAATTACAGTGTGCACAAAACCTGACAAGTAAATCTCAGCTTAATACACCAGGCGCTTCGCTGACAACATAAAACAGCAAAACTTGGGCAGGGGGGAGGGAAAAAATGCAGAGGCAGGAGGAGCAGGTTGCTTGGGCAAGAGGAAAATTATGCCTGCTCCTTGGCCAAGATACCCCAGGGAAATATCATGAATTTACAACCCTCACTCTGCTCTCCTGCAATGCAAAATGTAAATATGCTTCCAAAAGATGCTGTGTGGCCCAGGCACACAGCTGTGGGGCTGCCAGGCATTTCTGGCAGCTGGGTGATTCCAGCCCTTAGCAGCCTCTGATCCAGCCCCAGCAGAGAGCCAAGCTGGTATTAGATGATGAAGTTTGATATAAACATCTCCACCTGGGTCCTTTTCGTTTTCCCACTTGCCTTGTGGGTGCTTGTGGCAGAGTCCTGGGCTGAGTAAGGGTGGAAACTGATAGATTGTGGCTGGAGAGGAAGGAGCCTGAAGGGTTTGCTGGATGAGTGAAAGGACCTGAAAACCTCTGGTTAAGAGGTTTTTCAGCAAAAAGGTGGGTCAAGGTTAGATCTGAACTGTTTGAGGGGCTGAGGCTTTAGATGACTGAGTCTGGTGCCAAAGATGCTCTCAACAAGGGAAAGGAAAAACTAGGAACTCCAGAGGAAATCTTTTTTGGAGAGGGAATAGCCTGAGCTGCGTTTTGGGTCATGACTCCTTGGCCTTGGTGAATAAATTTGGTGGCAGACACTTATGCTGACTTCCAGTACTTAATTAAAGGAGATGTGTTTCAATTGCCTCTCTGTCCTCTGCTTGTCCCTACGCTGAAGACTGGAGCTGAGAGGTGGTGGCTTCTCCTTTATGGCAGGTCTGTCTCACACTGCAGCCTTTCTGTTCCCTCTGTGTACATTGCTGCATTAATCTTTGTGCCTCCCTATGTATCTGCAAAAAACTTGCATTTGCAACTTCATTAATTAGGCCAGAAAGCAGGTCAACACTAATGTCTCCTGTTCTCCTTAATTTATTGTTGTCTGACATCGTCTCACAAATTAAACTGAGATGATTAATACTAATTTTCTGTGCTTTGCTACATGTAAGGGCAGAAGCTTCTTGTATTTACAGAGGAAGTGTCTCATTTAGCATGAAGGGGCACTATTCAAACTGTAGTAGAAACATTTATTTCATGGCACACATTTAACAAGTTGATCCATAGTTAAGTTCAGCTTCCCTTTTTTTTACTGAGCTCAGCATGAAAAATTGTTTCGAATTTTTTTATTAACTGTCCTTATTATTGGTCATATGAATACCTTTGTGCTGAATTGGGGGAAGTTGGGTTATCAGCGTGATTTGCAGAGCCTTGTACAGCAAGGATAGGTCTACATTTTTCTGTTAATGTATTTCTGTCGTGGTTCTGAGCAAATCAGAACCGAAGGACAGATAGCCCTCCCCCCCCCACTTCCCCTTTTTAAAAAGGAAAAAGGAGAGGAGAGGGAGAAATTAAAGAGATTCAGGAGTTTAGAAAAGCTAAACTACTTTAATAAAAACATAAAGAATAANTTACCTGACCTTGGTTGTTCCAGCAATGAGGATAAACAAGGGCCTGTCTGCATACCATTCCTTGATATAATTGGGTCTTATCACTGTGAGACGAAACAGTTTCTCTGAGCAGTGTGCTGTTAATTTCAGAGTTTAGTTGGTTAGAAGAGGCCCAGCTAAGAAAGTGAAATTGTAAAACAGAAAATTGGTTCATTTTACCCCAAACCAGGACATTCCACCCCTTATTCCATACCATTTGCATTATGCTCAGATTATTATAACTTATCTATCAATATTTATACCAATACATATATACATATATACATCTCTTTTTATAGTTTATCTTTATACACAGAAGTTCATTGAGTTCATTCAGTTCATAGTTGCAGAATTTCATCTCAAGGTAGAAAAGATGACATGAAATTTATTGTGGTCCATATCCACAGGTAGTATGTCCACAGGAAGAGTTTTCCCAGTATCACTTGATGAAGCTAACTCAGGGTTCATCATCACTGTTCGATCCTGAAAAACACTTACTAGATAATGTTAGTATCATGTAACAATGTAATTCAGCTCAGAATTAAGTATTTTCACCCAGGGTTAAATTTCTACTGAATCATACAGGCCTTTATTTTGCCATTACATTTGCTTTCTGTGTAATTTTTCAATGTCCAAGTACACATTTTCTTTTCCAGATGTGTGTACTCTTTTGTGTCATATTTTAGCTTATTTAATTGTGACTGGGATTGGGGTTTACTTGCCATTTTCCATCTCTGCCCTGCTGTACATCTCAGAGTTGCTCTGTTTAAGCTGATGGAGTTACTTCAAGTCTATAGTGCTACAATCAACAAAATCTAGCCCGTCCCTTACTTTTAATTACAACTGCATAAGTAAGCTTTCCCCACTTGTGCTCAGGATCTTCCCAGGAAACGTATAACCATGAAGTTAAAAGACACCCACTCCTATTTCCAATTCTTCTCTCTGAACCCCTGATATAACTGCTGATGTGTCTTTGGCTTGCACATTCCTTTCTTCACCTTTTTCTTCTGGAAGATTAAGATGTGATATGGGTTTGCATCAGAACCCCCCCCAAACTCTTTGTGTCTGTCTGGTTTGCCTGAGCTTATCCTAAATCTTGATTTTTTATATTTTTTTTTCTGTTTTGCTAAGTGTTGGTTTACTGCCCCTCTGTATCCATCTTGGGTTATGGTAGTAATTTAGAAAAAATAATCAAAACATTAGTGTGGGTTTTTTTCTGAGTTGTACATGAAGTGGATGAAGGATAGCACAGCTTGGTGTTTTGCCATGTAATGGGGTGGTGGCCACATGAGCTGTCTTGGTCTGCTGTTGGTACTCTGGGTTGCTCCTCTTCAATGCTTCTATCAGTGTTTTATTTGGGTTAAGACTGAGTCGTTATGCTCAGTCCATATTCATCCTTCTCTTCTTGTCCAAGCTTGCCTGTCAATGGGATGATTTAAAGAGTCACTTGGGTTGTGAATCCCAAATGGGGTTTGAGACAGGAGGGGAGGGCTGAGATGCCTGGCACAGACAAATGGTGACGTTCCTGTCTGTGTGTTATGGCAATGGAGCTTCAGATTTTGGGAGTGTTTCTATCAGCTTTGGGGAGCAATGCCTGGCAATGCTTTGAGTGCATGCAGTGATGGATAATCTGATCTGAGGGGGCTGGTGCTGCAGCAAGAGCCACTGCACGGATCTGCTTGTGGTGGTCACTGAAACGAAATGAAATAAAAAAATGTTGTTTGTTTTTGACAGCTTTTTGCAATCTTTGCATTTGCAACATGCGGTGGGTACTCTGGAGAACTGCGCCTCAGTGTGGACTGTGCAAACAAGTCAGAGAGTGACCTCAGCATTGACATAGCCTTTGCCTACCCCTTCAGGTAACGCGGGCTGGGCCGTGGCGGTTCGTTGGCAGGGAGGCAGCGCTGGGGGCTGATGAGATGCCAGCTTTCAGTAGGGTTTCCCATCATTTAAGGACCATCCTGGGGCTCCTGGATTCTCCTCACTATATTGGGTGTGCAGGAGAAATGAATTTGGCTAGAGCTGGTATGGATGGGGCTGTGGGAACCACTGGGGAATGGGGAGGGTCAGTGAAGGAGGAGATTGGTTGTGGCCATAAAGACCAGGACAACTCAGGAAGTCCTAGGGGGTGGAAAATGATGGGCAAGGAAAAAGTACAAAACTGCATTGTCCCAAGAGAAAGGTGGGGATAAAGTAGCCATTAATTGTGGTGCAGCCGTTAACTAAACTGGAGGTGTGGGAGGATTCCCAACCACTGGGGTAGCAGGACCTGGAAGAACCACTCCATGGGGAAAGGAGAGCAAAAGACAGAACAAGTTTGTATCATAATTTTGAAATGCTGGTGAAAATTCTACTAATTGTATGTCTGCATCTCTTGTGCTTGAATATGTACAGAAAACAGATTTTGTTGTTTAAGTCTGAAAGCTGTAGTAAGGTTAAAAAAAAGTACGTATATATGAATATGCATGCTATTTAGGATCTCACTTCAAGAGAACGTCCAGTCTTCTGTTTTATAAGATGTTAAGTCCACTCCAGAAACCTCTCACTTCCCTATCAGCCATTTCTTTAAGGAATTGAGATAATTAAGAAAAGAATGCATAATTCAATCTCAAGCCCAGTACACTATGACTTTCAAATTATGTTGCTTCTTTGGGAAATTGCATGCTGTTTAGCTTATGATTGCTGTGCTCAAACCAGAGGTAATAGCATCTATTTCTTTAACATGTTTAAAGTACTGCGTCTCATGAACAGTGGAAACTGAATTTTATACCTTGAACTGTTGTTCTTCCTTGACACACATTTGTTACTCTGAAGAGGTATTACAAATGTTTATTTTTTGTTTTGAACTTGTCTGTATTTCCTTTCATTTCTGCTTAGTATGCATGAGATAGATCCTGAAAATTGAGTTATGTGAATTTGTAATATGATTCCCTTCCAAATAGGTCATTTCTCTAGCATTCATTACAGAATACGCCCTACAGTAAAGTGCTTTTAATTTGCATGATTATAAAGTAGTACTTTATGTAAAAAGTTAATAAAATGGAGAGACGTAGCCAGCAAGTGTCTCCTGGTGTTTTACCAGCCATCTCAACAATTGCTTTTAGAAGGGTGTAGCTGGATCTGCAATTTCCCACAATCTTGCATATTAGAAAACTGGCAATACAGTGTCATTCCAGCATGTTGGAAAGATAACGGAGAACGGGGTTTATTTGCAGAAGAGATCCAACTGAGGCTGTAGCTGGCCCTTGACCTGTCTGTGTGGCTCCCAGCAGTGGTTGGGGGTGCTCGGGGAAGAGTAGGACACAGGAGGAGGAGCCTGCACCTGAAGATTGGTTGTGTGGCATGTACACAGGGTGGAAATACACCTGTAATTTGCAAGTGAGAAGGGAGGCGACACTTAGTTGGCTGGTGCTTTGGGACAAGCATGAAGTTTTTGTGGAATTTGGAACTTTGCATGCAAACCTGAGGCACATGCAGAAAGTGTACAAAGATGTACAGACTGTGTTGGGTAGCAAATGTATGCCTGGAAAATCTGACCTGGTGCTACCTGTGGAACTTGGTGACACCTTACTCTTTAATCTAAATATTCCCGTGACTTCCTTGTGAATTTTCTCTTCCTACTTTGCTCCAGTGCTCTTTCCACAGAACGGAGTAGGGGTGCTCTAAAACCAGAAGTGCGTTTAGTTGGAAAAGGTAGTAGCTCATATTTGAGCAGTTCGTACCCTTGGAAAAAGTAGATGCACTTTAATTTCAGACTCCCTCATCAAGTCTGTGATCCTGAAGCTTATCTGCCTACGTGGTCATGTAGGCTTTATGTAGGTAGGATGAGTTTCCCACCAGTTGTCCTGCATCCAGGTCTGAATAAACCCATAATCACATGGAATTTTCATTTCAAATACTTTCAGCATTCTGATTATTGGCTGACAACTGGGGGAGGTGAAGGTGGAAGGAGAGATGCTGCTGAGCATCTGACACCACAGAGCTGTTGTGGCTATCAGCAGTAACACTGAAGCAGCTGAATACCTGAGCACTGCTTTTTGATCTGTGCCTTCCAGCATGACTTAAAATGTAGGAAGCCATGCAGCTCTGCTAGCGGCTGCTTTAGTTCCCAGTGCTGTGAGTCAGGTTTTCTCTCCTCTCCTAGAAGCTGAGCTGCTAGACCTTGGCTAGTTGATGAGCAAGTGTCAAGAGCTTTAAGCAAGTAAACAAAATTGTAAAACTCAACAGGACATCTTGGCAAAGCATGAGGACTCGGATGCTTTGGAAATGAGATTGAAGGAGCCTGAAAATGTTCCCATTAAAGCAAGATCAAAACGGGGTGGGAGTTTTTCCAGACTGAAAGGGGGGTGGCTTCTTACTTGTGAGCATGTGCTTCTGGGGCCCATCATGACAGAGAAAGAAAGAGAAGGATGCAAGGGGAAGCTAAACCAGCACTCACGAGGTCTGAGGATGCATGATTAAAACATACGGGTTGCCAGGCCAATTTCAAACCAGTGATTGATACTGTCCCAGGCCAGCACTGGATATACTGAAGAAGGAGCTTTACACTCTGCAACAGGTAGCCCCAGATGCTCCTGCAAACCGAGGTGCATCTCCACCCCCTCTTATTGAGACTTTTCTCAGCCCTAACCTACAAATTGCAAAAGTCTCCAGCAAACAACAGATTCAAGGGAAATCATCAGTTCCAGCAGACAGGGAGGTTTCAAGAGTCTAGTTAAAAAGCAAGAATGAATTAATATTGGTTTAAAGTTATGTTAAGATGGTAATTGTGCTTGGCTCCTGCTTTATCGTAGTACCATTGTAACTCTGGCAGCAGGAACTTGTGGAGCACAAAAAAAAAAACAAAAAACCCCTGCATAAGGTGGTTGTTTCTCATTTCGGCCAGAATCAGGTTCTCTTGCCCATTTAATTATGCATGTGCATTCATGTGCTCTTTGAAAAGGGAGAAGAGTAGGGAAATACAAATAAATCCATTAATAAGAAAGACCATCAGAATAATCTGGTGAAGTGGTGCTTATGCACGGCTGGGAGATCTGATCCCTTCAGAGAAGAGCCAGCAGAGTGGGTACCTGTGCAGGGCTGCAGTTGTGCAGGAGCGTGGCAGGGCAGAGCCATTCTCCATCTGAGGGACACCCCATGCCAGGGCTCCTGCTCTGGGCTTGCTCTGCTGGGACATGGGAACTGCGGAAGTGTCACTCTGGGATCACTGCTGGATAATTGAACCCAAATCTGGCTTCACCATCTCTCCTGGAATAGGAGAAAAGGTGGATGCTTTTCCCATCTGCAGCTACACAGATTCATTTAAGCTTCCTACAACCCACAGCTGTGACCCTGTAGTCACCCTCTAATGTGCAAAGAAACCTGTAGTCCAAACCCTAACAGCCCTCAGCAATGTCTTCTGAAACTATGCCACATTTTTCCACATATCCTTTCACTCTTCCGTGTCCAAGCTGATCTTTATAAGTCCATTTCAAATAATCACCCTAAGTCTTCTCATTCCTTCTGCCTGCTTCTAGTTTTATCACAAAGAATTGCTTCACCTCTTTGTTCTTTAAAGCACAGATCAGCCTTTCTTCTGGATACCTGTGTATGCATTTCAAAAATTTAACAAGTTCAAATATGGGAAAAACCACTCTGGTCCCATACAGCAGTTTTTCTCAGCATTAGGATCTGTGCTTGGTACAGTATCTATTGCAAATTTGGCATACACTGGGATGTTCATCAGCTTGACCTGTCAGGGGAGTAGGAAATAACTTCTTGGAATTACTTGTTAATCTTGCAGTCCCTTTCAGTTCAGATTTGTCACTCATCCAAGTGCCCTGAGGCCGTTATTTTTTTCCTGTAGTAAGGGTCCTGGTGAAGGTCCTATTTATTTTTATTATTTTTTGCTAATCCCAGAAGCATTATGTTGCTGTTCATGTACTTTGCTATTCATTGGTTTTGCTTCGATAATAAGTGGTTGAATAGTACACCTGGCATGCACAGATTTGTTTCTGGTATTCATCATATTGAGCTGCTTTTTAACTAGTCCTCCTAAAGGCAATTTTTTTTAGGTTGTCAGCTAAATTGTCAACCTTGACTTCCCACGATTGTGGAAAGATTTTTGCTGCAGAACTGTTCATGTCACAAACTTAATGTTTTTCTTGTAACTGGCAGAGTTGCACTCAGATGTTTAGGTTTCAGCTGCTGATTTAAATGAAGCTTTCCATAGCGGAGACATTCTCAAGATGCTGCACTGCACAGACAGGCAGCACAGTGCCAGCCACAGGTATTATCTGCTAATACCATCCCTGCTGCTCTGGGGTTATCTCACTTCTGCCAGCCCCTCTCCTGACCGAGGGAGGAATGCCCTGCTCAGCCTGTCTGTAGGGTCATGCTGCCTGGGGTCTGCAGAGCAATGGGAAGGGAGGAGCATTTCCATACAATCCCTAAATGTGCTGTCTGTTGAGTCTTGAGGCAGATGCTTTGAAAGGATGAGAGAGCTGGGACTCTTTAGCCTGGAAAAGAGAAGGCTGAGGGGAGACCTTATTATTGCTTACGAATATCTAAAGGGTGGGTTGAAGGAGGATGGAGCCAGACTCTTTTCAGTGGTTCCCAGTGACAGGACGAGGGGCAGCAGGCACAAGCTGGGACACAGGAAATTCCATTCAAATAGGAGGAAAAATATCTTTCTGGTGAGGGTGACAGAGCCCTGGAACAGGCTGCCCAGGGAGGGGGTGGAGTCCCCATTGTCACAATTCTGTGACAATCCTGAACTGTAACCTCTTTGCCTTTAGCTTTTGGAGGTGTTTTAGCCCAGTAAACGTAACACAGGGTATCCCCAAGTTAAGTGTTGCATGGGAATTAATTTGGGGAATATCTTACTTTTCCTTGTGACTTTTTTGGCAAGCTACTTGGAAAATACTGGCCCAGAGGATCACATGATTGAATTTTAAACATATTCCCACCTAAGCCAATGGTTAAGGTGAGTATGTGCAGGGGCATTCAGAGACTTGAGCCATAGTTACTAGAGGGAAAGAATGGGATTGCCTGGTGGTGCCGATGTAAGTACCTGATGAAAGAACGTGTCACCACCTGTCTTTGTATCGCAGCAATGAGCAAAACAAATTTTATTTTCCATTTTGTTTTAAATCGCCTATTGGTATCTTTCCAGTGTGCTGGTAAAACTGTCTCTTGAAGTAATCCTTGCTTCTGAAGGGATAGGAAATGGTATTTTATGGGACCTTTTCATTCACTCTCTAAGCATCTTATTTGAATAGAGACATTCCCATAGAGCACCCTTTAAAGTGTATGCCTCATCTGCATGCAATGGGCAGGCTACTCTTTCATTTGAAATAGGACAACCAGATCTAAATGGTTTACTTAAAAGCTACCAGTGATAATTAAGGAGAAAATAGCTAACTCTTTGTGCTTTGCAACTATCTTTCTTTGGGAAAAAAACTGTGTTAATACTAGCACATTTCTGTGTCAGAGTGTACTAGCCTTCTTTTTTTTATTATCCATTTGTAGTAAATCTCACTTCCAGAATTCAGTGGAAAACATTTTGGCCAAAGGGTTATAAATGTCTATTATGGCTAGGAGACCAGGAGCTGCTGATAAATAGGAAGTCTTTAAACTAAGTAGTTGCCTGCAATGCTGACTTTCGGACAACTGTGGTAGGCTGTCCTCCCAGCTGTCTTGACCTGCTGTACCGGTGGAGGGTGGGAGATGGGAAGGAATAAAGCTATCTAGTCAGTTATTCTCCCTAAGGTTCATGTTTTATTTTGCACATGTTCAGGACACAGAAGTGCCCCTTCTGCAGAGGCAAATTGTGGCCTCATATCACTTCTGTGAGTAGACAGGAACCAGAATCAAACCAGCATCAGTTGCACTGACTTCATGTGTGCTCTGTGCGAAAATGTAGATGCCCCAGTTCCCAGGTGGATTTGATAGAGCTTTCGGGAAGGTGAAAAGGTGCTGGTTAAACTCTGTGTGACCCATTCCAGGTTAATGAAAGGAGAAATCTCCAGCCTGGAACTCCATAGACCAAAACTTGGTACCTCTTGAAAACCTGTGCTTTTGCACAAACAGAAGCTGCAGGGATGGTCAGATGTAGCTCAGCGAAGACCAAAAGCTGCATGGTCCAACCCGGATCTCAGCGGTGCTTTTTATATCTGATTTTAGCCTTTTGTTGAACAGATTTGCCTAACAAGGAATTCTAGGTGCTAACTACTGTTGGTGGAAATTGGAAGTGATGCGAGTGAGGCGCCAAATGTTGCATCCTGCTAAGGGAAATTCAGTAAATAAATCTTTCAGGATACAGATCTCTCTGATTATGACACCTTCACAAAAATCTTTTCATATTTAATGTGACCTAATGATGCAAAGCAGACTGATACATTAAGGTGT
This sequence comes from Thinocorus orbignyianus, assembly GCA_013400375.1. Classification (NCBI taxonomy): domain Eukaryota; kingdom Metazoa; phylum Chordata; class Aves; order Ciconiiformes; family Thinocoridae; genus Thinocorus; species Thinocorus orbignyianus. The sequence goes on from VXBW01002134.1 coordinate 949,126, forward strand.
ATTCTTAACTAGGAAATGTAGATGTTATTTTTTCTTAGTTGTGATTAATACATTCTGGCAATTTGTAGGGCTTTCCAGAAAATTGCAGTTCCATTTTATTCAAAAATCTTGTTTTGCTTTGTTTTTTTCTTCCGGTGGAAACACAGTAAGAATATTTTTATTCCACAGTGACATGAGTGCAAAAACTTTGAGCTATTTAAAGTATGGCCCCAGTACATGATTTCCCTGGTGGTGAAGGCATCGGAGACCTCGGTCAAGTCTCTGTATTGAACCATGTCCATAAGTAACCTGAACATGGAGCTTGCACTGCCAGGCTGAGTTCTGATCAATGAGCTATTGGTTTAGAGCTGTTTGCTCTTACATTGTCTCCTGGGCCAGGGAAAAGGTGATTCAGGTCTGCAAAAAATAGATTTCTTTTCAGCTTTGAACATAGTTTTTAATAAGAATATTTCACATTTTTGTAACCAGCTCTAGTTATTATTAGAGAATGAATACCATAATTCAGATGTAATTTTTGTTTACTTGCGCATGGTTATAGACTACTGAAATAATTAAAATCTAAATCTGCAAATCAGTGTTCTCCGGTGTCTGTGGGTCTTCAAGGACCACACTGGCTCTGGGAATACTGTCTTTGGTTTTTCTCTCTCCTCCTGCATATCTTGTGGGATGTTTTTTTCAGACCAAGAAGATAGTAAAATTGGAGAAAATAACTGCTTTTATACCTGAACAGCCATTGGTCTGTAGTAGTGGCTGTCTGTGAGCACATTCCTGCTGCCAAGGAGTTTGAAATCATTGCTTGTCTGATTAAAGCAGATAAAAAATAAGGATGATTTTATGGCTTTTCTAGTTTTGAATGCCTCAAAACCCACTTGGTAGAAATCTTGAAGATTGGTAACTTGGCCAAAGAATGGTTATTACTCCCTGTTTGGAATTTTGTTTGAACTGTGGATAAATGCAAGTATCCTTTGCCCAGAAGTGAGGGGCTGGGAGATGCTTTCAGTCACTTAACACTTTGTTCCTGCATAAGATCTGTAGAAAACCACCAGAAAGCTGATAAAAACCACATCTTAACCTTCTCTTTGAGGCTGACCCTGTGCATGTGATCCTTAGCACATCTGATGCCCTGTGTCATGTGAAGGAAAAGATAATCCACCGCCTCCACAATTTCCTACCTATCTTAATGGCTTAGCTTCTGTGCCAAACTGTTTTGTGCTTAGCCAAGAAGCCACAGCCCAAGGGTGGCTACGTAAGTGGCAAAGTCTTTGCTTATTCATGCTCCTGGTGTGTTGGGCTGTGTGCAGTGTGTTGCTTGAGTAGGTCAGAGAAGGTCTGGTTGCCAGTATTTGTGAAAACTGTCAAGTCCCTGGTCCATCGCACAAACAGGGTGAGGCTAATTGCTCCAACCAGTAGGCTTGTCATGGGGTGGCAGCTCTGCAGATGAGGTGACTTCTCCAGATGTTGAGGTCTTTTTTGTTGTCAGTATCCTCGGTGTTCTCCAACTTCTGTTTTGTAGACTTTAATCCCTTGAAACTTGAAGTAAAGACATCCTTGAGTGTGGAACTGGAGCCATAGAGGAGACTTGTCTTGCTTTGCAACTCTTCAGGCTGGTCACCACTTGTCTTCTGTTATGAACGTCCATGCACAAGCGTTGTGTGAACACTCAGCTGGCTGGAAAGAAAATGAGGAAGGAAAGTGGTAGCAACTTTCTGGAGATGATCTCTGCTGCGGAGAAGGGAGAACGCTGCTGCTTAAATCTTTGTTAAATTGTTGAAACTTTTCTTTTGGCACTCAAAGCAATTGGATTCTTGATGTATTTGGGTTGTATTGATCCAGGCTGGCTTATTTTGCTTCATAGAGGCTGTATTTTATGCTTAACACTGTTTTGGTGACAAAAATTCTTCATTTAATACTTGAGCCGGAATTTGTGCTTAAAGTAGAAGTCACTTTTGGATTTGTTAATATATGCGGCCTTTTTCCAATTTGAATTTTTAATATATATTCATGAATAGTCTCTGTGGTATTGTACAATGGTGGTGTTTTATCTGTGCCTACCACAAAGGCTTTTTCTAAAAGTCAGACTTTTCACGACTTCCCTTGCAAATTTCTTTCTGCATGTTTTCATGCTGCCAGTTCAGAAGCAACCAAAGCAGAAACCCTTTGGCTCTGCTTTGTTTGGCATTTGATCCCGTACCCCAGACAGCATGTGGTGACCCAGCCAGGGGATGATCAAACACACGTCCTTCCCTTTTGCTCCCACGTCTGCATTCACTGTGCAGCAGCCCTGAAGATTCCCCCAGGACTGTAGTGAAGGGATATCTGGTATCCTCTCACACCTGGTTTCTACAGGAGTTTATTTGCTAGGAATTTAATACAGTCTTTCTTCTTATTCAATAGACTCCAGAGAGGATGGACAGCTGACCCCATCCAGCATAGCCCCGTTCAGTGAGGTACCTCTCACTGTCCTGTCTGGGTTGTTTAAGCCCAGAATGGATGGGGCTTTGAGCAACCTGGTCTAGTGGGAGGTGTCCCTGAACTCTATGATCTTTAAGGTCCCTTCCAAATCTAACCATTCTGTGATTCATGGGTTGTTCACCGGGAGGATGTTGGCATTTCATTAGCAGGTCCCTCAGCAGGTCCCCCCCCAGGTTTGGAAACCTTAGATCCTGCCCCAAGGAGCTGCTCCACCTGCTATTGAGCCCATGGGCTCCTTGAGAAAAGGATTTCACATGTAGTTCAAATGAAAATATATTGACTGGAGTTTTATTGGAGTTATGCTGTAAAACTCTAAAGAGGACTTAATTTCATTGCTTTAAGTGCCTTAGGACAACTGCAGTTAAAATACAAAGTTAACGTTTTAAAAAAAAATAGAAAAGAATGAACATTACTGCATCTTCTGTAATTGCTCTTGCATTTATCTCAGCTGGTCCTGGAGGTGAAATCGCTGCTTTCAGGGTTTATAGACCTACATTAAACTGTATGTGAACCCTGTTCCTCACAGGGTGAAGGATTTATGCATGCAGGTGGTTCTACCTGTGAACATCAGGGGATGCCCAAGAATTTGGATTGACTTTTATGTGGAGTTCATAGCCCATTTGATTGCAGAAAGCAAGGTGAATTGGAGGTGGTGTGAGTGTTACGGACTGATGTGAACAGCAGCAGAGCATATTGGGGTGCTGGAACAGGGGGACTCAGCAGTCCTCCATCACTCCATGCAAAAACACCACCCAGGGACTTGATTCACTTCTCAGAAATGGTCTTATTAGATTCAATGACTAGGGTTTTTTTAAACCTTTGCTTTATGCTTTCTGTTGCACCTCCTAGATGTTTAGATTTTTCCCCAAATGGATGCATTTGTTTGTCTCTGACAGAGGCTTGTTAGTTTGGAAACTGATTCCTGTGTCTGTCTGGAGGAGAGGGCAGCAGGAGGAACACTGGAGCTGTGGGTTCAGTCAGGATCTCATTGGCAGCTGACAGTTGCATGTGTGGCAATACAAATACAGGCCTGTGGCATTTGCAAGCCACCTAATTTGTGTTGTTCCACAGACACAACTTTTTTTTAAGATAATGAAGAGCTACCTTCCTTCAGAGATAGTCGCTAAGCTTCCCAGTGACTAGAAAGTGGTTCACCTCAACAAAATAGCTCAGTGAAGGGAAAACAGAGGGCAATGCCACCAGTCTATACCGCAAAGAATGCAAGTGCCCTGTTTGAGAAGGTATTTGGGTTTGAAAAGACCAGTGGAGCGTGTCTTTGAGTGCTACTCTCTGCTTGCATGGCAAGAAAAAGTGTGTGTTTCTGAGAAGGGCTGTGAAAATATGTCAGGAGATAAATCTAGGTCTGATTGTAGGTTGGAAGTGGGGTTGGGATCACCCACTCAGCTTTCTGAGCACTCCCGGCAGCGTGTGTACTATAAATGAGCCATTTTATTTCTTTTTTGGTGCTGTGACAGAGTACTAGGGTTTGCACTACTGCTATGAACAGAGTATGAGGAGGTTCATTGCTATGGCTGGCATGCATCTGGGACATTTTTCCCCCCTGGAATCTGATGAAGCTGTTCTATGGGCTGTTTTCCAACAGCTTTGTGAATTGCAATCACTGGGATCAGGTCCTGCAAGAAGGATCCTAAGCTTTGGATGTGGCACTGGTGCCCTCTCCCCACCACCACTGGGATTGTCCCTGTTCCAATGACCCCATCCTCAAAAGGGGTTTGTAACTTCCCTTCCTGGAGACCTGAGCACCTCGGAGGGTCTCTGACTCCCTGTGTTGGTGGGAGAAGAGATGTGAGGTGGAGAGGGATGGAGCAGAGGACGTGTGTGTTATGATGCTGTGGGTAGGCATCGCAGCGTGCCCGCTCTGAGCTGCTGGTGCTGGAGGAATTACCACTTCTCCCAGCACCGCGCACGCAATGTGGTGTGTTGAGACAGCAACTGTGGCTGACAGCTTGTCCTATTAAAAACAGTACTGTAGGAAAATAGTACTGGCCAAATGTTTGCACCAACAGCTATGTGCGAGTGAGGGCTGGGAACCTGACAAATTAAGAAACTGAAAATATAGGAAGGAGGAAATATTTTTCCATCATTTTGACTGGACATAAACCAGAGGAGAATACAGGCTACTAAGGCTTTCCTGGTCGGCTTCCCAGCAGAGTCGTCTGGGGAGGTTTGGTGATGCTGCTCTAGTCATGCATTTGAGTGGGTGTAAGCCATTGGAGGAGATCTTTAGGGTGTTCAAATGTCCAGAGCAGAAGTTTGGGATAAATATTTGCTAGATGAAGTATGTGTTTGTGTGAAACTACCGATAGTGTTGAGTAATTCTAGAGAGAGATGGTCTTTGGGTTATTTTTTGGAAGAAACTGAGAGAAGTTCAAAGTGAAATACTTCCAAATACTCTTTGATCTGCAAACTGTGTTTTTCCTCTAGAAAGCAAAGAAACAAAAGATCCAGCTTGGATTGCTGAGTCAGCTGGAGAAATTTCTTTTTGTTTCTTATTTCCAGAGAAAAATGAATGGATTTAATGGGGATGTGGTAGAAACTAATGTGCTGCTGGTCTGGAAGGGGAGGAGGCCAAGGAGAGGAGGATACTGAAGGCACTTCTGGATGCTGGGGGGTCTGGAGGAGGTGTTGCTTCTTGGGGACTAGTCAAGTGGGGTATGGGAAATTGCTGGGACAGTTAGGAATTATCAGTAAGCACCTCACAGTTTCAAATGGCTATGACATACACAGACAGCGCTGGGATGTGCATTGTGGCAGGTGGAAGTGGGAAAGGTGGGAAGTGGCAATGCTCAAGTAAGTGACAATTTCTTTATCTTGGGAAAACACCTGTTAGAGAGCAGGTTGGGGTGAGAAACAGTCTTGTTGCTCTTAGCAAAAGGGGGGAAAACTGATTTTGCCAGAGCATCACAGGTGTAAAAGGGCAGGGGAGCAATTTCCTCTGTTGTATCTCTGTTATCCTGCTGCTGGACTGAGCCCATCGCATCCCCATGGCTTCCATGGGTCTACTAACACTTCAGCTTTGAAGGGCTAGGGAGAACTTCAACATTAATGACTTCTAGCAGTTCAAATGTGGTATTAACAGGCTGTCTGCTTCAAAAATGAGACTGGCTTCAACAGCTCCAGGATGCCTGGCTGCAAAGATTTAGATCCTACAGGGATTACTGGGAAATAGTTACAACTGGCAAAAAATATGGACTGAGGGCAACTCCTTGATGGTGCCTCCTTCCACAAGAGCTCATGGTATGTATGAGAGTTTGTAGTGTAGCTCCATTGCTGCAGAGTTTCCCCCTCAGGAGTCTGTCCTCGGAGAGCAGATCTGGGGGAGGAGAAAGCTGCAGAGCTCGGCTCCATCCACCTTCCTGAAGGCTGGAAGGAAGCCTGTTCCTTGCCATGTGGGCATCCTTTCGGGTAGCCAGGATTTAGCACTGAAGATGCAGAGATGCCCAGCACCAGGGGAAACGTTCTTTGCAGTAGGGAGCACTATGTGCAATGCTTCCTCCTTGAGAGCAGGCTGAGAAGAGTGTTGGAAGAGTCAATGGACCTCAATTTCATTAAAGAAAAGACGTTTCCTTCTCAGGCCAGGTTTCTGCTTTTAAATACTTTTAAGGTATTTTTCTTCTTGCAGGTAGCATCTCCAGGGAAGTCTTATGGGAATGCTGAGCTCTGCTGCGAGAGGAAAGGCTTTCATTTATTAGTGTTTTTCCACTGAACCTACAGAAAAACCCATGTTTGGCACCTTGAGAAGAGGCATTTGCTGAGGGATTGGCTGGAGCCACTGGTGTGAAAGCACATCAGCACAACCTTCCAAAATGAGGGATCCACAGTGTTTCCAGGGCTAACTGAAAGAAAAACCTTTTGCTTTGTATCCAAGAAAAAGAAAGTCAAAACACCCTGTCTTGTTATCGTGCCTAGCCAGTTTGGCTTGCTAAGGAGCCCTATGTATTTCAGTATTTCACTATTGTGTTTTGAAATTTCATTTTTCCCTCATTTTGGAGGTTCTCAGCCAAGATAAACATTTCACATCACATTCCTTCATGAGTGATACCTGCAGCAACTAATTTCCAGTTGAGTATTTCTCTCATTGCTTTGCAGACAGTAAAAACAACTGACAGTTTGACTACTAGAAACAAGTGAGGGGGAAATAAAGCCCAATGAAAGGATAATGGATCTTCGCATTTTTGTAAGCACGTGTGTGGGTGTTGCAGATTTTGCTCAAGCATGTCGTAGATGGGTTGAGGGGTGGATTACAAGATGCTATTTTCAGAAAATAGGACAACCTGCCAAAGCAGATAGCTTTTTCTTTTTTGCCTGTTTTTTTCCCCCACATCCTAGTAAACAAGTGGAGAAACACAAGCTCTCATTGAGAATTTTTGGAGGCAGAACTTTATATGTTATTTATTAACCCAGGCACCGATCAAAGTCCAGGAGAGGAAATCCGTGCCGGTTCATCAATAATAGTTGAGTGCATATTTGCTGTTAATTGCATGTTCTGTTGGTTTGAAGTCTAAGCCTTGTGTGCAGTGTTAAAGGGAGGGAGGTTTTGTGAGTCAGATGAGATTAGATCACTTGGTGCACACTTTCCTGCTTGGCTTCTTCTGTGTGTGCTGGTGGAGTGGGACATGGGACAAGATGGGTCTTTGAGGCAGTTGGCTCTGACCATTTTTGTGCTCAAGGATCATCAAGTGGTTTGGGTTGCCTGGAAAGAAAAAAAAAAGAAAAAAAGAGGGGCTGTAATTAAAAAGCAAATTGTGGCTTGAATATTGTACTGAGGAAGTTCAGGAAAGAAAGGCAACTTCACATTTACATGGAGAGAGCAGAGCTTCTGCTCCCCCCACGCACATATAACAGCTGTAGCTTTGTTCAGCATGTCTGGCTTCATGTATTGTTTTCAGAGGAGGGGTAATTAGTGTCTGAAAACCTAACTGCTCTTTGCTATTGTGGAACAATGTAAAAATCCCTTTTTTCACTGTAAAACATTCCTGCCCTCTTTTGATCTTGTCAGGCTAGACAATACAGCTGTCTTGTCATCATATTTCCCACGGCAATGGAAAGTTTGCCAAATGGTAGAAGAAACCTCAAAAGCCCTTAATTACTGTGACTTCATCAGTGAAACTTGACTGCCTTTAGTGGACATGCTTGAGATCCAAGTTGAGTTTGAAGGAATTCAGACCTGGATGGCTTGGCAATGGCAGCAGTTGTTAGCAAACACACCCAGCAGGAAAAAGGGATGGTGACAGTAGCACTGAGCAGTGAGCATGACCTTGGTGCTGCACTGCTGAGTGTGGGGTGCGAGGTCACATTCCTGAGGCATCAGCTTTATTTCTGGTTTAATAACAATACTCAGTGCAACACAAGGCAAAAAACACCATCCAGCTCATTTTTGGAGGGATTTAGGGAGGGGGGAAGGTTTTTCATTACTTTTTTCCCTAATTAGGTAAACTTATTATTACTGAAGTCTTCCTTATTTGCATTGTCCATCAGTCAGTGAAAATCATGTCTGCTAACACAGCACAACAGTATTGCTCAGATGTTAATAAAGTGCAAAAGGTGTGATTGCAAAGGGTGAGTCCTGGGGCCCCTGATTTTGTTCAGTAAATGGAGAGGCAAAGGTGAAACACAGGGGTGGTGCTGGAGATAGAAGAGCAGCAGAAGGAACATAGCAGCCAAGGATGACTTGAAGGAAAAGGTGGGGTATAAAGAAAGAGATAAGAGAAGATGAAAGAAGAATAAGTCAGAGGAAGTAAGAGGCAGAACAAGTAGAATTACAGCAAAAGTGGGAGGCAGATGTAGAGGCAATTAACTTCTTGTGAGTCATCACCAAACCATCCTGCCTCCAGAAAGGCTGACTCAGCAACAAATCAGAGGAAAAAATCGGAGCTTGCTCTGTGAGATGACATTCCAGATCAAAGAGATTTCAATTGGTAAAACTGGATTTTTGTCAACGATTATCTCCTGCTTTAAAGAAACTTCTCAAAATGCATCTTCTGAAGTCATCATCCATCTGAACCTCCCCAGGGTTTGGCTCAGTTAGCTCTCTTCCCTGTCACCATTTCCTCTTCCCAGGTCTGAGTCATGGTCTATTTTGGGGCCCTTAGCACCACTGTGATCTAGGTTGTTTGAGTGCAGGTGAGGTGGCCACAAGAGGCATCAATTACTGCACGTCCTCTTAGAGGCTAGGGAAATCTAAGAAAAATCAAGTGAATAAAAATAACTTGACAGAAGAAGGCTTCTGTGATCTGGTATCACTGACATGTATCTTCCCAGAAGTGCTTTTGTGGCCACACAAGTGAGATGTTAATATAATATATGAACACTTCTTTTCCAGCATATGATTCAGAACTAAGGTGCAGTCAGGAAAACCTGGAATAGAAAGGAAAATGCTCTCAGTTATTTTACTGTGTTTCAGAAAGGCTGTTAGATTGGTGGTGGTTAAAGTGGATGGGGCTGTGGTGGCTTAGACTGAAGTGCAAGGGGTGGGTGGGCAGCAACAGTCAATCTAAGTCTTGATAGGAAGATTATTTAAGTGACTTCATCTTTGGTATGTGCAAGAGTTTGAACTGCTACCTGCAACACCATGTCTGGTGTGTTATTTCAGGACTCGAGGGGAGGGGAAAAAAAAAAAGGCCAGCCACCCTAGAGATGTGTTTTACGTGATAAAATGCATGTGGAATTGCCTTGTTCTCCCCCTGCCACCCCCCAAATCAATATACTTAATGTAGCTCTGCTCACTTCCATAGTGCTTGTGAAAGCAATTCTCTACACCCTATGCCATGGGAGATGGCAACATAAACCTATGGAGCTTTCACCATCACAGCAAAGCCTGTCTCTCCCATCGGGGGCTGGAGCTTTCTTATTTTGTTGGTCTCGAAAAGCAGATACCAGACCCTTAAAAAGCAGATGTGATACCTGAGTGTGTCTGTTCAAACACAGCAAATGTGGTTAATTATTCAAGGACCAGAAAATGCTCCTTAAGCTTTTGATGATTTGAGAGGGGTTAAAAAAAAAACCCTCCAACAAACAGGAAGAAAAATCAAAACCCTCAGCCCCAAACTTGAATGCCTTAGTGTTGAGTTGCAAAATCTGAATTGATGAGGGGACCCTTGATCTGTCAGTGGATGGGAGCACAGGGTGGTCCCCAGCTCTGGCTCTGCACACCATCGCAGGTGTTCTTGCCCTGGTCTGGGTGGAAGGTGAAACCTGGCTCAAAGGCAGGACCTAAGGAAGATGGTAGGAATAGTCTCTGGCTGCACAGCCTTGCATTCCTCTGGGGAAGGAAGGATTTGGGTCAACACTCCACAGAGGCTGCCACTGTGTTTAAGGAGGTTTGAACCAGGCTCCCAGTTTTGTTGTGTGTCAGTACAGCACCCAAGCAGTTGTGCATGAGGAAAGCAGAACAAGCTTTCTTTTCTGACCACACAAATCCTTCATTTCAAATCTTTCCATAATCCTAGTGATGGATAAAACAAAGACCCTTTCTCTCCAGGCTGCAGAATTGGCGTGACAGGCACTAGGGCATCTTTCCCCTTTTTTCTTCCCCCTTTAGGAAAGAACAATAAGCCCTAATGAAAACGGTGTGTGCGCTGATACCAGGAAGCTTTGAAACCAAGTCAGGGAACTATCTGATCATAAGCATTAGAGTCTCTCTCCTGTGTTCAGTTTTCATCAGACTTTGCTGTGCTCGCGTCAGGGAGGCTGCTCATCTCTGCAATCTAGGCAGACGTGTTTCTTGTTTTCATCTCACCACTACTATAGCAACAGAAGCTCAGGGAAGAAAATGCTTGAGGCAAATAACTGGCGTTACGCATCAACTGCTGATGAAAAGGTTGTGCCTACACATTTGGGTGCATTTGGTTTGGACCAGGGAAAGTGAAAAGTCATGCAATCCTCCAACGTCCATTAATCCATCTTCTGTGATTTCTACTGTGGGCACTTCGTTTTCCTCGGGGGACCTAACTTTTCATTTAGCCATATATTCATGGTGGCTGCTGCTGTTGGCTTGCTGTTGCGTGCAGTAATTGCCCTTGAGCAGAGGAATGTCTCCCAGAAGGCCTTATCCTTTCTCTGTACCAGATCATAACTTCTTTAATTGCTGCTGTTAGCTTGCTTCAGGTGTTGCCCACTCTGTTCTCCCTATGCAGAGCAGCATGACCCCTCATCTGGCCCCGTGTCCCCACTGATGCTAACCTGGGCTGTGCAACAGGACCAGCCAAAGTGCCACCTCTGAGGATCCCCTATCTCCTTCTGAATCAGAAATTAAAATTATTAGAGTAGAGAAGGGTCAGGCAGGAGCTGCCAGACAGAACCATAAATCTATTAACTCGATGGCTGATTGCAAACGGAGTGCAAGTACAAGGTTAGGGGTTTGACCGCTCAGATCAGGGCATGTGGACTGTGACTTTGACCCAAATCATTTGTTTCTGCTGCAACTTGGTTTTAAAAGCTTTTAATGTAGCAGCATGATACGGCTCTACCATGGTCTAATAGTCACAGGTAGCTGCGTGCTAAGCTATTTTACATAAGAAAGTTGTGAGCTTCTAAATATGGGTATCCCATAGTCTTAATATAGAGGAAAGACCTGTTTTCTACCATTTTGAGTGTAGGAACTTCAGAATCAAATTGTTTCTCATGTTATCCTTTTCCACTTGTTGCCATGGCAAAACCCTGGAGAGGAAGGGGAGGTGAGGGAAGGTTGTACAAAACCATTGAAATATCAACTTTTTTCTGAGATTGATTAAAAGATGTGTTCAGGTCCTCAGTGTCACCTAGATGCTTGCATGGAGGTAACCTCACATGTACAAGCAGCTCTAAAGATCACGGCCTGGAAGATGACTTACAGGGCTAGTTATCCAAGCAGGGGATCAGGAGTGAGATAGGGAGACAGAGCAAATGTATTTGTATCTTTATTCAGCTAACAGTTTCCTTTTTCTGTACTTCACCCACTGCTCTTTGGGATGTTTTCCAGGTTGCATCAAGTGAATTTTGAGGCTCCCACGTGTGAAGGCAAGCGCCGAGAAACGCTCTCCTTGATAGGGGACTTCTCCTCTTCGGCAGAGTTCTTTGTGACCATTGCAGTCTTCGCCTTCCTCTACTCACTGGCTGCCACCGTGGTTTATATCTTCTTCCAGAACAAGTACCGTGAAAACAACAGAGGGCCTCTAATTGTAAGTGTGTGTTTGCAGCATTGTCAGGCGCAGGTCTTTGTCTCTTGCTTTTTTGGTGGTTGTGGCTGTGGGGTGGAAGATCCAAGCAGCCCAAAGCATCTCTACATTCACCTGCTTTTATATCTTAATGTTGATTTGAACTATTAAAATTAAGGGTAACAGAGACTATGTGTGGGTGGAGCATAGTTTTGATCTTGTATGTACTGGTGGGATTTCCCACTTCTCTCCCACTGCTTGCAGCGATGATGTTCACACAATTAATGAACCTGTAGCTGAGTTCAGCCAAATTATTTTGCCTTGTAGAATTATATAGCCGGTTTTTGAGCATTATCCTGAGCTCCTACCACATTCCTGTTGTCATTCTATGCACCCATCAAGCTGCGCCAGTTCATGACTTTATTTTTCTTTTTACTGTTTCCTGAAGACCTGTGATGAATGCACAGCAGCACTTGGTTTTTGTTTTCTGATAAGTCAAGGCTGTAAAGCCAGTAGCTATTTTGTTGTAGGTGTCTGTACCTGTTCGTGCATCATGTCCCAGGGTCCATCCCTTGGTCTCACCAGGCAACTGTGGGCTGATCCTCTGCTGGGTCAGGTCTCTGTATCTGCAGGATGTAGGGCTGTCTCATGCTCTCCCTTCCATAGACGGCCTTTTCCTCTGTGAGTGCAAGGGTAAGGTTACACTAAGGTAGAGAAAACATTTCTCTGAAGTCTTGAAATGAGGAGCAATTCAAAAGCAAGGCAGCAGGTTAGTGAGGACCAACTGAAGTTCTGACTTTTAAGAAAAAGCTGAAGTTTATGACTGACAGAAACCAGAGGTTTGGCTGAGACTTGTGCTTTAAATGACTGAAAGCAACCAATAAAGAGCACCAGAAAAGTATAATAGAAAATAAAAGAATCACCAGCACAGAAAGGAAATAACTACAGTAACAGTAAGCAAAAAATTATACTGTAGGAAGGTAATCTTAGCATCACAGGGTTTTGAGGGGAAGATATTCGTGCTGCAAGGAGATGAGGGTGGTTTTATTTAAGTTTGCATAATTCAAAACTGATGAATTGTTACGGAAGGGCAGATTCTCATTCCACATCAAAGAAAATGAATCTTCACTTTGTTTGGGGGTTGCTGAGACCTTTCCTTTCTCCCTAGAAAATGGTGAGAAAAGGAGGGGGAATCTTCACAGAGCAGACGTAAAACAGGCAGGATAAAGGGGTCCCTATAGAAACAGTAAATAAATAAAGGGCCTTCGTTCTGTGTGATTCAGTTGGTGTCAAGTAATATCTCATTTCAAACTGTCTCATCAAAGTATTAGTTGCAGAGATCTGCCACTTTAATTTTCTTGTTGAAAATAATTCCTTCATCTGACCAACTACATTATCCTGTATAGCAATAGAAAAAGGAAAGAGGGAAAAAAATGGTACTAACATGTCAGATTGTCATGTGGCTGTTTGCTGTTGTCCAGGACTTTCTGCTGCGGTTGTGTTTGTCACAGGATGCATGGTGCAATCCGCTGCAGCATTAACGTGGCATTGATTTGATTTGTTCAGTGTAATGGATTGTAATTGAATCTACAGGTTAAATTTAACTGGTGCCTGTTACCAAAGCGGCTGTTTGCAGTTTCCCAGTCTTTAAACCAAGCCTAAAAGACCTTACTTGTCCACAGTATAAAAATGCTTCTGTGTGTCCTACAGCAAAAGCAGCTGCTGCCAGAGAGTGATGTTGGGAAGTGGCTTAGGGTTATGCTTCTCTTATTCCTGCCCCAGCATCTCCTCTGCTCTGCCAGCTCCATTGTTTTTTTTAGAAAAAAAAGACCCTTTTTCACACAGAATCACAGAATGATATGGAGTTGGAAGTGACCTCTGGAGATCATCTAGTCCAACCCCCCTGCCAAAGCAGGTCCTCCTAGAACAGGTTGCACAGGAACTTATCCAGGTGGGTTTTGAACATCCCCAGAGATGGAGACTCCACCACATCTCTGGGCAGCCTGACAACGTCCCTGCTGATCTCTACCCAATGCAATGATTGCAGTATCACAGCCTAATTTGGGAGAGGGTGTGAGCCCCACTGTGCAGTGGAGAGAGATGTAGGAAAAATGCAGAGCCCCAGGTGGAGGAAAAGCTAGCAGCTGTAGGCAGGAGGAATTCAAGGGTCAAGGGAAACTGAGTGAAAATCCAGCTTCCCACAGCTGCAGGATCCACCTGAGGGATGTAATGCCTTGTGCAGAGGAGGCAGGCGATGCATCCTCCAGCTCCAGGCAGATGCTACACTGAGCTGATGTACCCAGCAAGATCACACATACATCAAATCAGATGTGTGAGTATGTCTCATCCCTGAGATATTTATTTTTTTCCCCTCCTAAAGAAAAGTGCTGCAGAAATCTAGGGTGCTTTGTGCAGGCCTGAGTCCAGGCAGCAGTCACTGAGCACGTGTCGCTGCATGTGGCAGGGCAGTCCTCGCTCCATCCTCATCACCGGGTGTCAGGCACCGTTTCCAGATTACCTGTTCTTTTTGCCTTTTAGTGAAGAGTTAGAAGATGATAGTTTCATCTCTCCTTGCTTCTGCTGGAGTGCCTGATCACAATTTCATATTTAAAACCATCCCCGTTTTAAGCCTTGTACTTCCTCTTGGCTTGATATTTGCTAAGTCTGGGATGACATCTGCCTTTAAGTGGCACCCTCTCAGAGCTGGCTGCCTTTCCTCCTGATAAATCTTCACGATTTGAAAAAGCAGGGTGACAGGAGTAGTGGAGAGAGGAAAAGAAAACCTTTCGCTTGGAATTTTAAAATATTTTTTTCCCAGAAAAACCCTTGCACAGGCAGTCAGAGCACCATCTATGCATTACCAACTTGCAGTGGCCTGACAGGATGCAGAATATATGATTATAAAGAATTTAATGACCACTACCTCATGAGAAACTCGCAGAAAAATTTCGGTCACAAATGTTTCAAGTTTATCTTGTTTATACAAATATAGGGAAACCTAACTGCGTATGCTGAGATCTCAGCGAAGCATCACTTTAACTGTGGAAAAATATTTTAGCGTTCAGTGTGAAGTGAGATATCATGGCAAGGAAATACTTCCAGCAGGAGAAGCCGTTAACTCCTTCTGTGACTGTTTGGATGGCACCGGCATGTTTCGTTCATGATGCAGTGGACCATGTCTGTTGATAATGTTGCCTGTCAGGTTTGGGGGATAAAAAAAATCTTCCTTTTGGTCGCACAGGGTCCCAGTTGTGTTACTGGTCTGCCACGGAGGTGGGAGTTACCCCCTTCCCATGGGCTGTCAGCAGTGAGCCCTTGCTCCATGGAGAGATCATTCATGGGAGTTCATACTAGACAGATAAACCTAAGACAGGACCTTGGATTTCCAGTTCCTAAAGGAACAAGGAGCAGTTTACCAGGGATTAAATAGCTAATAGGTATGCGAGATGTGTTTCTGAGCTCTGCAAACCACAGATGTGATTTTAATTTCCCTGCAAACTCTGGCCCCGTGCACGTGTACAGCGAGGAGCCGGGGGCTTCCCTTGGTGGTTACAACTGCCAGCCAGTTTCTCAAGTGACTGATTAGTGCTCCAGAGCCAGAAACATTTTAAATAAATTACTTGGAGATTAATGAATGCTTTGTACAAAATCTCACCAGTTTTCAGTATATCTCTATCTATAAGCTTAACCTAAACTGATTTCCACTTGAGTTACGCCATGTGCCCTCGGGGTGGGGCATTGCTGTTTTGCAGTGAGATCAAAGAGGAGCTGCACCCTGGGACTGCCACCCTGAACACCTCTGTCTTAATGCCCTTTTTCAGGTCTATGTGTTTGCAGCTGCTTGCAAGGAGAAAGTAACCAACCCACCAATTAGTCCCGTACAGAAGTTTTAGAGGGTTAGGTTGATACTTCCATCTCTCTGGAGAGGGAAAATAAAGGAAAGAATAATCACAGTCAATATATATCAGTACTCATCACTCAGACTTCCTCTTTTTCCATGGTTTCTATACCCAACATGTACTCCATTTAAAACCCACAGTCTCATAACTCTGTCTTGGCCTTCAGGTTTGTCTCTGGGAGGTTACTGTCCATGAAAAATCACATGCATTTATGTATACATGTAAATCACTTTATTAGTATTCTAATCAATTAATATAAAAGCGTAAAATGACTTAGCCAAGAAAAGTGACTGACATAGCCCTGGAAAGTGATATTCCGTTTTTATAGCGATTACTTGATAGTCTTGTTCTTACAGTACATAAAGATGCTTACATGTAAGAAGATGAGATCTTTCTTTTGCATCTGGAGTCCTGTGAATAATCACATTAAGCACAAAAGCATTTGGTTCTCTACATATGTTGCGGACCAAGTGAGTTAAGTATACTCCTAGTCTGCTCTTTGGAGATGTCTTTGATTAAACATGTTTTATTTCCTCTCTATTGCCCAGCTTTCTAGAAGTAGTTATGAAAAGAATAAAGAGCTATCTGTAAAAACGAAGACTGAATCCTTTGCAGTTAAAAAATTAAATTATTAATAACCTGAGTAATTCTTTGCATTTCAAAAAGCCATATCAGCCTGCTTTTGTCATTTCCTTTTTGAAATACAAGCCACGGTGACATTACTGTACATGCTGGTGCCTCCCAAAGGGCTCTGCATGTCCCTGCCAGAAGCAACCTCACAAGGCCATACACCATTGCAAGAAGCATGTAATTCTTTCAAATTCTGCAGAAAATCTGGGTTGGGACCTGGTTCAAACCGAAAAAGAGCTAAAATGCCACCGTAGGCGGCATTTGGTGCCTACAGCAACCTGCTGTTGGCCGCTTTCCCAGGCTGGAGCTGGGGCTATGGCTCAAGCTGGGGTGGTTCTTGAATTTTTTAGGTCGGTTGTGACTGAAAGCAAATCCTGCGCGCAGTTTGTTCTTCCTGGGGTAAGGAAATTTCCCTCTGCTCCTGCATGGCTGTACCCGTAAACCTGTGGGCTGTGCCGTGGGCCTCAAAGGGCTCTGGCTGGGAGGGTGTTCGAACAGTTCCTCCATTACATGCTGTAGGTGTAGGAGAAGGTTTTGTTAAATGAAAACGTTTCACAGCACAAGTGTTAGTGGATGGAAACAGTTGTGGATAGGCACTGAAAACCCTGTGTGGAAGCCAGTTGCAGGACTAGCAGCTGCAGTTTAGGGAGGGAGGAGGGATCTTGAGCATGGCAGGGATGCCAGGCACCCTATGGTCGAGCCAAAGCTGAGACTTTGCCCAGGGCCATCATGCCAAAGGTGGACAGTGCTGGCTGGGAGGGAGAGCAGGGCATGGAGAGCATGTTGGGACGTGTGTCACAGTGCTCCGGGGGTTGCTGAAGCCACCAGACAGCTCAGAGCAGGCGAAATGCATCCCCTTTTCAAGCAAACAAGCAGCTTCTGCAGATGCTTTTGGCTGGGTGAGTGTGCTGGACACTATGGCATCCCAAACTGCCCTCGGGAGACTTAGGCAGCTACCTCCTCCAAGGGTGTTTTGCAAAAGCCGGTAGCTTGATAGCAAGGAGAAATGTTTCAGATACCATGAAAAGGCATTCACAGTTCTATTCTAAAACATGTAATATATAAAATTGTTCCAAGTAGGCATTTTTGGCAAACTCAGTAATAGCAAGTTTCAACTTGAAAAAGGCAGCAAGAGTATTTATTTTTTTGTTGCACATACTTCAAGCTCTTAAAATCTCCCTCCTTGGATATTCATCATATTTTAAATCCTGTTTTCTGCTTTCTTCTGCACATTTCTACTTTTCCTCCTTCCCAAAGGCACCTGTGGGCAGACCAAAGTATCACAGCTGAGATCTGAGAAAGAAACTTTGCAGTTAGGAGTATAGTGTACCCATACAACTGTACACGCTGAAGAGATTTGTAGACACCATTTCAAGAGAGCAACTACAGAAATTACTTTGTTCCAAAGGAAAAAAAAAAATAGCCCATGCTATGGGGGTATTAAACATTCAAATGCAAGATTTGTTTTAGTATGCAGACACTCTGGCTTTAATTACCAAGGAGAAATTCCCCAGATAGACATTAAGCCACAGAACAGCTTAGCTTGAAATTCACTTTTATTTTCAGCATGTCATTATCTTGTAACTCTGTTCCACCCAGAGCTGTGAAAATGTTCAGCCAGAAATCCAAACCCACTTGAAAACAAGCGAGGTTCAAGTTCCAGCCAAAGCTGAAGGTTAGCAAAGATTCAAAATAAATAGGAGGCTGCAAGTTTCCTCTAGTGGTGTTTTTTGCTCCTTGTGCAGCACAGAGGAGATGGAGCCCAAGTCCAGCAATGTAGCCTTGATGATGGCACCTGCTGAAAAATTCCTTGTGTTTCATTAGCACTTCTGTCCTGTTGTCTTGATGAGCTGTTGGTCTTGTAACATGTTTCTGGGAGTGATTGTGTCCCTCAGCCATCAGCGCAGCTGGATGGTTTCTTCTTCAAGTGCTGCTGTGTGATCTTTCCCTTCTGGCTTGGTGTGTTTCTTGCACCCAGACAGAGTTTTCAGAACAAGGACCCTTTCCCCAAGGCTCTGATCCACTCTCAGGCATGGGAATTAGTGGCAGAGAGGACAGGACTGGACAGGGTTAGGCTTGTGTGGGCACCGCAGTGCAGGCAGCAGAAGAGGTCAACAAAAGGCTGGAGATGGAGAAGGCAAGACCTGAGAAATAACATGAACTACTTACTCCCTTTAGGACCAGCCCCTCAACTGCACAGTGCTCTTGGATATTCCTGGCAGTGTTTTATAGCCCAAGACATGAGCTACTAGGAATCAGTGAGGGACTCACGAAGATTGCAGTCATTAGTGCCATGAGTTGTGCAAATGCCTTGCCAACATGAGGTCAAGCTCTGCGAGTGTGACAGCAGTCTGAACCTTTGCTGCTGTCATCTGCCTGAAGAACTTTGCTCGCTTTTAAATCTTACCTCTTTTTAGCAAGTTTAAGCTCCTACATTATGTTAGTTTTGGTCAATTAGTCTCTGTTTGCTTCAAATTTCTACCTGCTGTTCTGCATTTATTTTATTGTTATTGCCAACACACCGATTGCAGAGCTTGATTTAGGTTGCAAAGTCTAATAGTGTGGTGGCATCGAGAGAGAATTGCTTGTCATTTAAAATACCTGTTCCCCAAAACTCTGGTGTGTCCCTGTCTACTGTGTTAATAAGAACCTGTATGGGGGCTGGCATCCAGGTAGATAACGTGTCAAGCCTCATAGAAAATAAAGAGAGCATATTGCATCATAATTCATATCTCAGTGAATACCTGGTGTTTCTACCAGCTGAAATTTTTAGGAAATGTTTGCAATTGAGCTATTGCCTCTAGGAGTCTGTTTCTCATTCAGTTACTCCAAGGACATGTAAGATACAATAATTCCTTTTGCTGGAAATCTCCCCGAGAAGAAAAATTACTCTGGGCTATATGCCTCTGCCTACTCAGAATCTCTTTGGGTGTTAAGATAGTGTCAGCTCCTGGGCTTCACGCTCTTCAAGAGAGCCCATTTGGCCAGCGTGAAGGGAGGTCAGAGGAACTCAAAGCTCGGCAGCAAATACAGGCCTGCAGAAAACAAATTGTGGCACTGTTAAAAAGAGAAGGATGTCTCCTTTGGGAAAGCATCCAAGCACAGTTAATTGAATCCCATCTGTGTGAGCAGAGAAATCCTTTGTTTGTGGCTCTCTTGTGCCACTGGTTTATTGAATGGTGCATCTTCCATCGTGGCAGAAGCTTGTGTCCTCCATCCCTCTGGTGCCACAGAGAGCTCCTTCCCCAAACATCAGCTGTGCCTTGTAGAAGAGGAGAATGATGTTTCCCAGGGATCACTTATTTATTTTGACTGCGAGACAAAATGCTGTGTTCTTAATGAACATTCCTCTTCCTTCCATGTGCACCTTTACTTTGTAAGGGGGAAGGGGAACCAGCCCCCACAGGAGGTGGGATATCGAGACGCAGCGATGCAGTTAGTGGTATGTTAGACTTTGGCACCTCTACCATCTGTTGTGGGCTGACAGATGGGATGGAATATGACAGCAGAAAGGCTCTTCTGTTTTAGCAAGACACAAGAAAGCTTGAAAAATCACACCTCCTCCCTCCTTCCCCCCCCCTCCACCCCAAACCCACACAACAACAGTGTCACTTGGCCACTTGTTCTGGCGAAGACAAGGAGAAGTTTATGCCTGTGGGTGCTCCTGAGAGTCTTTCGAGGGAAAAGTGAGCAGAGTGGTTCAGAGCAGAGCTGTTTGGAGGTGCTGGATTCTGAAGGTACCTCCACCCCTTCTCCCCTCTTTTCACATGGATGAGAATTAGGAGCAAACGCTTTACCAGGACAGAGAGGAGCTGAGGAGTCTCCCTGCTTGGCAAGTCTCGCTATTTATTTGTTCGTTCGTGATAATTAGCAGCTGCACAGCTCAGGCAGCAGGGACATTTGGCCTTACCTGTGGCTGGTGAGAAAACCCCTCATCTGGTAGTTGAGGATTAGCCAATTTCAGGTTCCCCCCGAGACGCTGCTGCAGATGGAAATGCTTCCTATCGGAAACTCGCCCCAGCTCGCTGTGGGAGTACCTGGGGCGGGAGCCAGCCCTCAGGAGAGCCTGGCTCCTTTCCAGGCATCTATATTTTTTTAATTGATCCCAATTCCTCAGCCAGGTGCTGTGAACAGCCCAATTTCTAAGGCAGATCAGCGTCCTGAGTACCAGCCACACGCTTGTGGGAATGTGGCCTTGGTGTTGGAGATGCAAATGGCGGCCAAAGGGCTCTGCCCCTTTAGGCACGTCAGGCATTTCTGAAAATTAGCTCTGTAGGTGATGACAGTAATCACAGCCTTCCACGGCTCTTGTTTGGTTTTGGTTTTGGTTTTTTTCTCCTTTCCTCTGATGCAAGTTTTCAGTTTTCTGGTGGCTTTTAATATTTTTTCTCTTCCCAATGGACACACCAGTATAATGCTTCTAACTAATTTGTCTTTTAGGATTTCATTGTGACAGTGGTCTTCTCATTCTTGTGGCTAGTGGGCTCATCTGCTTGGGCTAAGGGACTGTCAGATGTAAAGATTGCGACCGACCCAGACGAAGTGCTATTACTGATGTCTGCCTGCAAACAGCAGTCCAACAAATGCTTGCCAGTTCGCAGCCCTGTTATGTCAAGCCTCAACACTTCGGTTGTAAGTGACTTTGATTACTTCTTCTCACCATTACCTCGCAAAGGTATTTTCTGACCCTTTTTACACCAGTCTTGACCTAAATCAACTGCTGTAAACTGGTTAGCTGAAACGATTTAATTGGAAGTAGAGTCTTGGCTGTGGGGAAAGACAGAGGGTGACTCCAGAGAGCTCTCTGCTGTGGAGCAGCAGCAGGGTGAGTGCGTGGAGTTGGGGAGGGGAGAAGGCAAAGTGTCTGTCCAAGTGCGTTGCTTGGCCTGTCTGCTGTTAACTTACCTGCTGCAACGCTTTTGAAAAGAGGTCTGAGCTCTCCTCTAGGAAGAAAAGGGTTTCCGCCTTACAGTTTCCTTTAAACGTCCTCAAAAATCAACATAAAACTGGTCTTCAGAATGTTGTTTTCTTAAAAAAAAAAAGCCAACCAAAAACTCCCCAACATTTTAGGCCAGCAGAACAATTAATGTCTTTCTTTTTTTATTTTTACACAATTTCTTTAAACTGAATTGTTTTTAAAAAAATATTTTGGCCTGAAAACTCAACTTTTTTTGGAAACAGAAAGGAAAACAGACACCTTGGGAGCTATAGCTAAGGGAATTGAATTTAGGAATTTGCTCCAAAGCAGATTTTGGGATAAGGATGGACTGGGAGCAGGGCTGACTTCTCCCAGGAGGATGCAGGGTCCTTAACGTTAGGCTGCGTTGTGAGATGATGGCTGCAAGGTGACAAGTTCCTCTTCTTTCCACCTAGGTCTTTGGCTACTTGAACTTTATCCTCTGGGCAGGCAACATTTGGTTTGTGTTTAAGGAGACAGGCTGGCATTCCTCGGGCCAGCGGCATCCTCCGGACACCATGGAGAAGCAGTCCAGCAGCTATAACCAAGGGGGCTACAACCAAGACAGTTACGGGCCGACTGGTGGCTACAACCAGCCAGGCTCCTATGGCCAGGTGGGTGAATATGGCCAGTCCCAGAGCTACAGCCAGAGTGGGCCAACCTCCTTCTCTAATCAAATTTAGGGCTCACGCAGCTCTTGCGTCACTCACATGTAGAGGTTTAACAGGTCTCAAGTTTTGATGGCGCCAGATTTTTAAGGGTTTTACATAAATTAATACTACAACACTACAATATCAATTGAAGATCTAAGCCTACCTCCTGAGGCAGACAGGAGGTGGCCGGTGGGCTGGAGTTGGCCTTTTTTTCCCTGACTAGCCAGATGCAGGGAATATTCTCATCGCAGGTGGTGACCTGGAGTCAGTGCTGTAGTATGTACTGTAGAGATAACTTTATGGTAGTTTTGTATGTGTTGAGATGGTAGAAGCATTTTGTAGCCTCAAGTCTGTAGTATTTAATATGCATAATATAATTGAATTTCCTTCTGCATTTTGGTGAAAAACGGAAGTGTTTTACTATAATTTCTACAGATTATTCTGTATATCCATGCATGTAATATTGCACCTAAATTTTCAAAACTGCTTGTCTGTGACTCTTCAGAGCATTTGGTTTTTTGGTTATACTTTTTTTTTTTTTTGAAGGTTTAACAATTATTTCAGTGAACCAAGTCATCCGTAGTTTAGTGCATGGATAATGAGTTTCATACTACCAAATGTCTGCACTGTGTAAATGGAACTTCTCAACTTCTGCCACTACATTTTGTTAAATGTACATTTAAAAGAAGTATGCATCTTTTATATATTTTGCAGAGTTGGATATATGGCTTACCCTGGTTCTGAATGCTTTGTAACTAAAATGTTTTTCCTTGAAATGGCATTCAGTAGTATATATGGTACCTGACCAATGTTTATTCCGTTTAACTCAGCTAAGTATTCATTCTATAAATCACTATTTCTATGGATGTTTTGTGAATCTTTTTAATGTGAGCTGTGGAAAATAAGGACCAAGTAACTGTGTTATATGTTTACAAAGGTATTTATTTAACTAAGATAACAGAGGTGCAGATATCAGTATACAAAACCATGTGTGAAAACTCCCTGTTGCTGAATATAGCAAAAAGTGAAAACCGCATGTATTTTTGTGACCTTACAAAATATTCCTTTATTATTCCTCTTATAATAAGAAAACGGCTCTATCCGTGCTGTTTCAAGATTGTTAGATATCCCTCTGTTCTGTCGCTGTTCTGAGCGCTAGCTTGGTGCTACTGGAGAATGTAACTGGATTGACCAAATAACCCAGGCTCAGAGGAACTCATCCTAAAATAGCCAGCCCTGTAGCCCGTTTGGATTTCTCCCTGGGGCATTCAGCCCTTCCTCACTACAGCATAAGGGACACGTTGATACAAATGAAAGCCTGAAGCACAATACACTAATCAAAACTGATCATCTGCATTTCTAAATCAAAGTGTATCGGTATATAATCTTATTGTATGAGCTGTAATGTTGAAAGCATCTTAGCTTAAAGCAGCTTAGTCTCTTCTATGATTGTTGTAACCAATTTACGGCTACTCGGTGGATGAATCTATATTGTGATATCTATTTGACCCTAATAAAGTTATTGCATACAATATGTGTTTTCAGAGTATGTTAATACTAAAATGTCACTGCAAAATAACTAAAAAAGAAAACTATTAAAAGTAAACAACTATTCCTGTGCTTGACCTTTTTGGTCATATTCTTACTGTTTTCCAACACTTCTATGAGGATTGTTTTAATGTACAGTGGAGTACGACACTTCTACAGACACTTGTCATTAAAGGTTAGTATCACAAGTTTTGGTTTTTTTTTTTAAATAATTAAAACTACAATTTAATACCTGCCTGCCTCTTTACCTCTCTTTCCAACTGCCAGTAGGATGAGCCCAATACTATGCTAACTATCCCAGTTCTGAGGATTGCTGGAAAGCCATGTTTGAGCTGTGGAGAAGACAAACCAGAATATCACAATGTCCTGGTATTCCAAATGGGAGCAAAATACAGTCTTCTAGGTCAATGAAAAATTTTACTTTGGCTTTCAGTTCTTTAGTTCCTTTTTTAATTTTTTCTTTTTATCTTTTCTTTTTTTTTTTAAGTTTGGGAAAAGTTAGATATAAGCAAGCCAGAAGAAAGTGAAATCTGTGTGTGGCAAGGGATGGGGGTGGGTTGTATGCTCTTCATGCCCCCTCCCACATAGTCCTACTTATCTTTTTATTTTTCTTTTGTATTGGAAAAAATCCATTTTATATTAGTTGATCAGGAGTATCTCAAGTTGGGTCATCTAAGTCTCTCCACTAGAAATAAATAGAGGGGTTTTTCAATCAACTAACTTTTTCTTCATCAACTTTTCCACCTAGATCCAAACTTGTCTATCTGATGCTGAGAGTCAGAAACTTAAATTTCTCTTAGTTTCATTCCCACATTTCAAACAAGCTGAAATTCTTGTGTAACCATGTCAGCAAAGGAACTGCAGCTTTCAAACCCTCAGGAATTGACAGCCCTGGAGAAAGGGCAGTTTCTAATACAAGACTGAGGACAGAAGCAAGGTGATGACTTCTTTGAGGCATTATTTACGTAACTTCAAATCTAAGATTTTCTCACGAAGGGCAGAGCTGGTGGAAGAGTTGACAAAATTAGTGAAAGGGGCCCATGTTTTCATGAAAGTCTTCATGAAAGCCCTTTGCTTTACCTAGTTGGCCGGGCATTCATAGGTACGTTAGCTCCTTGCTGCTGAGCAGAAGAGTTGAGCTGGTTGTTATCCTTTGGGGACTTCACTGTGTCTTCAATGTGAATTGGAATGGATGAAAAATCTCTTAATCTATAGCTTCTTGCATTAATATAGTATGGCAGCAGCAAATGTGAAAGTAAAAATGATGTATGCGCTTGTCTGTGCTATGTAACAAAATGTATCTGTTTCCTCTGTGTTCCTCTGGATTCAAGTCTTATAACATCTTCCGGAAATCGTTGAGAAATTTGAAGTTTATTTGAACTGGGAATAGTGACTGGATAGCAAAGTGTTGAGCATGGATGGAATAGACAGTATTTGATGTTTCCTGGGTTTAAGACAAATAGCTAAGTAAACTCAAGGATCCTCTGTGAAACTGCTACTGGCAGACTGATTGCTTTCCTACTTCATCATTAGTGAGTATCTCTGCCAGTTAGCTAAATAACTAGGTCAGCCTGGCAAAAAAACATGTTCCTTGATCTTCTGTGCTGTCCCTCCTGTTTTCCCATGTGTTTCTCTTTATAGCCCATTTCTCAGCTACCCGAGATGAGAGTGTTATCAAGTGCAGAGCTGTGGAGGAGAGGCAGGTACCTCTGCAAGTGTCACAGGGGAGGTGGAAGCACAGGTGGCTCAGAGGCCAAGGCAGAGGTGTCCTCACACGCTGTTTTAGGGTTTCCCCATCGCTCTTGATTGGGGAGGGGATACACATTGCAAAGCTGCAGCATCATCCCCTCCATGGGGAGGGTCTGGAGGGGACAGGGAGCACTGCTGCAGGTACCCAGTGGCTCTGCAGCCTGCTTAGCTCCCTGCCCAGCACATCAAGGAGGCAAGGATGAATTTAGATGCAAATCCAGCCCACAAGGCCGTGCCTTTACTTAACAGGGTATTTATTTATTGTGCAATACTTTCCCAATGACATATTAAATTTCCTTCACTCTGGCCATGAAGCTGCCTGTAACAGAGACCTGGTGCTGGCTAGGACTTGGAGAAAGTTTGTGTTTGTGTTGCATGGATTCATAATGCAATTGCCTGACCTGATTAGGTTAACTGTTTCCAACCTGTATATGCTCTCAATTTGGATAAGCAATTTGGGCTCTAGCCCTGAACTGTTCTTGGCTGAAACTCTGATGTAGTGATGGAAGAGGCAGTTGTGTGCAACAGGCACTGCACCTCTCTATAGTCTGCTCCTGACAATGTCTCCAGAGCTTCACAGTTAGTGTTACAGACAGATCAAGTACTGAGTAAAAACTGCCACATATTTTTTCATCCTTTTCTGAAAAAAATTCTTCTTATATTATGCCATGTCATGTCATAAGCATTTAGTTCTCTGTCTACTAGTTTTAAGCCAGATTTGAGTCAAAATCTTTATATATGTGAATGGATGGGCTACTTAGCTTATGTTCTGCCTGACTTAACTATTCTTTTTCAGGATTTCTTTTTATTCCCTCATCCTACTAAACCCAAGAGCTTTTCCTCCTTTTTTTTCTGACAGCAACGATAATCTATATTTTAGTATTAGTATCTGGTGCTGATTGTCTCTTCATTCATCAATGCCATACATCCTCAGCATGAAGATCTAAGTATTTTGATATGAAATCCCAAAGCAGGTAGGGGGAAAGGCGGGGAGGTTTCTTTCCTTACATTTTTATTGTTGTGTCCTTCTTTTATTTAATAGGATTTTAAGTTTTCACTAATATAGCTACCTTTTTAAGTCTAATTGTGCTACAATCAAACATTTCTCAGGGGAAAAATTAGTTGGTAATAGCATTTTCAGGCTTCCCTCTGAAAATGAACATCATACCAAAAATGTTGGGCTCATCCCTCATCCGTTAGATTTTCAAAGAAACCAAGGGAGCTGGATGCCTGTGCCCAGGGGATCTCTGCAGCTGCTCTGCTCCCAGACAGCCCCCATTTGAGGCACGAGCATGTTTTGCCCAAAGTGCCAAAGGGCTGTACCACGTCTGAAAAATGCCTGGACCTGAAATGACAAAGAATGTTTCCCCACGGACAGACCAGTTCTAATTGATTTTCTTAAATGAGAATTTTACCTGCTCTGTCTCAGCAATGGGATTCATTAATATTTTAATCATTCATGACCGCAGAGTTAAATTCTGGGTTAGGCTGGATTCTTTCCTGGATGTGTGGTAGGGGAGATGGGCTGACCAGCCAGGGCCTCCCTCTCTCCCCAACCCCTGCACAGAGCTGCTGAGTGAGAGCATGCCCTGTGGGGCACCAGTTCATATCACCCAGGGGAATACTTTAACCATCAGGTACTGGCTGGCAAACTGCACCCAGCACAACTGATGCAGATAAATACCGGTGCAGATTTTACCCTTGAGTGAAATCAAACTGACTACAAAGAGATGTTTTTCAAAAGTCACGATGGGCCGAGGCAAATGTTCCTGGGACACGCAGGACATCACTTGCACCGTCCCAGCACAGATGGGAGCAGCAGCATGTACCCCAAAAGGCACGGTGATGGAGAAACTAATAGGTAGGAAACACTTAGTCTGTGATTTTATTTATCCTCCTGGAATACATGCAGGGCTTCAGTTTTTGAGATGCTTAGCAGCACGTTAGCATGGGTAAACCAGCCGCTGGTGAGCAGGAACCTGCAGCCAGAGGGGTGTAGTGGCCATTAACTAACCTACATTTTTGTGAAGTGGACTACTTGTAGCAGCAGCATGGCTATCATTCCCCTCAGCTGGTTAAACCCTGCATTAACGTGCACTAGGCTGTATCTCCTTTTTGCAGAAGGGTAGAATGTCCTTTACCAGTGGGGCTGAGCCCTCATGCCTAGGCAGGAGGGGTACAGGCAGTGTGGGGGCACCATAGGCTGTGGCTGATGTTGAGAAACCAGCAACTGTGAGCACATCAAACTGCTACTTCTTCTGCTTTCCCCATGGTAAGTAATTGATTTCAAAGGGGTGGAGCCAGAGGAAAATAGTATAATGCTATGGCAGCCAGGCCTGCTCTGGGCTAAGATGGAGTGAGGGGCTTCTCAATTTTGGCTCTTTGGAAGAAAAATACACATATCACATAAGATCAAAATGACTGTGTTCTGGTCACAAAGAAATCAGGCTATTGCCTCCCTGGATGCAAGTTAGCAGCACTTCTCCTGCAGCTGCTGGAGAAATGAAGTCTGGGTGGCTCTTGATGTGAAAGCATCTCCTGTTTGAGGTCTTCCTCTGTGCCTCTGGCTCTAAGCTGTGCCTGCCCGCCATGGGCATGCCCATGCCTGCCCCTGCCCGGTGTTGTAGAGTCGTCTCTAAGGGAGCCAGGCCTCCATCACACACAAAGGTTTCGCAACGTAAGTCTTCTTGAATTGCACAAAGTGCTTTAAAGAGGATGGAAAAACCCCAGGTAAACCTCAAAAGTGAAGCAGAGACTGGGGCTTTCTGCAGCGGCAATTATTGTAAGGGAACCGCCTGTAAAGATTTTGCAGTTTTAAGTGTCGGGTGACATATTTTGTGCAGGCAATATTGTTAAGGTGTCAAACGTGCTGAAAGTTGACCAACAAAAGCACCTGGGTATTTCAAACATAAATAGACTGTGTCAAAATAGATACAGAGCAGATGGCCTGGCTCCCCGCACACCTTGCTGACCAGAATACACCAGCAGCACATACAGCCAAAATCTTGCTGTCTTCTGAGCCAATCATCTGCAAAGGCGAGGGTTATCCTCATGCTACCCTTTATCTGTTAGGCACTGACGCCCCTGCACACGCTAATTAGTACATCCTAGAGGGATAATGTACCCCGGGCTTGCTTGAACTTGTTACTACCCCAGCAAAGCAAATCACCTGTTCCAGAGCTCAGCCTCTCCAAAGGCAGATTGATTAAAAAACCTGTGAACTGAAATCTGATCAGTGGTGGAAAGAGCCCAAAACGCAGAGGGTTGGCTTTGCTAGCTACCTCACAGCACTGCCTGTAGCTGATAAACATGCAACGGAGCCTATTTCTCACTCTCGTTTTTACCTTGGACGCTAAGACCAAACGTTACCATTCTGCGGATTAACCGGGATGTAAGGCTTTTCATGCCTTCTTGTATGGTTCAACAGATGTGAAAGGGAATTATCACTTCAACATGATATCAAGACTTTATTTTTTTTTAGCTGATGGCAGATTACTAAGCCTGAATTCTTGTTTAATTTTAGTGTGTTAATTGATGGGATAATGAGCATTGATTATATGTGTTTTGGCTGCGTCATTGCAATTATAGGCTCTGTTTTATTCATGAGCCAGTCCTAAAGAATGCACTAGAGATCTAAGACAGCTTAAACCTCTCAGAAAAAGGCTCTGAATTATTTGAGTAATGACACTCTTAGATGGAAAATTAAAGGTTCTCTTTTCCCATGCTTTTTAAGATCATTAAAATCCAGGAACAGTAAGGTGGTGAACATCCTTATTCATTAGCCTTCAGTAATTTAGCTTCTACTAAATGAGGAAAACATTTTAATTCTCTAGGCCATCTGTTGCAGTCTCCTTTGCGTGTCCTGTTACATAAAGTCTCATCCTGGGCAGTTTTAACATCAGTATTGTATCTTTTCACTAGGAAGGATGAGCTGTCTGAGGTAGCTGAAGTCACTACCTATTAACAGGCCACCCTGGAATTAAACCAGCCACTTGGTCTTTTAGGTTGAAGTTATCCTGTCTAGACACCTCTAGGCAAAGGATCCACAGAAAGGAGACCATGCACAGAGACAGGCAGCGTGACAAGCTGTGTGTTTTCTAATAGCGATACCGATGCCAATAAATAACAAAGTTCATCGGAGCTCTTCCAGCCTCTCTAATGTGCGACTGCTCTGCCATATGGCTCCGTGCTGCTTTTGGAAGCCAGCAGCATCCATTCGAGAAGATACCAAAGCAGAGGCTCTGTGATAGATTCTGCTTTGCAAGCGGTTGGGAGGAAGAACATATCTCTTCTTTGCACTACACCAGGGGAATAAATATTAGCACAGGAGCATGCTCACCTGGGTCAGGAATTGGGAAAAGCTTGGTTTCCGACTCCTTCTGTAGGAGCAACTCACTTTATAGCTTGGGGCAAGTTACATTGGCCCACGTTAGAAAGGTTTCCTGCTAAAATGATAACATATATAGATATGGATTCCATATCTTATTCATTCCCAATGCAAAATTACATCCCTATAGATCTAAGAGGATCCAGGCTCCATTAATTTGGTTTGTTTCTGTCAAATTCTCACATAAAATAAAAGCCACCCCAGCAGTGCTGCCTTTCAGGGGCTGCTTCAGAGTAGTGATCACCAGCTCTGTGATCACCAGGTAGCACTTACATTATTGATAGGGCACGGATGCGAGCAGACTGCTTTAGCAGGGCAGAGCCTGAATTCACCTGTTTGCTATTACTCGAGTTGCTTAGAGATCACAAACACCCTGGCCCCAAGATGTGCGGCTGCAGAGCGAGTGTTCCCAGCACCAAGCAGTATTCAGTCAATCAGCCAGCTCCTGCTCCCACCAAAACCAGTCTTTCACCTGCAGCAGGAATGCCTAAGCAGTAAGTCATCACTGTGTTCTTTGCTTCTTTGGTGATCTGCCGTTTGTTTCGAAATTCATTATCTGGATGTGTTTGTCTCTATTGGCAAGCAATCTCTTCTCTGTTATTAGTTTCCAGCACTTTAGTAAAAGTAATCTGTCTTTAATTCTTAGCAGAAAGCAGGGGGGTGCTTTGCACAAGTATGAGTCCTGCTGGAAATAAAAGCTATGTGTCTACTCCAAACTGGGAGCCGTGGTGTTTGGAGGATGACAGACCCCTCTGTACTACTTCCCTGGGGATGGGCTTAAAACTGAGCAACTTCCTAAAGCTCTTTGTTCTGAAGAAATTACTTGAAGGATGTGTCAATGTTCCTCTTAAAATTATTTAATAATTTACCTTTAATAATGTACCTTTAATGACAACTCTGGGCTGCTTGCTTAGATGAAGAATTGGGAGCTGTGGGAGGTTGTGTCTTGCTTGTAAAGGCTGTTTTCCATCCACTGTGAAGGAAAGCCAGCCTGCCTTGGGAAGCCCTGCGTTCCTGTGGGATTAAATGAGTCAGAAATGGGCAAGCCCACTCATGGAGAAACTGTACATACACACAAATCACTAGACGATAACTGTGACTCTCTTCTTTCTCACTACCAGCATACCTATAGCCAAGCAGCTGGCATCAATCAAAGGTAAGGGGACCCATTTGTTGCCCCTTGAGGCTTAGGTCTTCTAAAGCTGCAGCCTGAGTGCAGCAAATCCTAGTGACAGCAGAGTTGCTGAGACTGTGCAGACCCTTGGCTGGTGCAAGATAAAGCTGTCTTGTGGGTCCCTGTTTGACATGCTCTGGCATTGACCTGTGTCTTCTCTTCTGCTCGCTTTTCCCTTAAAAATCATAGCCCCAGTCACCTGCAGTTCCTGATGGTAAATGAAGACTATGAGTGCACAATCTTTAAAATAATAGAATGGTTCAGGTTGGAAGGAATCTTAAATCATTGAGTTCCAACCCCCCTGCCATGGGCAGGGACACCTCCCACCAGACCAGGTTGCTCAAAGCCCCATCCAGCCTGGCCTTGAACACCTCCAGGGATGGGGCATCCACAGCTTCTCTGGGCAACCCATTCCAGTGCCTCACCACCCTCACAAATCAAGAGTTTTTTCCTGATATTTAATCTACATCTCCCCTCTTTCAGTTTAAACCATCACCCCTCATGCTCCACCCCATGATAAAGAGTCCCTCCCTGAAATGCAGCTCGGGAGTGGGGGGCATGAATACAGCCAAATATTCCAGCCAAAGTCCCAAGTATACTGTACTGCTGAAGCGTGGCACTGATGCTCAGACACAGACATCTATTTTCAACTAGGCTTCCCAGATGGGCCATGTTCTCCCTGGTACAGGATCCTGGGAGTTCAAATGCATCCAAAAGATGGCCAGTCTGGCCTGTCCCCATGGTGTGGCAGGTTCTTGCTGGGTGCCCAGAGTGGGTGCAAAGTAGATGGGTCTCACTCATCACCTTGTGTCATTGCTGCTGTGTGCCCCAGCTCCAACTGAAAGCTCCTTTTCTTTTTTTGGAGGGTTTGTTTCCATGGGACATGAGGCAGGTTGCTGGCCCACTCCAAATAAAATCTGGGCCAGGTCCTCTGTGGGTATAAATGGTTTCAGTCTCATTAACTTTAATGAAACTACACAGATTTACACCCACTCAGTGTGATTCTGACAGATTCCTTTCAATTATATCTGAAATGCCACTATTTCTCATAGGCTGATAACTTCTTTCTTTTCTTCTCTTTTCTTCACCCCCTAGCTCTAGGAAAAGGCTCAGACCTTGAAAAAGCTTTTGCTACCGTGGCTTTGGTGTACAACAACTCTGCTGACCCTGAGGGCAAGCTCAGCAAAGCTGAAACCAAAACTCTGCTGCAAACCCAGTTTGGGGGTTTCATACGGGTGAGGGGGTTTGGGCGAGCAGGTGGCACTGGGTGCTTTGGGTGCAGAAATGACACCTCGTCTCTGTCCTGCAGCTGGGCAAGCATCAGCCCACGGGGTAATTCCGGGTGGCTTCAGTGATTTGGTATGAGTCTTCAGAGAATTGAGCTACTTTCTGTTGAGCCTGTGTCTAACACAGGGCTAAAGGGAGGTGGGGAGCAGCAATAAGACGCTGCTGACGTGCCTGCTTGCATTTTTGTTGACAAAGTAGGATATTGGTAAAAAAAAAAAAAGCCCCAAATTCATGACCCAGTACCAGGAAAGCCAGCCCCGTGCCACAGAGATGCGTGCACTGTGGTCACTGGTGGGCCCACTGGGAGAAAGGGAAGGGAAAGCACCCCTCCATTGTCACCTACCTGGGTGTTGGTGGCAGCCAGGTGTGTTGAAAACCAGCTATATTGGCACTTGTGGCTGTAAACTTCTTACAGGTACTCTTTTCCCTTGCCAAATAAATTCTAAGGAAAAAAAAGCTTTATTAATGGTAGAAAAAAAACACCTAGGGCTAGTAAAAAGAGCTCAACTAAGTAAATAAAAGAGATGTTTAGGAGTAAAAGTGTTCTTGATGATACCTTTGCTTCTGAGAATAAAAAAAAAAAAATTCAATTGGTTGGGGAGGGGGACAACTTAGCAAATTAGAAACTAGGTACCTTATAGAAAAGGACTTGAAAATATCAGTAGCCAATCAAATTTGGAATCATGAGATGTTTTGAAAATTATACAGCTAAAAAAAATATCCTATAACTGCTTTTTTTAAATAAGGAAACATGAATAACAGATATGATACTTAATTTTAATAATCCCCTCTATTCCAAGAGTAGTGCCCAACAAGACAGAGAATAGCAAATACTGAAGTTATGTGTGTAAAATCAACAGTTTCTGAGACTTTCACACTACATATTTGAGGACCTGTCTTGATGTCAGGAGGGTTGGTTGGTTGGTTGTTTCCTCTGGTTTTATCAAGACATGGGGCTCCATCTTTTTTCCATCAGTTACAAGCTACATAATCATTGCTGCCAGATTTTCAATCATGACTATATGTCTTAAAAGACGTATTCTGGATTCAAGTGGAAACTCTGGGAATTGGTGGTTCTCCTGTCTGATTGCAGTAATATTTCTGTTTGAGCTTCTTGAGACACCTTTAGAAAAAACTCCTATGAATGTGGACATGAAAAGATGAATGGGAAGAGAGAAAAATACATTAACTTTTACAGAGGTGTCTTTCCTCTTTTTTTCTTTTTTTTTCTTTCTTTTTTTTTTCAATCAAAATGAAACTTAATGCTTAATATTTTATTTCATTTAAAATTTTCTATAGGGCCAAGAAAACAAACCAAAATACCAGGAAATAATTTCTGCGCTGGATGAGGATTTGGAGAACAAAATTGACTTTGAAGATTTCATGATCTTGTTAGTCAGTCTCACTCTATTGTCTGACCTGCTGCAGGAGATCAAAAATGTGAAAACCACAAAATGATCAGTGTTTTAAAAGAAGAAATGAGTTGGCACTTGAGAAAGAAAGTAGGAGTGAACCGCGCATGGAGATAACATGGACTGTCTGGATACCTTGTGCTGGTCCCTTTTAAATGGAATAAAATCTTGACCGAACCTGGCTGAACTCACTCCCCTGTAGAAATGGTCTGTGGACTGAAATGTTGGTACTCAGGGCTTTGTGAGGGCGTGCTGACTGTCTTGCGGTGGGTCCCGAGGCCACACCACCAGTTAGCCCCTGGGTGCAGCCCTCACCCCAGCTTAATACCAGGGAAAGGCAGCCCGTCCTCTCCCAGACCTCTCCATTGTCTCCCGCACCACCGCGGCGAGAGGACGGGGAGACCACTGCGAAAATGTGCAGCCCCATCTCCCTTTGGGGCAGCAGCATGCATGGTACAGCCAGTCAGCTCCCCAGGGCTCTCTCCCAGTTACCCCCGGGTGCCACAGCTCTGAGCAGAGCGATACCAGTGACGGGTTTCACAACTGGCAGCGACCGCAAAATCTGTTGCAGCCTTCAGTAAACATTGACTTTAGTCTGTGTGGTTCTGACCCACAGCCAACCTGAAACTCTCCTGAAAGGAGAGTTTGTTTATTTTCATTTCCTCCTCCAGATGACCTATTCATCCAGTGGTCGCTATGGAAGAAATTTCAAGTCCAGCATTTGCGATCCCTCTCTGGCAGTGCTGTGCTCCTGTGAAAAGAGGGCTGATAGTTAACCATGTCAGTTAGCTGAGCCTAACTGTTGTTTTGTGGAACTGTGAAGAAGAGAAGCCAGATAAGCTCAGAACTGGCCCAGGCTAGGGGTTGTGGGGAAGAAGGATGGCCAATAAAGTGTGTGTGTTGGAGCTGGGTGATATTGGCTACCCTGCCATGGGCAGGGCCAGAGCCTCAGTATAAAGTGCTCTTCTTCCTAATCTTTGTTTTTATTCCTACCTATGAGGTCCTGGCTCAGAGATGATGTTTATCCCATTGTGACATCCTGTTGAGGCACAAAAAGCAGTTTCGTGCCTCAGGAACAGAATGTCCTCTGTAAGAATTTAACAAGCCTCTACTGAGACCGTTGAGTGAGCCAGCAAAACATTGCAACCCGTTTGATTTTCTCCTCTTCCTTGTCTGGAAAGGAAAAGACAAGAATGATTTAGCTTTGGTGCATAATTTTTTAAACAGGAAGGGATCAAAACCTTTGGTGTTAAAAGAGGGAAATTAATGCCAGCTGAGTAACAAGATTTAGCTCCTCAACATAAAAAGGGTCTTAGTGTTTCCAAAAGCTAAGAGGATGTTTTGTGATGGATTTTGGTGCAAAGACAGCTTGCAGCAGGAAGCCAGCAGCCAGTTGTTTTGAGAGGGAAGGTCTGTGTCTTTGTGCAGCATGGGATGGAGTTGAGAGAAGAAACACAAATTAATGCAGTGGGTTTTGAAATGAAAATCAGCAGGTAAGGTGCTGCTCCATGGGGTTTGAACCTCAGCCAGGAGTTAAACTGGCAGTCTCATCCATGTGGGTATCACAGCTTCGTATTGAAGTCCCTAGTGTTGCTCAGTCTTTTCCCCCACCCCCTTGGTTTTTGGCCAGGTAGGGAATATCTGTGAAAGCTTAAAAAATCAGCTGATGCTCCTTTTCTGGGGTAGAAAAATGTATTGAATGAGAGAATCCCTAGAAGGCTTTCCCATTATTAAAGTAAAGAAAAACATGGCACAGCCCTGAAAAGCTTGTTTGGGAGCCACTGGTGACTCTGAAAAATAAATTTCCTAATATCACTCTTACAACACAAAGCTGAAAGGAACAATATTGTGAAGCCAATTAGGAAAGAGTTCTTTGAAATCGCTAAGGCCCTAACACAGTTTCTGTTATTGCTGAAATGTTTCTTAATCTTGCTTGGCTTGGATTAATGACCTAAGAGCCTTTTATCAGATCAATTCACTTTGTCATCTCATCGTATGCAAACTCTTTTTATTCTAATGCAATGTGTTGTGAGCCAGCCTCCCTGGCTTTGATCAAAAGCTTGTGATAAGCACACTAAAACTCCAAATTAAGAAGCAATTGCTGAACAACTCAGTAGCAAAGTTATTCGAGTGGTAGGGAAGGAATCAGAGGCACAGAACAAACCAAGTGCCTCTGTGTGTAGCAGAGCTGGAACTGGATGCCAGTCCACACTGGGCTTCTCACACAGAAGACCACGGCTTTCCATGAGGTACCATGCAGGTTTCAGCAGGAGTTTCTAAAAAAAGTAAATGGGATGTTGAAGCTTGATCTGCATCAGTCCTTGAAAGTCCCTCCTGATGCTCAAAAGCAGAAGGACACACTTGGAAGAGCCCCAGCATCTTCTTATAGTCAGGAGTAGGCACGAGTTTACAGCTTGGCTGTGGAAGATGCTCTTTTATTAGCTCAGACTATTTGTGGCTGCTCTGAGCGCTCTCAGCTAACGGCTTTGAAGCTGATCTGGCGTAGACAGCATGTCTGGCTGCATCCTTGGGGAGCTGGCTAAAAGCTTGCTTAAAAGGCTACTGTTGTGCTTTATTTTGTTCCTAGCTTGCTCCTATTGGAAGCGACGGGAGTTCATCATCGATTTCTCATAGCAGAGCCCACGCAAGTGCTAAGGAGTTGAACAGGCAGCTAAATTGTTGAAATCTGCAGGCTCCTCTGCCTCAACAAGTGTGAACATCATATCAATATCTGATAGCCCCTAGATGTGAAGGCAGCAGGAAGAGCAGCTAGTCAAAACCTGACCCCTGTGGGCGTGGGTTTGGGCTGGGATTTGGGCAGTTACCCTGTCCAAGTGTGAACTCTGGGAGGCTCTACAGACTTTGGATCTGAGTTTAAACTTCTGTTCTGCGAAGTCTGAGTCATCTTTGCAGTTATGTGAGCTTTCAAATGACTGCCAGAGGAGAAGTGGGGGTCAGGGAGAGCTTCAACCTTAGATCTCCAGCTTCCACTTCCAAAAATCAGCTCAGGAAGGCAGATTCATTCTCGTACTTTAATTAGCGCATCTACAGCTTCTCTCCATGACTTTCTACTTCATATCTGGCCTTAACTCTGCGGCCTGCCGGTCTTGAAAGGTTTTGAAAATCTGGCTTTAGTTTAATCTCTGAGATTCTTTCCCAAATCACAGGGGAGCACTCCCATCCAGCCCACTGACCTTCAGGGGATGAGTCACAGCAGAGTTTTGCACATCAAGCTTTCTGTCAGGAGCCTGGGGCCACACGTGCTGTGTGTGCAATTTTGCATAAATCTTTCAGGAAAGATAAATACGCTCCCCAACTGTCTCGCTGTCATTGTACCTCCAGTAAGCCCTCCCGTCTGGGGCACCAGAGCCTGGGTGCTGAGGAAAGCTTGCAGTCTGGGAGACATATTGTCTGTCTCCTCTTCCCTCAAAGTAAGTGTTGTGTTATTTTTTCACATAAAAATAAACTTGCCTTGGTTGCACACGCTTCGCAAGTGTGTGTGTGAGGTACATTCCCCACTTCAGTACTTCCTGGGAAAGGACTCTTTATCAGGGAATGTAGTGATAGGATGAGGGGTAATGGTTTTAAATTGAAAGAGGGGAGATTTAGATTAGATACTAAAAAGAAATTCTTTACTGTGAGAATGGTGAGGCACTAGAACAGGTGTCCAGAGAAGCTGTGGCTGCCCCATCCCCAGAGGCGTTCAAGGCCAGGCTGGACGGGGCTTTGAGTAATCTGCTTTATTGGGAGGTGTCCCTGCCCATGGCAAGGGGTATGGAATTCAATGATCTTTAATGTCCCTTCCAACTCTAACCGTTTTATGATTCCGTGTGTCATGGCCCACAAAAGCATCTTGGCAGCTGCTTACTACATCCACTCCAGTGGTCATCACAGCAGGTCACTTTGCAGAGAGAGGTAGAGGTTTGCATCATAGCCCACTGAGTTAAACTGCAGCTACATGGTAGGAAAACCTTCTTCAGGAGTGTTGGAATGACTCAGAAAGATGTTGCGTGGTACATCCCCTTAGGAGCTCACTACAGAGCAGATGAAAAGCTTTGTCCCAGAATTATGTTCTCTCCAAAGTGTGATAGTTTGTGAGCCACAAAGGAGCACTCAGAAATGCCTCCTGGAAAAAATAAAATCTCTTTGTTTCAAGCTCAGTCAGAGAAGCTAGGTAAAGAGATGGTGCTTTTATGGCTTTCTGAACTGACAGCTTTTAATTCCTGCATTGACTTTTACTGCCTTCAGTGGTTTACAAGGCTTCCAGTGAAGCTGTGTCTTCTCTCCTCACTTTGTTCATCTGCTGTTCCCTCATCCTACAAGTGTTTATGACCCTAGT
The DNA here is from genome assembly GCA_013400375.1 of Thinocorus orbignyianus. Taxonomy (NCBI): domain Eukaryota; kingdom Metazoa; phylum Chordata; class Aves; order Ciconiiformes; family Thinocoridae; genus Thinocorus; species Thinocorus orbignyianus. The sequence continues at coordinate 986,788 of VXBW01002134.1, forward strand.
TCTGAGTGCTCCTCCAGCAAAGGTAAACAGCAAACGATGTTCAGCAGCCAGATATATGAGGGTGTCTCTCTAATCCCCAACCACACAAAACAGCCATTCCACATAGATTCAGAGCCACAGGACTTATCTTTTATTCATTGTTATTGTAGGAGTGAGTTTATGTTATGCACAGCCATAACAAGAGTCTATCCCACCATCCAGCACATAAAGAGGAAGAGAAGCCGTGATCCCCTAAAATGAACATATAGAAATTAATGAGATTGGCCCCAGCCCAGCACCAGATGTCTGTAGCAGAAGCTGATTGTGCATATCTGGTGTAGTGCTTGGTCATCAGTCCTCCCATTCAAAGTCCCCATGCAGGCCCAGTTGGAAAGGATGCCCTGTGCAGAGAATCACGGGTGGTGCTTGGTTCCTCCAGGCCAAAACACAAACCGAGTTTTACAGGGAATAAGCATGTAATAGCTTGCCAAAGAGTCCTTGAATCTTGAACAGGACCTGAAGTACCTAGGGCCCCTGGGCAAGCAGGGACCTCTGCTGCCTGAGCTGGCCCCTGAGCAATGGCTCCTCATGCTACGGCAGCACAAGCTGCAGCCCCTTGCAGGGACAGGTGGCACCTTCACATTTCTGACAACCATGGCACAACCCCTGGAGCCAATTTGCCCTTGTGATTTCTTCTTTGTTTCACTCCCCTTGCCATGATCCAGCTTTCTCGGTTGCTGTCTGCTGGATCTTGATGTCTAGAAACAAACCACAGCACATGCTTATGTGAAGCTGCAGCTCAAATCAATGAGAGGCCAGGACCTCTCAGGCAGAGGGAAGAAGCTCCTCCAGTAGGCATGTTTCTAACCTTCCAGTTAAAGCAGCAGTCCAAACAGATGCAGAAGTTCATCAGTGGGGAACAACAAGTCCCTGCTTGTCCTGAGATGATCAATAAACGACGTACAGGATACCAGGAGCTCTTCCACCCTTGCAACCTCCTGCACACAGCAGTTAGTTGGCCTCTAGACACGCTAGCATCACCGGAGCAAAGAACAAGCATCACAGTAAACAATCTTTGGTGAAAGTTTTGCCTTGCCACATGCGATTACTGTGTGGCTCGTTAAGTATTAGCCAATATTGCAAAACAAAACCTGAGGTCTCTGGAAAGGCAGCTAAAGCTAGGACAACTCTTTGTCTGGATAAATTGATGTATGCTAGGTCTCTGTTTACGTCTGAAAAACAAAGCTGGCTAGTTCTGGAAAGGGTCCGAATATTTTTATGATGGGGACAAGTAGAAAGACCTACAACCCAATCCTGAGACCTTTCCTTTTCTTCCAACAGTGGCCCAGAGAGCCCTCCCACCATTGATTTCCTTCCTTTTCCCAGGGATGTGAGATTGGTTTAATTTGACACCTGGGGCTGTTGGAGGAAGCCTGCATACAACTGCTGATCCATCTCCCATATCCGCTGGTGGATTTTTCTTGATATGGTTGTTCTGCCTCCATCCCCACATTATGCTCTTCTGGAGTTTGTTTGGAGACAACATGCGCTAGTAGAGACATCCAGGTTATGTGGCAGAGTTTGCTTCTCTAAAGCTGGCAGGGGCAAAAACCCATTGGGACCAGAACACCAGGAGGTAAACATCCTTTTTCTTTGGGCACTGTAACTAATGTCACAGTTTCCCTGGGTTTACACCCCACTATGTGGATTTTACAGGGTTTTACCTAATTAATTAATGAAAACAAATTGCAAAATTACCTTCTTGTTAAACTGATCTTACTATGGAAATAAGGCTGATTACTTCCCTGACAAACTTTAATTAAGCAGCTACAACAAACTGTAATAAAGAGCACAAATTAAAACCAGATCATACTAGACATGTCTTTGTCAAATGCTGTGTTAATACCGGGCAACATGCACAGTGATTAAATTATATGGAAAAGCTCTTTTTCTCTTCTAGTAAAAGTCTATCCTATTCCTAGGGGAAGAAGAGTTTATATAAAAACATCACATTAATAACCAACACATCAGTGAGTGTTTATCAGCAGTTTCTTTCTAACAGCAGCTCTTAACTTGCATGTTCTGCAAGACTCAGCCATTACAACGTTTTTTATCTCTTCTCTAAATTTATGCTTGTAGTACACATGACCCAAGGTTATTGCAAAGCCTCCAAGAAAAAGGAAAGCCTTATTACCTGCACATGTACTCCTCAAATTGTCTTTCCTCTTCTGGCTTTTTAGTGCTTGCATTCAGCTCAGCTGAAAACAGAACACAATTTGAGAGTAATTTGCATAAGAATTGTAAGCAGAGGCCCACACAAATTAGGCATTAATTAATGAGCACCTAAAGCCTTCTGCTGAATACATCCTGAGGTGAAGTAGCGCTGGGAGTGCTCAAGTGCACACGAGGGAAAGAGTAAGCATATCAAATAAAAGAGCAATGCTTAGTTCTTCTCCACTATTTATTCTAGCCTTTGGGACCATAGGCAAGCTGCAGATTTTTTACCCCTGTTAGAGGATGATGAGGGCTGCCCTTGTAGCAGAGCTGGGTTAAAAAGAAGGCTTTTCCACACACATCTGAATTCATCCAGCAAACCCCAGGATATGTCAAGCGTGGGATGCTGAGCTCTAGTTAAGGAGCAGTGGTGCTGCAGAGCTCCCTGGGGAAGGAGAGGCTGCTTGGGCAGCAGGTGGGGACAAAGCAGGGCTGGGGGTTCTGGGGTGGGTATTTGGGGCCTGGGAGGTGGGTGACATGCTGGGTGGGTGTCCCAGGACAGGCAAGCGGAGTCTCAGAGATGTGGTGAAGGAGGCAGGTCTTTGCTGCTGGTTGCAGGGTGTGGAAGTAAACACACCGCTGATAAAATACAAGAGTTTGGACTTGAAGGAAGCCTAAGCTTGAGTCTGGAGACTTTTGAAATCTGAAGTCACTGTTTTTCTTACGCTGTTGGATTCATACATCTAATAGGGTGGAAAAGGTCTGCTAAGGAGATAGGTCATGCCTGCTGTCTCCCAGAGCCTTCAAAAGAGAATATTTTGATTCTGATTCTCTCCTTTTTCCTTTTTTTCCTAGCCTAGAAAAAATGTTTAGCAGCTCTTACTTAGGTATTTAACTGGGAGTGTTCAGCTGCTGTGTGTTTCAAATCAGCTCTGAAATTCTGCTAAATGGAAAATGTTCCTCTTCTGCAGAGCCCTTAGGAGAAAGTTGGGGTGCTGGACTTCCCAGGCTAAGCAGATGGGAGAGCTGTTTCGTACTGTCTCACAGGTATGTAAAGTGTCTCCTTGCATCAGAGGTTTATTAATATACAGGAAAACAAACAGTGGTATTAATCAGAGAGTTTCTTGGTGTCCTTGATCTAACTCGGTTGTGAAGCTGTTTTGAGCACCAAGTTTGCATCCCAGCAGTTTTAGGAAGGTCCAGTCTGCCCTTGCTGCTTCTTTTTGTAAGCACTGAGAGCTTAGGAAAGGCAGGATCGTTCCCTTGAGCTGGAAGCCACGTGAGCCCTCTGCATGTGCTCCTGCAACCAATTGACAATTATGTCATAGCAAGATTCTTGGCTAAATGTATGCATCCTAATGAGTACTGTGAGCTAGCGGGGGCCAATAGGTACTTTAAGATCGATTGAAGTGCCCTATAAGTTTGTTAAAATAATAGACTAGAGCTTGAACAATTACCCAATAAACAAATGAACTGAAACTTAGTTTTTAAGCTCCATGGTACTAATTGCTGCAAGATCTCAGGTCTCTGTAATGTCTCATAAAAACAGATGCTGCATGGCTGGGATGGAAAGTGGCTGATACCAGCTATGCTGCATCCCTGGGGAGAACAGGAGGGTTTGGCTTCTGGGACTGTAGTGAAACCCAGGTTCAGGCTCTGACACTTGACTTGCCCTGAAGGAATGCTTTTTAGCTCTCTGCTAAGGTGATTCTGCTGTCATTGCCCCATGGAGCCCTGCACGCTGCTGTGTTGCATTTGGTATTGCTAATTGCTTCCCTCCACGTCTGCCCTGTGAGAGTGGCTGGTGCTGGGAACCCAGGGAAAGACCATAGAAAAGTGGAAGGCCGTTAGCTGTTATGTATTTGTGGGTGCGTATGTATAAAAAAATGTGTTCAAAGTAATTTGTGTTATGTGTACACAGGCTATAGTATGTGTAATATGTGTGATACATAGCTGTTAATATCTAAGCCATGTATCAAAAATCTCTGTGCCTATGCATATATAGAATCTTTTCCAGTTTTCACTATCCTGACTTACCTCAACTACAAACTGTCTCTTGCTTCCACATTACTTTCCTGGCTGTTTCTTTCCTGTACAGTGAGCTGTACAAATCCCTGGGTACCTCACTGCTTTGTGGAAAAACTGGGGCTTATTCCTACCCTTGTGGGTTCTGGGTTATTTATCCCTCTAGTTATTAATGCATTAAAGGATCCTCTCATTCTGTGACATCCTAGCAGCTTTAAGTGCCTTGGAGAGGGGCTTTGTTAAAAGCCCTGTGGTATTAAAATGCTGCTAAATGGAGTAGGCAATCACTGCTGGTCACTGCTCCTCTCTCATGCTGGTGTGATGTGCTGCCCCAGTCCTTCCCTGCTGCTGATGCTGCTCTTGACAAAGCTTTCACCCTGTTTGCCAGGCACTGAAGCTAGCAGGTCCCCATACCCCACCCCTATCCCAGGGCTCTCTTTCAAAACCCAGTACCACACTTGTCATTTCTCACGTCTCTGATATTGACATCAAGGAGAGAGGGGTTTTCCACCAGAGGCAGTTGTGGCTAATGTGTGGCTGGAGAGCTTAAAAACAAAATTACTTTTTTTCTTGTGTGATGAAGTGGAGACTAATTCATTGGCAGTAAAAGTATAAATAGTACAGAGTCAGCCTTTCTTGTAGCTTAATGTCTCTCTTCTCCCTTTCCCTGCCAATGAGCATCCAAAAGGTGCCAAGAATTTCACGAAGAATTGGCTTTTTCCTGGCATGGGCCACTTTTTTTTTTTTTTTCTTTAATCTGATTGTTTAGAAACTCCTTCACTTGAATATAGCTCATTAGTTTATAGGGAGATGATGGAGGAAAGGGGATCGTGACTATAGCAGAAACTTGCTGTTTCGTCTGTAACACGCTGCTGTGTTGTAACTGCATCTCGCTAAAGGTAATTACCACAGAAAAGCCATCATTTTTTCCTCAAGAGACCCTACTTTTCACAGGTGTGCGTGGTGGGAGCCAAATACCAGGTCCCATATGGTATGTGCTCAAGTGAGCTCTTAGACAGTGCTCCAAAACGATGTGTCTCAATTATTCATTAGTTAATGGTTCCTTGAGGGATGTAAGGAAGGCTGGGACTTGGGAACCTGTCTAGAAATGCCAGACCAGAACCTCAAGTGGTTTATATTACTTACAGTAACAGGGGTCCTGGCGATGTTCTCTGTGTGAATCTGGTTTCAAGGAGGGACATAACCCTAAAAGCTCCCCTATGGTGAATGGACTGGTTCAAGGAGTAGCCAATACATCCCAAGCCAGAGGAGGCCCAAACCTGTGTATGGGGTGAGGAAAGGTGAGCAGCAATGTCATGGGAAACAACCTTTCTGGGGCTACAATGCTGCTGGTGGAGCTCTAGGAGATAGACTGTTGATGAACGGTTGCTGTCCTGGAGTAACTGGAGTTAATAACACGCTGAGATGTATAGCACAATACCGCGTGCTTTCCTTAAATGTGTATTAGCCCAGTCAAGTCCCAGCTCCCAGTGCTTGCTTGTGTTAATAGTGTTAATAGCCACAAAACTGCCCTCAAACTTGTCTTTTGGGACAAATATCCTACATTGAGTGTATCATCATACCTCTGTTCACCTCCACACTGAGCCCTCACCTTCCACACTTCAGGATGTACAAGACCAGTTCCTGGTTAGCTTTACTCATTGTGCCAAGGGAACCTTCCTGATTTCACTCCCCAACCATGGCTTTGGCCCAGGGACTCTGCCCTGTGCCACAGGATGTGGGCACTGTTGGCCAAAATATCAGAAAAACAAGTGCATGCAATATTGAACAACATTTTCTTCCCAACAAGATATCACTGCTTTACTGCAGGGCTCTTAATTTGATGAATTAATGTAAGACATGCTAATGTACCAGCAAAGACAGCAGGCAAAGATCTGTCTGCTGATCCCAGACACAACAGTTCTCAACTTCTCTGCTGAGCATGGTGTGCGCTGATGCCACTAAAAGTTGCCATAAAGATAACAACAGTGTCTGTTATCAGAGGAAGAAGATTCATACCACTTTTCATTTCCCTTCTCCCTCTGTGACAGGACTGAGCAAATGACTTTGAGACAGGAGCAGGCTGGTGGGGATCTGCTCCCAAGTGCATAGGACTGAGGTGCCTCCACACTAGCAAATGCAGCCTGAGACTCCAGCACAGGTCCCTGGCTCTCTGCAAGGGTCTTTTGTTCCTGAAGAGGTCACAAGGGTGGTTTTGCGTGTCTGTATCTCAGAGCAATACAGGCTTTGCTTTACAGTGTATTTTATTAGAGGTGTAGCTAAAAAATGTTCAGAGCATCTCAGACTCCACCACAGAGCCAACGTTAGGCCAGAGGTGATGGATGCAGAGCTATTTCACTCCAACTATACATATTTTATTATTTTTTTTTATTGGATGTTATCAGTGCATTATCAGCCCTGGAGCGGTGACAGGTTTCTTCTAAAGGTGTGGAGAGTGAACCCCATCCTGGAGCCTGCTGCATGTAGTGATCCTCCAGCATGGGTTGCCCAAAAAGTGCATTTCCTCTACTGCAAGAGCTCTGGCCCTGCAGCAAGCAGCTGGGACTCACCAGTGGTGGAGCTTGAGGAAAGAAGCTCCCAGCTCTCACATTTGCAGCTCAGCCTCAGGGAAAGATCTAGATTTGAAGACAAGTCGGGGAACCCCATGCTCTTCTTAATGGGCTTGGAAGAGGGCAGGTTAAAGTGCCTGGAGAGAGATGCTACCTTGGTGCTGAAGTATTTGAATAAGAAGCTCATTGGCTCGGGTCTGTTGCTGGGATAAAGGAAAACTCTTACTGTGTTTCTAGAAGTAGCTCTCCTGTCCTCACTTTGCACGGTGACGTGTTGGTACTTTCACAGTGCACAACAACACTCAGGGCTCACATATTGAGAAGTGACTTTACAACTTTGTTGTCTGCTTGAACTTGCCCCCAGCAGGTTCTCAAATGATGCATATTGAATTGGAGCCACCTCGAGATGCCTGTGCCTAGAGAGAGACCTCCAACCAGAGAGGATGGGATTGCTCTGTTGCTATTTTGAAAGATAAATGACCTGACTGCGAGTGGCTGTCTGCTCATGCAAGGAGCATTTAGTCATTTGGCATAAAGCAGACTATCTAAACCATTAAGGTGTGTGGGCTTTGCAAGTGCATAAAAAAGATACAAATTAGGGATTCTGGGTGGCTGCTCGCCCCTTGTGTGCAGTGCTTCAAGTGATTACTGTTCTTCTCTTTGTCTAATCAAAGATCCTCAGCTCAGAGCAGGTTTCTAATTTAAACACTTGAGTATAACATATCTCACTAAATTAAATAACCTTTACCCAGACAAATCATCGCAGAAATCTGTGCCTCATGCGCAACAGATTCTACCCCCACCTTATATATGACTTTTTTTTTTTCTTGTCTCTGTAATACATCATTTTCTAAAGGGTAAATGATTTCTAATTATTCTAAATTATTTCTGTTGCAAATCCTGTCCCAAAGGAGCTCCAGGCAGGTTGCTCAAATGGGAGGTGTCCCTGCCCATGGCAGAGGGGCTGGAACTCAATGATCTTTAAGGTCCCTTCCAACTCTAACTATCCTATGACTCTAATATAAGCACGAATAATCTAAGCTTTGCACTATTGTATCTTCAAATAACTCATTTTAAGACATCGACTAGAAAAATGCAGAAAACACCCTGTAAATTTAGACATAATGCCTTGGTGTACAGGGTCTCGGGCTCCTCAGGCTAAAACTGGAGCTCCTTTGGGACAGGATTTGCAGCAGGACAGCTTCACTGAAACCTCTCAAACCCTGGTATGTCTTCCAGCTTCTGTCTGTATTGCAATACTGGAGTAGCTGACTGAATAAAATTTGCATGCAAATATTATAGTGCTGCCCCATGAAGGAGCCCTCCCTGTTTAAACACAACTTTATGTAAAAAATTTGGCAAGTGAAGGCAGTAGGTGGTCATTGCCACCGGGAGCACCTTTAGAGACTTAAGTGGTCCTACGCCACTGCTGGACCTCGGCTTTTGGCAGTGCCATCTGCAGGGCTGAACATGGATTTTTAGCCTGTCTGAGGAAGGAGCTATGTTACAGCTGGCTCTGTTCCCATTTGGAAGTGACTTTGGTTCTGTATATAGTAACAGAAAGATATCTAAGGCCCAGGAAAACCTATAAATACTAGCTCCTGTACCTGACCCAGTGGAAGAGACAGTGTGCCATGCTTGATAAATGGTGCCACCTGGCAACGTACATCCCGGGGGTGAGGGATGCAAACAGAGCATCTTCATAAGTAGAGGGAGACACTAAATGTGGCTGCATGTGTGCTGGGGCAGAAGATTGCCTTTGCCTCCACAGTGGATGAAATGAATTAACTTAGAGCCTGACATATGCATGTGCTTGGGCTCTAACTCCCAAAAAGGGTGGATTCATAAGGTTTCTTTTTCCCCCTGCTGGAGGCAAAGACATCTCAATCCCAGCAGCTGCCACGCTCAGAGGAATACATTAAAGCACAGCTGATGCAAGTTGGCTCAATTTGCTGAGCCGGGAGCTGTGGTCACTTGACAGAAGCTTGAGGTGTTCTGAGCATCCCTGGGAATGGGTGTGGGGAGCAGGCCACAGGCACTGCATTCCTTTTCAAATAAGCTGTTTCCACTGAATCAGAGCTAGATGTGTGTGCACAAGCATTCAGAGTTACAAACACAGGGTTTTGGCTCAAGCTTGAAGCAATGCAGATATACCTCTGTGATGCCTTGATTCTGTCCATGTCTTGACATTTGCTGCAACCGGGAGATAGATTTTTATAGGTGAAGGTTTTCGGTTAACTAGATTATCCTAAAAGGACAGTGAAGCAGATCTTCATGTGCATGAAAATATTCAAATATATGGCTTTAAAATATCTGTGAAGTTGTAGTTTAAAAGGGATTCTTGGACTGGGGTTATGGCAGATGGGACCTTCTGGGACCCTGTGTGGAAGGGGTCAGCCCTGTGCTTTGCTCGTCGAGTTTCTCTCATTGCCTTTTCTGAATCAGTTCTGGCTTTTATGGAGCTCAGATCCTCTACCTTGAGCTCTACCTTGGGAAGAGGCACATCATCTGCTCTTCTCGGTTGTATTTTTTTTTTTTTTGCCAGATTTCCCTCTACAGAGTGGTGCTGTCTCACCAGTCCTGCCAGGCACAGAGGTGGTGGTTGAGCAAAACCTCTCTGTGCCTGCCCAGCTTTGCTGTGGGTAAAACCCTGCGAGCAGCTAGGAGCTCAAGCTAGGCTTTCCTTCTGGCATAATGGAAGAGTTTGAGGGCATCTGTGTTAAGAAACACCCATATTTTATGTGGAGTTCACCACAGACCAGGGCCAGTGTGGTTTTATCTACAGTTTGGTAATTTTTCCATCAGTTATCTTACCCAGGCATGCACAAATCCTGAGGGAGAGTCTCTAGCATGTGCAAGCCTTGGCCCCTGGCAAGGAGCAGGATCATTACAGAAGCACCAGGGTGTCAAGAAGTGCCATCCATCAGTAAGGTGGCAGCAGCAATCGATGTGGAGCTGACACAGGCAGGTGATGAGCTGAAAATTGGATCTCCTTCTCCATAAGCAGTTCACTTACAAAGCATTTTCAGGTTTGTTTTGTCTGGGTGTGTAGTTTTTGTTTTTATTTGTTGGTTTTATTTCGTTTTTTTTTTTTTTTTTTGTCAAAGTGATCAACAACTCATCTCTTCTGGATGTGTATTCATCAGGCTGGAATTGTTCCTGCCTTCTGGTCTTGATCTAAACCATGCACTAATGAATGAGAGAAATATTTTTAAGGACAAGAGGATGGTGGATGCCATATTTCTGGTGTAAATGTTGAATTTACATGTGCTAAAACTCATGGAAATTTTGTGAGGATCTCTCGGAAATGCCAATCTTTCCTTGGCATGTGAATAATCCTTAATAGTGAATAAAGCTGTTGATGTCCTAAAACAAATGTGAAGCAATAGTTTGCCAAACGAGCAGATGCTGTGTTGCATCCCATTGTATGCTTAAAACTCCCAGAAACGGCTTCTCAGCAAAAATTTTGCTTTTCCACCAAGTGATACTTCCCACAGTTGTTTCCTTCTGCAAACTTCAAGCTCCTCAGTAAAAAGCAGAAAGTCCTAGAAATAAGATGATACTTTATGGCTGTGAAATTAAAATGTTCTGGCATCTTTTTTTATTTTTTTTTTTCAAAGGAGAAAACAATTTTTCTTTAGTGTCCTTTAATCACTAAATATATTTCAATTGAAACTTTGATTTCTTGTAATTTTTCCATCACTCTTTCCACTCCACCCCCACTCCCAAAGTTATTGTAGGAGATACCTATGTTTTAGTGCAAAATTACCCTGGGAGAAACTCCACTTGGTCATTCCTTTTCTTGTTGCCTGGGATCAGAAGGTGACACCCCTCCAGGTGTGTTGTGTAGTAACAGATCAACCTTGGTACCCTGCTGGCAATGCCAAAGTCTTCCCTGGGAGCCCAGTCATGGTTTAACCTTGGAACCTGCCATCTTCTCTGTGGATCTCCAGCACTGCCACCGCTGGTGTAAGCAGTTGTAGAGGTGTAATCTGCATTGCTCACAGTGGCAACCAGGGGCTGCTGTTCTGGCATGGCAATGCTTTATTTTCACTTAGCAATGGCATAAAAAAAAAAAAAAAATTTAAAAAAAATCTCCCGTGGCAGCTGTTCACCTGGGCAAAGTAACATCAAAAGGATAATAACTACATGTTTTTGCGCTAGCTAATATTGCATCTGTCAGTCTGCATCCCAGTGCTGTCTCCGCTTTACAGGCAAACTCCACAGCCCACAGGCAGAGTTTGCAGTGTGGGACACACCATAACATTTAGAGTAACAGCTGGTTGAGGGGCCTGGATTAGCCCAGTTTATGCACGGTGCTGACATCTTGGCTACGGCACCCTTGAAATCCAGCTGCAACTCCTTGCAGCGTGTCCTCATGTGTCACAGGAGGATGGAGTTTGATTTCTTCTGAAAGCCTCTTGTGAAAGGTGTGGGGACAGCCTCCACCACCTAGCTGGGCTGCCCTGATGGACCCAGCTGCTGTGATCTGATTCACACTCACTGTTTCTCAGACGTTGAATTGCACCCCTGGGCTTGGCTGTAGCTGTGTATTTTTTAACCCCAATAATATAAGTGAAATTAGTACTGTTAATAGGCTCATTATCTAGTTCTTTTAATATGTTTTGCTTTCTAAATGGCGAGAGGGACTCTACCATGTTATGCAGACATGGTCCGAGTTCATCCAAAAGAAATGACCAATAATTCATCTCTAATTGAAGCAAGCTCAGGAGAATACAAAGCACATTACCAGATATGATCTGAAACTGCATTGCAGAGCTGTTCAAGTCCCTATCATAACAGTCTAGCAGAAAACTGTGGAGGCTAGTCCCACCAGTACCACTGTCAGATACAATTGCCTTTTACAGAAAGGGCTTGCAAAGTGGCTGCTCATCGCTATTCTCTTCCATGTCAGTTGTAACCTGTCAGGCATTGAAATGAAACAAGCTGTTGGCACTGTAACATATATTTATGCCACCTTGTGTGCATAGCACAGATTCGGTACACCACATGAATGTACATAATCAATTTACTCACTGCAAAAAGCTGTAACTCACAGGTCTGACATGGCCAAAATATTACAACTCCCTAGAGAGGCGCTTCCTACCATCTAGACAGCCAGATACCTGCGGGTTTCACTCATTATTTGTCAAGATGATGGATTTCCTTTGATGTTGCAGGTACAGCCCAAGCATTCAGATGGTTTACATCTCTTTTTGCAACAGGAAATCCAGTGCCTTAGATGGTTTTCTCAAGAATTAAACGAGGGAGGGGGAATAGTATAAACACTTTGGCCAGAGATGCCATAGGGTGTCTTGAGCCCCCCTATTTGCTACTGATTGACAAAATCAGGATTCTGTTCTCCATCATTTTAAACACAAAAATCCCCCATGGAGGCAATCAGAGATGCCTGTAGGGCTCCAGCTGGCAGCAGGGCTTTATGGTGGGGGAGGTGAGGCTCTGGGAAGCAGCAGGCAGATGTTCCAGTTAGGACTGGGGCAGGGGGAAGCTGGAGATAGAGCTCCAATCTGGGTGTGCTGCCAGTGGTGGAAGAGACGGAAGAATTGGAGATGGAGGAGGCTTGTTGGTAATACCGTCGCTAGGGGCAACTCCCATCAGATGTATTGGCCATCACCTCTCTGGTGGGGTCCCAACAAAGCAGATATGAGAGTCCCTGCTAATTGCTAGAACTTCCGAAACTTGGATGTGGTGCTTGTTTTGTTTTCTCAAAGTATTAAATGGTCTGCAGAGCTTTACTGTCTCGTGATGATAAAATGTGACCATGTTCCCCCAGCCTTGGCAATCCCTGTGACTTGAGTTCTGCTGCTCTGGGAAGCTCTCCCTGCTGAGACCGCAAGAAGAAGGACTCCCCAGCCCGTGCTTTCTTTGGTGCATGAACGCTGGGCTGAGAAGCCCTGCAAGACAGGAGAAAGATGCTGCAGCTGCAACATCAAGGTGACAAAACCTTGATGGTTTTGTGCATATTTGCGGAAGCTTTGCAATCGCACTAATCTGCTAGTCATCTTTTAAAGGATTGGTGTCATTCAGAGTCTCCTAAAAGATAAAATACTGCTTGAAGTCCATCCTAATACCCAAACTTTCCAAAGAGGTATCATTTATTCAGGAAAATGGGATAGTAAAATGACAGTGACTGTAGGTTTGAGAGTGATTAGAAGAGTGTAACTGAGCTCTATCCAGAAAAACTAAACAAGGATCCCGGAGACTGATTGCAAACAAATTGCTGGTTTTTCATAGGAACTTCTTTATCTAAGATTAATGACAGGAGGTTAGTGGCATCTTGCTCCAGACCCCTTTTTGTGTCCGGGACACTTGCCAAAGTTTAGACTCCTGTTCTGAGTGTTGACAGGCGAAGAGAGCGCTTCAAAATGTGTTGTGGACATAATTAGTTCCTGTTATCACAGTTTTCTTAATTAGAATATCATAAAAAGGGGAAGTGTGATGATTTACATGAGGAAGATCAGAAGAGCAGCGATTCTAAAGGCCAGAGACTGAATGCCAGAGAGTGGCATAAAGGTTATCTGCCTTTCGGATGAGGGATTGTGCTCACCTGGGACATTCAGAGAGATGCCTGGAGGTGCTCTCACTGATGACTGAATTTCTTTTTTTCCCCCAACTTTCCACTAAATCAGCCAAATTGCACAAGCCTTTGTTCAGTAATTGCCCATCCATCTCCTGCAGGATGGCTCACCCGCTGCCAGCATCCTTGCAATGCTGATCACTTGCAAATGTTAAAAGGAAGCTTATTTTTAAAAAAACAGCAACTTCTCTCATAAGCTACATTTTTTCCTGCTGTTTCTAGACAAGAGAATTGGATAAATCTGTAATTTATTTTCAGAAATGTGGGGAGAAGCTAGAAACTTATTTTTTAAAAGAAAGCAAGCAGCTAAAGAAAACCCAGTTATTTTACCAATATCTCCTCCAGCAGTTCCTTATCAGGGCTGTGCCTCACTTCTCAGACCTGCCAACCTTCGAAAGGCAAGGTGCCATCTCACTTGGAGCACAGCTTAGGGAGCCCTGCGTCAGCCCTGGTTTCTCCATGTCTGGACACCTGGTTGAAGGCTACTTCTCTAAGCTGTTCTCCAAATCACTCTGCCCAGTGAGGAATCCAGACCAAGCCATTTGGAACTGGAAGAGGGGCAATTTAGATAAGATATTAGTAAGAAATTCTTTACTGTGAGTGGTGAGGCACTGGAACAGGTTGCCCAGAGAAGCTGTGGCTGCCCCATTCCTGGAAGTGTTTAAGGCCAGGCTGGATGGTGCTTTGAGCAATCTGCTCTAGTGAGAGGTGTCCCTGCCCACGGCATGGGGGTTGGAACCTGATGATCTTTATGGTCCCTTCCAACTCCAACCATTCTATGATTCTATGATTTGCAGGCCTGGCCTGTCCATGAATTGCACCGCACTGGGTTGGACAAGGGGAGATGGCAGCTCTGCTCATCCCCTGAACCACAGGGAGGATCACACAGCCCCGAGCAGCATCTTCCTCAGGCAGGAGACCCTGGTAATGGCAGGGCTGTGCTTTGCACTCAAGGAGGCACCATGCAACCACAAATACACCTTGCATGAAACCACAATGCCAGGGTTTGTTGGGATTGATTAACCCCTTTCCTTTCCCTCTTCCCTCAACAAATAGTTTCTGGTGAGACTGAACTTAAAATACCTAAATGAAATTCAGTGAGACTTTTTTTTTTCCCCCTAAAGTAGTGACTGAATCATAGTTTTCTTGAAGGGAAAAAGCTATGTTTTTTTTTTTCCCTAATGGCATGCCTTGTGCATATGACTGCAAGAACTTGCTCCTCTATCTACCTCTCCTCCACCCCCTCCAGTACTGCACACTCGCGCTCACACACGCACTTGTTGCTTGGGGAATTGATGATTTTGGGAGCCATGACCTGTCTGTATCTGTCAGAGGTGACTAACTACAGCTACAAGCGCTGTCTGTGTTTAAGCCCTGGAATGCACTGAGCTAAGAAGCTGGGGGGAGAAGCACTGGTTTTGGGCAAGTGGAGACTGCGAAATGCAGACTGTGGAAGCATCATGTTTGCAGAAACTTTCTCAAACACTGGTCTAGAGCAAGGGAGGATGAAACTCAGGCTATGTCACAAAATAATTACAGCAGATATTTAGCCCTGGACGTTTAGAAATGTCCTCCTGGTGCTCCTCTAGCAATGCAGGAGTGGCTCCAGGGAGACGTTCCACCAACCCAAATGACTGGTGGACTCAGTGCAACTCAATGGGATGGGACTTTGCACCAAGTCCAAGGGTCGCTAGAAATATTTTATTCGTTTTTTTCCTAATTCTGTGCCCTAATTTGACCTCTCCAATGGGAAAGGAGCCGTGCTTGCCTGGTGAGGGGAGAGGGGCTGTAGGAGTAAGGTGGTCCCCATGGCATGTCTCACCCAGGCAGAAAAGTCACCTTTTGGGATGGGGAGACAGGCAAATTTCTTGTTTGTGGAATCATGGAATTGTCAGAGTTGGAAGGGACCTCTAGAGATCACCCAGTCCAACCCCTTTTTCACACTTTCTAACAATAAGGTGAGCCCAGAGGTACAATGGTGATTTTTTTGAGACTCCTGGGCTTAAACCTGTGAAGAATTAGTATTTTTGTTCAACATGTGTCCCAGGGATATGTACTCATTTTCCTTCCCTCCGTGCTGGGTGTTTGACAAGTGTGGGCTGCCGGGACACACTGTCCCATGCAGCACCCAGGTGGCTGTGGCTGTCAGTGTCTTATGGACCTCGCCCAGGAGTGATACACAAGTACCAGGAATAACACAGGGAATAACACAGAATTACATGCAATAGATGTCGGGACGGCAGGCGGGTGTTGAGCCCACCAATTGTACCTCGGCTCCACCAGGGAAGAATAGGAAAACAAGTTGGGTTAAAAACGCAACAAACTTTGCACACGTATCTGAAGGGGCTGTAATTTTCGCATTTAACACTCTGTTAGGTCTAATGGAAAGCTGATATTTTTTTCAGTAGGTGTGAAATTAACCTTTCAATAAAACTAAAAGCTATCTTGAGCGTTTTCAAGATGAAGTTTAAAATAGAGCAATTATGAAACTTGCTGAAAAGCTGCCAAGTTTTCTTGTTGAAAACTGCTGCAAATGAATTATGTTTCCCTTGTGATTTTTACAGCACAGTGTGAGGGAACTTGAGTTTGTATTTAAATCTGCTTCCGTTAAAGACTATTTGCAGCTTAAAGAAATCTAATTTTTTTTTTTTTTGGACGAAGTTGTCAAACTCCATCAGAAAAAAATCCTTTCAATATTTTATGCTACAAATTGCTAAACATGGCATTGTTTTTATGAATACCATATGGAGCAATTGTATGTCTTTATGAAAGAAAATTGCCTTTCTGAACAAGAGTGGCTGATGCTAATGGAAATAGTTCCCCTTCTTGTGGAGACTGTTGGAGGGACATGAGGGGAGTTTTCGTTTTCCTCAAATCCCAGCAAAGCTAGCTCCTCTTCCAGTCCATGCTCCATTACCCTCATTTAGGTTAAAAAAGCTGTATAAGTTTTGTACAGCTTATACATATAAGTTTTGCACTTAAACACACATGTGCTCTTGTGTCTGTGTAGAGGATAACGTGTGCCAATGGGATTGCTATTGGACATGGAAAAACTAATTGAGCCAGCAACCCTTCTGGAAATCCAGCCAATTTTGCATCCTACCCATAGAAGCAAGGGATTAAATACCAATTCATGGCCCGCTGCTCTCTTTTACACAGTGGCATTCACTGTAGACTGTAAGGAAGGAATTCCTGGGGAAATGGAGTACAAGGAAGAAGGTCGGTCACAGTATCACAGCTGTAGTGTCTGGAGAGAGAAGTGGAAGCTGCTTTGTTGGCCAGTTTTCTAGGAAGTGGATTAAACTTTCTGTGAATCAAGGCTTACTGAATAGGAAAATAGGATGGGTCTGCAGAAAGGACTTTAAATAAGGAATTGAGATTAAAAAATATTGTTGTATGGAAAGGCATTGTGTCACCTTATACAGATACCATCATTTCACAATCGCTGACACCTGCAACTTCAGTTGGATCCTCATAAACTAGCTCCTCAGTGACCCTGAAAGCTTGACAAAGCAAGCTGTAATGCTAATTATAGGTGGTTATTAAAAACACACATGGACACAACCATATATTCTGTGTAATGAAAGAGTAAAATTATCTCTTTATTTTTCTAATTACGTTCTGAAAATCATATGCAGGAGACCCTAATCTCCTCTTCAAAGCCATCTCCTAGTGGTCCCAGCCAAGATCGAGGTCAGAAAGTCCACCTGGCCTGTGAGTACCATGGCAGAGGCAAGGATGCCCATTGATGCTCTCCCCTGTCCAGGGATTCCATCCCCTTGGAGCAAGGTAGTGTCTGTGGGCTCCCTGCTGGTGACTGTGTCTGGCAGCCAGCTCCAGCCCTGCCAAGAGCTGACAGGTATCCCCCAGCTTCACAACATCAGAGCATTTTGCTGTTTATTCTGGTTTAAATAATTAAAGGCCTGACTGCTGCAGCTCCCAAGTCCACAACACACTGTGCACATCCCTATGTCCCACCTGATATGTGTGTGGGGTTGATTGGCACACTGTAGCCTGCCAGCCTACCACCATCACCAAATACCTCTCCTCCTTTCCCTGCTGCAGCCTGTGTTCACCAAAGCCCCATCACACTAGCTGCCATGTGCACATCCACCTTACTTCCTTGGGTTAGGCTAGCTATCACTGTAAACAGGGCAGTTTGTGGCAAACATGATATTTGGGCTCAGTTTTACTTCACAGGTGGTATTCCCAGCTTTGGTCTTGCTTGAAGAGCTTCTCCATACTTGATAGACTGCTCTTTGGCACAGAATGAAGTACATCTGGGAACCCGTCCTGGTAAAGACACGTTAGCTCAGCAACAACTGAATTATTTGCAGTCACCTCTGTGCCTGTGCATCTAATTAAAAAGAAACCATTAACCTGTCAAAGTAGCTGATATTCTTGCAGTCTCCATAATTATCCACCATAAACGTCTGTCAGCTGTACAAGGCTCGTATATTGTCATCCATCCCAATAGGAGATAGGCTGCTTTCCTGGCTCGCGCAGATGGGCTTGGTGCTACAGGCTTCAGCAAGGTGACGATGATTTACATCACTGGAAACCTGTTTTGATAAATGTAACAGCCAGTAGGTAACTGATTTCTTGGTAAAATTCAGCTGAGAGAGTATCATGATTCTTGAAAAACACAGCCAAGTGGCTCCTGAAAGTGATGAATCACATTTCTGGTCTCATTTATGTCAGCCTTGCATCAGCGTAGTGGTGAAATTTGTTGGGGGTGGGTTTAATTGAAGTCAGCATTGATTTAAAAGATGCTCGATCTAGCTCTGCTGTCCCAGAACAGCCTGTGCAGCCACGTGAGGGGCTGGCTCCTGAAAACACAGAGTACCTCTTCCACTGTCGAAGGCGTTTGAAATGTCTCTGGAGTAAATCAAGTGTGCAGCACAGGTCCTGAGGATGGGAAGTGAGTGGGTCCCTAAGAGAAGCAGGAGAAGGACTTTTGTCCTGGCTGTGTTGTGGTGTTGGATCAGTATAAAAAAGGTGGAGGTGGCTCAGAGTGCAGAATTAAATACCAAATTCAATGCTCCCCATCAGGGCAGTGGCGGTGCAGAGTGGAGATCACCCAGGGACTCCTGGTTTCATGGTCAGGATGGCACTGTGCAGGAGCACTGCTTAAGAGTTGGTGTATTTTTCTTATACAGAAACTCAGTAGAGATTGTAAAGGATGGAAAAATGGAAGGATTTGGTTTTTTTTCTTAAAGGGGAAAAAAAAGTGCATTTTCCCTTCATGCACATGCTCTACAGGAGTTTGAATGATGGGAACGTTCTCTTCTCCATAGGTGTTCAAATAGGAGGGTGCTGCCCCAGTGGGTGACTCTGGGAAATTACTTGCTCTCCTGTCTGAAATTGCCTGACTGCAGTTCCAACAACAGCTAAAAGTTGACAAAAAGCTGCAGCAGAGTGGATTTTTTTTTCTTTTTTGTTTTTTTTTTTTGGCAGTTATTCTCGGAAAATGAGCTGTGCATGGCCTGGTGCTACAAACAGCACTAAGAGCTCATCACGAACTCCTCATTATAACGAATATTGAAAACGCTGCCACACCAACAACCAGGAGCTTAGCAGCAGCCATGGGTTTGAACCGCTGTTGGTTTATGATGTGTTGCCAGTACCAGGGGGAGGTTTCGGCTGCCACTTAAT
This sequence comes from Thinocorus orbignyianus, assembly GCA_013400375.1. Classification (NCBI taxonomy): domain Eukaryota; kingdom Metazoa; phylum Chordata; class Aves; order Ciconiiformes; family Thinocoridae; genus Thinocorus; species Thinocorus orbignyianus. Next base: position 1,005,829 of record VXBW01002134.1, read on the forward strand.
ATCTGAGAATTCCCCCGTAATTCTTCTGTCTCTGTTTCTTTTCCTGCAGCCTCGTCAGAATGATCAAATTAACTCAAATTAGTTGCTAGGTTTTTGTGTATCCACTTCGGCTGAATAGCTTGCTATTGCAAGATGCAGGAGGGAAATATTTGTGCTGGGTTTCTGAAATGATTAGATTTCTTTAAAGCTATTAATCTTGGAAACTGATTAAAAAATATGGGAAAATCCCATTCCTTGTTTCAGAGTGGAACACTGTTCACTATCTAGTTAACAGCACAATAGGCTTCATTTTCATGGAAACCTCCAAAATTTTATGTTTTTTTGTTGCCAAGAAAGCAATATTTTTCCTCAATGCACGTCCTCTCCCCAAGGTCCTTCAAAATTTCTGTTTACATGAAAAATCTTATGCAGTAAAACACAGTTGAGAGATTTTGACCAGCTCTCATTTTAATCAAATAAATTGACAGAACTCTCTTCACCTTATAGAATAAAGATTTCTTTGGTAGCAAGTTACCTCCTGCTGCTGCCAAGTCTTTCTGGGTTTAAGTTACTTGAGGGTTCCAGTGGTGCTTGACTGGGCTGCGCTGTGCAGAGTTGAGCTGTAGGGAGGGTAAGGGGATGCTGCGAGGTCCTCCACACCCACCACTGGCACTATTTGTGGTTATTGTTTCTTATTCTCACCGCTAGATCCTGTTTATAAGTGTGTGTGTAACACAGATGAAAGTTCTGCTGGTTAAATTATGGCTCCACAAAGTGGTGAAGAGGGTGTGCAGTGCAAGCTTCCAAATTTCCCATCAAAACAAGGACACAACCACAATATCCAAAGAACTAACTGACCCGTCCCTATTCCCCAGCAGCAACAGGAGGCTGTTAGGGGAATTGCACAAACTTTTTGGAGGTGGGATAACTCATTATCAATTATTTCGTGGCTACCCCTAGGGAAAAAAAAAAGCCTGTTAAAAACGAATTAAAAGAGAATAGTTTTCTATATTTAACAAGGCCAGACAATATTAATATGCAAGTGCAGGGAAATGGCTAAGAACAGGATTTGTTCTTACTAAGGCAATCTGTAATCTCTTCAAGTGTCACAAGTGATGGGGAAGTCGCTGCTGGAGTGACTAGAATTAATGAGCTGTCTCAGGAATTTTATCAAGTTCTCTATAAAAGTCTTCAACTTGCTCCTGAGGAGACGGATATATTCAGAGAGAGGCAGAGAAAAAATTTCTTTGTATCTGCTTAAAGGTTGAATGATCATGAAGGCTATAAAACCCCTGAGCTTAGGAAGCTCTTCATGCTGAATTTTTATGGGAGTTTTGAACAGCATCAGTCCCATTAGCAAAGAAATACATTTGACCTCTTCAATCTGCTGGTTTACCTCCTATAGCTCCAATCCATCAGGATTCTTCAGCATATGAGCATGTTTAAAATGAGAGAGGAAGCATGAATAGGCCAGACTAGGCATGGGTTTGATGTAGGTTTTTAATAAAGACACGAGGCTGCAGCTTGCACAAAACAGTTATTACCTAATGTTTTTCCAGGGCCAGATTGATTGAACCACCCTGCACTAAACTGATTATTTATGTAGTGATTATAGGAGTTTTAGAGGAAAACAAAAGCTCAAGGGTCTTAACGTATTTTGTCAGTGGCTGGATCTCAGGCTACGTTTAGGGTGGAGTAGAAATGAAACCCCTCTCTTGCCTCCTGTAGTGGAGAGCTGCAGCTCCCAACTGTCATATGAATTAGTTACCCCTCTCTATGTGCTACCTTGCATGGGTGGATGTGTATTTACTAGAGTAGCTGTGCTATGGCTTACTTGAAGACAACTTATTCACGTGGCCACGTCACAAAATGACGTGTTCTCTTAGATCAGAGCTCATGAGGAGGGCTTGGGTGCTTATTCACTGCCGCCTTTGCTGCTGAGTTCTTGGTTTGAGCAAGAGCTAACAGAGGGGCATCACCCTTGAAAAGTAATTCCTTTAAGAAATTGAAAGGTCTCAAAGGCTCAGGGTGTGTGTTTGAGTGTGTGTATATTTGCATGCATTCATTATTTCCTGTGGCAACTGTCACCCTCTTTTTATTAAAAATTTCTCACATGTATATCCATGGATATATATAAATTGAATGTAGGAGTTGCTCTCTCCTGTATCAGAAGAGTGCAGAATAAGTAAGGGAAGATACAGGAAGAAATGTGCTTCCCTGACGTTAATATTTTGTGCCTGTGTGTAGAAGTACTACCTGTAATTACAGTGCAACTAAAGAACAGCAACCCTCCTGGTTTTTTGCTCTTCTTTTACACTGAGGACTGTGGGTCACTTCCCAGCGAGTACAGGAGCCTGCTTAGACAGCAGCGGGTGAGTCAGCTGAGGATCTGCCCTTGGGATGAGAAGATGTTGAGAAGCGATGCTAGAGGAGCTCTGCTCCAAACACAGCTGAGATGTAAGCAGAAAGAAGGTGGCCAAGGGCAGGTTTGTAAGGCATCTCCGTGCAAACCATCAAGATGCAAGCAGAGGGGAAAACAAGTCCTTTCACAGGGTTTGTTCTTGATTATTTTTATTTTATATATATGAAGTAGGAGGCTTGAACAAAGAGCTGAAAATAAGTAGTTAAGAACCATGTGACGTTCTTGAAGAGAACAAGTGAATGAATTCAGGTTTTGCCATTCTAAAGATGCAACTTCAGGATTCAAGAGGGTTTTTTCCAGTTAGAAAAGATGGGAAGAAGCTGTTTTCAACAGTTTCCTGTGGTTTCAGGAGTCTCTGAAGAGTAGTAACCACTTCGGTAGAACTATCTTTATAAAGAGAGAATGAAGTAAATGCATCCTAGTCTGGAAGAAGATGTCAAAGAAATAGGTCCAGTATCATCCAGTAAATACTTTGCTCCTGCATAAAAGCTCTGGGCAGTTCTACCATGTAACCGGGAGAGGAAAGATGTTGAAAATCCAATGGACATAACCCCAACATTTCTTAGTGTCCTATACTGTGAAGAAGTTTAGGCCAATCACAGGACACTTCAGAGGAATAATATTCCTCCCTGTATCTTTCGGAGCGAGAGTATTCTCTGCTAGCTTTCAATGTCACTGCAGTAAAGCTTAAAGCAAGATCTGCACTGGAAATCTTCATTATAAGGTTTTAGTAATATGAAAACTAAATACCATGGCAAATGTTGGGGCTGACTGGTGTTCTGAGCTGTTCTTCATGCAAAACTTGCTGCCAGTTCAAATTAACATCTCTCATAACTAGCCCTGAAATGAGAAGTGATCACCTGGGTGATGAATAAGCCCTAGTTTATGTCCTTGCTCATGCCCTGCCCCAAGGCTAATCCTCCCTCCTTCAGCACAGCTCCTCAAAAGCTTATGGAAAAGGTGTCAAATCATGGTGCGTAAGGTTTAAGCAGGAAACAAAAGTATTTTCTTGTAGCTTAAATGCCACTGGTACCTGCTAAAAGCTTGTGCGTGTAGTGCATTTGCTGCCTGCATCCTTCTGCAGGATGGAGGTGGACTTTTGCCTCTCCTGGTGGGGTCCAGCTGTGATCCCTGGGGTTGGCTTTGGGGCAGAAGGTAACTGCATGAGTCTGTGCCACCCCGGTGCAGGGCACAACGTTCACAGCAGTTACTTGGTTGTGTCTGGATTAAACTGGAGTATTTCTGTGGTGATGAGTGCTATGGCATTCACCTGCACATTCAGGTACTTCAGCTCCCTGGCACAGAAAATTGTAATTAACAATCTGAGGTTTGGAAAAAACATATATGCAAAATGTAAGTAATGGAAACAAATAAGTATATTCATGGCATTTAAAATCACATGAGGCCAGGCAGCAGTATCTGCTTCTGCAAAGGGCCATCCCCCTCTTTGAGGTGTGCTCCTCCTGAACTGCCATAGGTGTAAGGACATTGCCTCCATCCCATGACAGCCCATGGGCCAACATTTTTAAAAGGCTCTCTAGTGCCCAAGTGTGGAGGCAGGTCCCCAAGCAGAATCTTCAGAGTGGTCAACAAGGGAGGGAGATCTTACAGTTTTCTCAAGACGTTTCTAAAAATCCCAGTAGGTGCTACTCTCTGCACGGAAGCATCTAAAAGCTTTGAACATCTGCCCTGTGAGCCTGCTGAGGCTGAGGGGTTGCTGTAAACGGCATGTTTTTTGTTTCTGCTATTTTATGAGAGACCTACTGGAGGGGAAGGGAGCACGGTGCCCAAAAGGGGCAGGAGACCCAGCCAGGGAGACACCAGGAGGTAGAGGAAGCCCAAGCGCAGGGGCTGGGGGACTGAAAAGGAGTTGGCCAAGTGAACTTGCTGCCTCAGCGGCTCTTGTAGCTGGGGGTGATGCCTTGCCATCGCCTGCTAAGTCACAGCTTCTCAGCCTGATGTTGCAGGCTGTTGAGATTAGCAATACTCTCAGGGCAGTGGGGGCTCCAGAGCTCACCAGCCAGAGGCATCTCTGCACCAGGCAGCTTTCCAGGAAGCTCCCTGCCCAACAGGCTTCATGGCTTATCTTCCACTGCAAGTGTCGGCGATGCCAGGGAATACCAGCTCTCTGTAATTAAGACACAGCACGTCTCGTTCAGCAGGATTGTATTCCCAAGTGTTGCTTCTGCTGAGCTCTGCAGGGAATTTTCCCTTGAGCCAGGCATGACTGGTGGAAATATGTTCTGAGAGATGGATGCCAGTGTGGGTGATTTTCCAGGCAGTGATTCTCTCTGCAAACCCTGAGCATCCCTGTGTGTCCACAGGCAGGGGACAAGGGAAAAAGCCTGTAACATGGGTCCTCACCGGAGAACCGTGCTGGAAAAAGCAGGGAGGGGGCTGTGTCCTGGCTGGGGTTTTGTCACCATTGCAGTGCGGGCATGGTTTATAACTCTGTGTGTCGGAAGGTCAGAGGTGGCTGCACACTCCTACCTTGCAGGCAGGTAATATCAGCTGCTCTGAGCATTTCCCGCTGCAGCACATCTGTCCCAGGACCAGCCAGCAAAATACAAGTCAGCAAAGGCATGTCTGGGTGATCACTGCTGTGCCAACAGAGCGGCCACAGTCTGTGCAGACCTCCCCAGATCAGTTTGTCATTTTTATTATTTTTTTTTTCAGCCTGGGCTTGGTTTGAAGCAGTTGATACAGCAACATCACTTATCTGGAGGGTATTTCCATTGCAGTCCTGGGATGTGCAGGGTAGGAAAGTTTTCAGCAGAAAACTCACTGAGCAGGTGATGTTGGGGTGTTTGGTACCTGTACACTCGGGACCCACTGCTGGTGACCCCGTGACTGTCCTGTAGGCTCTGCTCCCCTTGACCTGCTCCGCTGCCAGGTCTAGCACAGGCTTGGAGCGTGCGAGCCCTTGCAGGGACAGGGATTCCAGATTTCCATCTGCAAAGTCTCAACATTTTGTCAGAGTTCCTGAATGAATTAAAAAAAGATATTAAGTGAATCACAGCTTGGTTCTGCAGTGGCTCAGAAGCTAGGGACGGGACAATCTTCATCTTATTTTTATTATTTTGCATATGACAAACTCTTGAGTTCTTAGCAACATTTTTATGCCTAATGAAGTTTTACTGTTTAAAATACATTTTTTTAATTTTAGGTATATAATTAGATAAATCCCCACTGGTACTTAAGGCTCCCTCTAAACAGAGTTCATCAACTCAGTGGTACTGAGCAATAACTGGTCCAGTGCTTTGAAGGTGGAAAGTGTTAAAGCAGCTTCACTCTGATGGGAGAAAGTCCAGTGAGACACTCACTGGCCTCCAGGATGTCCCCACCCCATGCCATGACGGAGGAATCCTTGAAAATTAAAGGACAGCCCACTACTCATTAACATAAGAATTTTAATGAAATTTCCCCAAAGCTTTTAATAGGCAAGAAACACATCTCAGTAAACAAGAAGTAAAAAAAACCAAATAATAATCCCTAGAACGCTAATTGCTGGTCTATAACTCAGGAGCTGACAATCTCAGATTTAACGGGTCTGCTGTACAGCTGGATTGTCAGCCAGTGAAGACATTAGTTTATAATTAAAATGCTGGCAGTTCCTTAATTATAGCATTGCTACAGTATCATTCACCACTGTAATTGTTTGGCTTTCTGGTGGGGAGCATGAGTAACTATTTTTCTTCAGGATCCTAAAATAAAATATTACTGGTCATCATGTCTGTCTGCCAGAGGAGAAAAGTACAGTGCTGGTGCCACGCACAGTGTGAGTGCTCAGCGGAAAAAATTGCTTCCAGGGAGAAAAGTTTTGGGGTGAAGATTTCAGCCACCCAGGCTGATGGCAGAGTAGGACCTGATATGGTGAACACTGGGGTTGCTCTCTCCCCTCGGCTGCTGCAAAGCCAGGGTGGCTGCACTGATGAGAGGGAGGTGGTAATGTCTGAGAGCTCGGTCCTAGTCTCATATGAGGTCCTACCTCTTCATATCCTATTTTGGCACACACACAAAAAAAAAAATTGAAGCAATATCAGTGGAAGAGCTTTGTTTTTAAACCTGTTCAGTGCTTTGTCTGACTGAACAGTAGCAGAATTGCATGCTAACTTCAGTGGCCAGATCCTGGCACACAAAGGACCGAGAGCACATCTGTGCTCTGGAGGGGCCAGTTTATTCCATGACCACAAGGCAATGGCACAGTGGCCAGCAAAGCAAAGTCAATCAGACAGCAAGGAATAAAAATTTCCTAATGGGAATGGTTAAGTATCAGAACTGGGGTCTGTAGAGATGGTGGGACCTTCAGATATTTGGGTCCAGGTTCTCAGCAACCTCACCAAAACCTGAAGCTGGCCCTGCTCTGGGCAGGAGGTTCAACTAGAGACCTCTGAAGGTCCTTTGCAGCCTACATCATTGAGTGATCCTGTATGGCTGGTTCAGGTACCTTACCTTTACCTGTGAGCTAAGAAAAGGCAGAGAGGAGCAGGTCACCTGGTGTGCAGGAGGGAACAGGAGAGATGTGCAGCATCCATGCAGTGTGCCCAGGCATGCCAGGTCCCTGGATACACACCAGGAGCTACTCTGCTGTGGAGCCCCAGGGACAGACACCTCTGGTGTCTTTTTGGCTTAAACATACTGTCCAAGGAGCTTTACAGCATTTTAGCAAACAGACACAACCCGCTCCTGCTCTGCTTGCTGGGAATTGCTGCTGAAATTAATGAGCAGAAAGACTGGGTGCTGAACCTGTCCCCCTGCAGCTGACACAGCTGATAGCAGGCACAGCAACAGGCAAGTACCAATTTGGAGATAACACACCCGGGAATCTTTCTTGTCTCATTTGCACTGACGTATCCATGTAATCAATTCATTTTGGTTGGTTACTATTACTTGTAGGTGAAACTGCTGCTCTCTGCTCCGGATGCCCAGTCTCTTTCCCCACTGCTCCCCTGAGAGATGAGTAATTGTAAAGCAAACAAGCGGAGGAAGTTTGACAATGGGTAATAACAGGACAATGTGAAATAGCAAGATAGCAGAACTTCCCAGTGCTTCCCCAGGTGTCAAGACAAATATTAACAAGTATTTACTCTTCCGCTGTGGCTCTGTGTTTGTGTTGCGAGCGGATGGTGTGGCAGTGGAAAAACTGGAGAGGAGGGACTTGGACTGGCTCGGGGAGAAGCCATTGTAGCAATAGGTGGTAAGGCTTTGAGCCATGGCAAAAAAGAAAAAATGACAGCCACTGAGATATGTGTGTTGATTTAATCAATTTAACTTTCCAGAAGTGCTTTTGTGCAGTGTATCTAGCAGTCTGCAAGGCTTCTAGCTGCAGAGGTGTGTATGTGCACGTGTGTGTGTGTATACATCCTTATAGAGAAGGTAAAGGTCTGGTCCTAGAGAACAGGAATAAGGCAGAGACAATCACCTCACACTTAATTTTCTTTGTCTTTTTCTTTCTTTTTTGCTTCTTTATTTCTTATTTCATCTCTCCTAAGGAAATAAATCCCCAGGCTCACGTCTCTTACATGGTCACTCCTTGAAGGCATTGCAGCGGTTTAATGCTACAGCCTGTCTTTGAGCACTCTGCCCTGAGGATTTGTTATATTTTAGCTGTTTCTCCCTATGGAGCTGTGTCCCGCGGTTTCTTTTTGCCCACAGCCAGGCTTGGTCTGCAGCTGGCTGCATGCAGGTTACAAGGTTTTTGAAGTCCGCTGCTTGCTACTTGCATTAGCAGGAGAAAGTAAATATTCCCACTGCTCTTTAGCAATTCGCATCCTCAGGCGCTACTAAAGGCATAAGCCATCAATCAGTTGGCAGCAGGCTACAGCGGGAATTGGCACACTTGAAAAACCTATGACATGGGATTAAAAAGTATCCACAGTCCAAGTAAACACTGGCAAAGCCCAAGCCTGTGGGAGAGGCAGCTCCGGGCAGACCCCACTGCAGTGTCCCACAACATCTCTTGCTGCGTGGCCAAGGTTGGGCTTGCACCACACAGACTTTCTGCTGGTCCTGCGGTCAAAACTCTGTGGAAATGCTTTTAATTTCCTCAGGGCTTTGTCCTCAAACCGTGCTGTGATGTTGTTGTTCTTTCTCACTTGAATTTTTTTTATCTGAGTGGTTTTGCAGCCTCCCTGTGTCATTTTCAGCCCAGCCAGATCACAGGACCAGCATTGTTTCCTTCTTAAGACCTGCCACCACTCTGTCCCCAAGGAGAAGTGCTTGCTGGGTGCTAGCTGCAGCCCTTATATGATATCAGCATCATGTGAGAGGCCTGAAATACAGGTTTTGTCTTATTGCATATTACGTTATTTGGTGCATAGGCGTACCAGTGCTAGCGGATGTGCTTGCAGGATTGGGATCTGCGTTTAGCCCTGTCAAGCTTAGGGAATGTTTCTATCTGCATCTTCAGGGATGCTGCAGTGGAACACAAATCCCCTTTTTACATCTCTTTAGGTTCAGTAAATACACTGGCTATTTACTGTATGGAGCAAGGAGATTACTCAAATGTTTTTCCTCGAGATCCTTGGTCATTGCTTGGTGTGCTCAGTGAAGCAGCTGGCAGGTTCCATGGCTTAGGCAGCAAGGAGGAGCAAGGGATAGAACTTAAGCATAAATTAAATAAGAATATAATCTGCCTATTCAGAGAGGGATTCGCTGTCTCTTGCAGCATGCTCCTGATTGAGTAGAGCTGAAAAGTCAAACCCAAACACACCCCAAATAGAGCTCTGCTCCCCCAGTTCTTCAGCACAGCCTTTACACCCAGGCAGGTCCTGGAGAGCTCTGCCCAAGTGGCCAGCCCGGCTCCTCCTGCCCCCTCGCTGCCACCCTCTGCCCCATGTACACAAGTAAGGGAAGCCACAGGCATTGCCAGACCCCTCTCAGCGTACGGGGAGAAATCTTCCTTTGGCTTCAGTGGGTTTTACGGAGCCAGCAAAGGTTGGTCTGGGTGATTTTGTTCTCTCCGTCAGTGTGCCAAAGAGTACTGGGAAGAACTTCCTTTTATGTATGAGAAACGGTGTGACTGTGTGCCCCTGACAAGATGAGTCCTGAGATGCAGTTGTCTCATTCTTTCAGTGAATCCTGCTGCTGTTACACACCGGCAAATAGTTTTGATGCACATATTTTATTTGACCGAGGCAACAGATCTCCCAGGGAAGGTTTCTGTTATCAAAACCATCAGTTTGCCTTCAATCGCTTCTTAAGTCACCTCAATAAAATGTCATGCTGACATATCAGAAGGGCAGAGATCTCACACAGCTCTACAAGCTTTGAAAAATAACCAGCGTGTACCAGGCAGCCTGGGGAAAAGCTCCAGCGTAACCTGTCTCCCAGCATCGGGACATTTGTGGATGCATAGGCAGGTAGTAGATGCTTTTGCCACGGGAGATATTCCCGTTGCAGTTTTGCACCTTGCTGGGTACTGGGGACACTAATGGCATGCATGGGAGGGGTGGTAGCCCCAGTGTTCCATGGCTCTTCCCATCTCCAAAAGCCACAATTGATGCGAAAGCTTTTTGCAAATTCACACAGAGTGAGTCAACAGGTATCAATCTAACAGATGCTAAGAAAAAGAAAGAAATGAAGACTTTTTCTGTTTCCCAGTGTTCATTTCAGATAAGTTAAAACATCTCCATCTCTGAATTTCCACCACGTTGTAGAAGTTTCCTGAGTGTAACTGGGTGAAGCTGCTCTGGACGGTGGTGGTTGTTTCCACGTGTTGTGTCTAAACTTGTCTCTTGTGCTTGGTAATCAACCAGAGGCTTTTGGTTTCAGCTTTGAAGCTTAGTTTCATTTGGGAGTTTTTTCAGCAACAATACAGTGCTTTAGGGAAAATATTTAGTTTGGAATAGGAGGTAATGCACAGGGATTTTGGTGCAGCAAGTTTGATGTAAAGATGAATTTCACTTAGGCTCGTACAAAGAGATTTCAGTGTAGTAATGCTTTATGTAAGAGCAACTGGAAAGGTGGCTGCAGACAACTTGCCCCATCAACTCATAAATTATATGCTGGTTTTTGTTCCAAAAGGGCTACTAGTGGGGTCTATTTGTTACAGGCAGTACGTGCTGTTATTTCCAGCCTGTACTTATGATGAAACAGTTTTTTTGTTGTGAAGAGCATGATCCTTTCCTCCTTGGTGATAAATCATCATTTATAAAATCTCTGTGGTGACTTTTCCATCGCAAACAAACTGGCAAAGCATAAAAAAGGTTGTTTAGTTGGTCTGCTTTTTTATGTTTCCTTAATGTGAGAGCAATTTAAAAATGCATGTGTCTGGGCTGCTGACTATTTCAGGAATTCTCACGCTGTATAATGCTTTTAGCAAACTTTTGCCAAGTTTATCAGCGTGATGCCGCAAATTCTGAGCATCCTGGGATTGGATGATCCTGAAACATCTCTTGCCTTGGCCTCTGGCTGCTGGGACTGTGTGTGCTGGAAGCAGAAGTTGGAGGGTGCTTGATCCCTGCTACAAGCACTGTCAGGCTCTGCTCTCCCTGCCCTGGCGTGGGAGAGGCAGCTCGGAGAGTTTGGCAGCTGCTCTTTAACATGCCCAGGAAAATTAAATCTTTGCTACCATCACATTGTGTCGTGTTATGGGGTGCTACAGAAAGCAAAGGTTTCAGCATTGGAACCTTTTGCTCCTTGCCAGTGTTTTATGGACTTGGGGGCAATTTCGGAGAGGCTTTGAGAATCAAGGTGCTCCAGGTGAGACACTGAAAACCAAGCACAGGGGATGGGTAAGCAGAGAAAACTCTCTGTGGCTTTTAACCGCTCCAGACACTGGTGGGGCTGTCTGTGCATGGAAAATTGAAACCTAAATTTTAAAAAAAAAGTGTTTAAAAGGGCCCTGGGCAAGTTGGCCATGAGCCAGCAAGGCACCCCTGTAGCCAAGAAGGCCAATGGTGTCCTGGGGAGCATTGAAAAGGGCATGGCCAGCACGTAGGGAGAGGTCATCCTCCCCCTCTGCTCTGACCTGGTGATGCCGCCTCTGGATTACTGTGTCCAGTTCTGGGCTCCCCATTTTAGGAAAGACAGGGAACTATTGGAGAGAGTCCAGCAGAGTGCTGCAAAGATGATCAGGGGGTGGGAACCTCTCTCTCATGAGGAGAGGACGAGAAGGATGAGTCTGTTTAGCCTGGAGAAGAGAGAACTGAGAGGGCATCTCCTCAATGCTTGTCAATATCTAAAGGGAAGGTGCCAAGAGGATGGGGCCAGACTCTTCTCAATGGTACCCAGCAACAGAACGAGGGGCAACAGGCACAAACTGGAATGCAAGAAATTCCATCTGAACGTAAGGAAAAACTTCTTTGAGGATGCCAGAGCCCTGGGACAGGTTGCCCAGAGTCACCTTCTCTGGAGATACTCCAGTCCCCCCTGGATTCTGTCCAGCGAGCTCTGGGTGACCTTGCTTTGGCTGGGGGTGGTTGGAGGAGATGATCTCCAGAGGTTTTTTCCCAGGCCTGCGCCTGTGATGCTCCAGCCGGGAAGGCGCCGGGAACGGACACCGGGATCGGGACCGGGAAGCGGCGGCGGCCTTTGCTGCCCCCTGCCGGCTGCACCGGGAACAGCCCGCCCGGAGCCCGGGGACCTGGCGGCGGGGGGCATGCTGTCCGGGTGCGGGATGCCGGGGGCAGGACGGTGTGTTAAAGAAGGAGGGCCGTGGAGTCTCGCAAATAGTTTTGTGCTGCTGGAAATGAGGGAATTTGGGATTCAGCGCAGGGTGAGCGTGATGGAAATGGTCCCCGTCTCCTCCTGCCTCTGCTGCGCTTCAGCTGGTGCAGGGCTGCGAGCAGGGAATCGTTTCAGGAGCGGGTTTTGGAGCAGTGGGTGAGCACTTAAAGCTGAACCCTTGGGTGGTGTGAGCCAGAGCATCACCTCACCAGCAGTCCCAGCTTCCCCAGGAGCTGCAGTGGTTTGGGTCATCCAAACGTGTGACCCCACACAAAACACAAACGTAACAGATGTAGAAAAAAAAAGTTCATTTGAGTTCCTTCCCCGTGGGTTCCTCAGTTAATACCAGCTCCGGCCATTTAGCCAGCAACACCAGCAGCGACTGCCCAACATAACCTGCTCTGCTTCCAGTGAGGACAGACCTAGAGCTCCTCCTGTGAGTCCATCCTCCGTGATGGAGCAAGTCCTCCATCACTTCTCCCTGTAGAGGTGTGAGGCCCCTCATGGAAATGGCCTGAAGTTGCAGCAGGGGAGGTTTAGTTTAGATGTTGGGAAGAATAACTTCACTGAGAGGGTGGTCAGGCACTGGAATGGCCTGCCCAGGGAAGTGGTGGAGTCACCAGCCCTTGAGGTATTCAAGAATCCTGTAGATGTGGCACTTCAGGGTTACGTCTGAGATTGCTGGATTGGGTTGGCTGATTTGTTTTGTGAGATTTGGGGGTTTTGTGGTGTTTTTGTTGTTTTGTTTGGGTTTTTTTTTTTGCTTTGTTTTGTTTTCTTTTGGTGTGTATATGGTTGGACTCGATCTCACAGGTCCCTTCCAGCCATGAAAATTGTGATTCTGTGACTCATTCTCCCCTTCCAACTTCGCTGACGGGGACAAAGACCACACCATGCTGTTTCCATGGCTTAGGATTACTCTCAGGCACCCAGGAAGCTCCTCGAGGCGAGGATGCTGAGCCCCGTTGGTGGGGACATGTCAGGTCCCAGCCCTGGTGTCCCATTCTCCAAGCACCTTCAGCATGTAAGCAAGCAGCTCACGCAGCCAGACCGTGCCACCTCTAGATGGCTTTGGGCCCGCTGCCCACGGGCAAGTGAATGCCAGCAGGGCAGGGTGAATGCCGGGGGTGTCTGCAGGCAGGATGGGGTGTGTGCCCCACTCCAGACCTTCTGCTCCCAGCCCGGCCCTGCCTGCCAGCTGCTGTGGTACAGGGGGACAGGAACAGCCTTTTTGTTCTGCCTGTGTTTAGTGCCTAGCAACAGACGGGTCCTGCCCTGCGGGCGGTGCTTCTAGAGACTTCTGCAACGCAGAAAATAACGTTTACTAAAATAGGCTTGGGAAACGAAGGCTGAGGTAACCCAAGACCATGTTTGACAATTGGGCAAGGTGGAGCACTGATCTGTTGCGAACTTGCTTTCCCTGGGCTCTGTTGGATATCTGTATTGAAGTGTTTCATACACTAGAATGGTATCTCCCTAATGCATGTACTGTAAAAAATAAAAATCACAGGTTCCCAGAGCAAAATTAACAGTACTTGCCTGTATTTCTGAACGTCTTTCCTTTTCTTTCTACATTTTTTTGTTTAAACTTGCAAAAATAGGAGAACCCCATGAGGCTTGAGTCAAGGAGTAGGTGAAAGCCAGCTGTGACAGGTGGAAAACTTACATGACAAGTATCTAAAATAATTAACAATTTCTGTCTTGGAAGTCCTTGTGCAGGTAAGGGGCATCATAGCAGGACAGCTTTCCAGGCGGGAGGACACAGTGATCGTCATCTGTGCCTCGGAAATAGGACACAACTAAAACATTAACAGAAGAATAAAGGGGCTGGAAGTACCTGTTTCCAACATAAATAGAGCAGATTTGAACCTAGAACTCGGGGCTCAATAACAGAGCAGGTTGAACATTGTCTGGATTAGTGTCATCTGGGTTTGCTTCTCTTTTGGTACAAATCTGATGTTCAAGAGGTTGAAGGTATCAACACTGAGGAAAAATAGAGCAGAAATTTTGGATGTCCCACTGCGGCTGGATTTGCAATGAATTGATGCTGCTTTTTTTTGGGGGGGGGGGGTGTTGCTCTCCAGGCAGTGTGAGGACATCACCCTCTCGCTGCCACATTGTGCTGGGGCGACACGGTTGTTTCGGGCAGCAATTGCTTTTCAGGATTGCATCACTGTAATTCAAACTAGAACACACTCCTTCCATTTGCCGTGCGTTTGTACTGCTGCTCCTCCGTCCAAGTTTTCTTTCTGCATGTGTGTTCCTCACCAGAGGGACAGGCTTGTACACTGGCACCTTTCTGGCCAGGTTCCATACAGAGCAGCACAAGTTCTGAGATGAGATTCTTGAGTGATCCCAGTAATTGCCAAAGAACGGAGTAAAACAATG